>VZRZ01002428.1:180-11816 GCA_013398175.1 Climacteris rufus | reverse complement strand
TGACACAAAACTAACTTTTAAGCACAAACANGTGACACAAAACTAACTTTTAAGCACAAACAGAGTGGTAATGAACTGGGGAGACCTAAAGAGTCAAGAGAAAGTTTTAAGAATCACAAATAATTGGGAAGTTAAACCAAGTTTGTATCAGTGGTTTCAAACACTGTCAGGACAAGTTTTAAGGCACCTTCCATATCCCCCTTGGGGAGGGACAATTCCACCCCAAACCAGAGGATCAGGATTGTACCAGGCAAAGGCTCCTAATGTATTTGCATTAGCTTGTGATTTGTATAAGGAAAAAAATAGATTCTATCCTGACCTCAAGGTAGTATTGCAACCCCCACCAGTACCAGTTCATATACCTTGCTTAACTCATCCTAATGCCAGACACAATGGTTAAGTGGAAATGTATAACCTGTCAGCAAAAGTGGTATTGTAGTTCACATAAGTGGCAACCTCAATGTCCAACACGCCGCGGTTACAAACCAAACCCATCCTTCAACAACAGAAGACTAACAGCTTTCAGAACTCTAGTTTGTGGCTGGGAATTAGCAGTTTCCTGTTGGGTGGGAAATACCTGGGAAAAAGTGGAAAACCACAATATCCTGGATCAAAGGCAACTGGCCTGACAACTGGCCTGATGATTGGCATACAGAGGGCAAGACCGGCTTGACCACTGTACTCACCACCAAGAAGATCCTCTGCCCCGGCCATGGGCAGCAACCCCAAAGGCACAGGAGGTGGGAGTATAAGTTATGCCAGACCTCTGTTATTCCTTTTTCATATATCACTTCTCTACAGGCTCTTGCCTCTTGGAACCTATGAGAATTCATGTCATAAATGCTACCAATCGCTTTACTCAGCTTCCCTATTTATTTCCCACACCCATATTAACAGCAACTGCTGTGACCCATCCAAATTAACAACCTGCACGGAGTTTGAGAAAACTTATTGGTTTACAGCAAACATAAGAAAAAATGGTCAAAGGTTAGGAAGTGAATGTCCAAAAGGGGAAAAATGGCTTTGTTTTACATTAACTTTAGGGGGAGGCATCATCATGAATGGACTTTATTACCAAGATGTGGTAAGATAACAGATAGTAAATAAAGGGAAAAAGCCAGAATGGCAATTTAACCATGAAGCTCACGTGCAGATTTGTATACAAAACTTAAACAAAAGCTAGAGGGGAATAAGTGTGGGAATTGACAGCTAGGTTTAGGCATATTTGGCATGTACCTGTGAGAATCTTTGCATAACAACAGAGCAGGAATCCAAAATAATGGGGCAAAGAACGTCCACCTGCAAGCGGGAGGTTGTTTTCTTCTAAAGTGTGTATCAGTCATGCCTAGCCAATAATGTGTAATGTAGCAATTTAGAGGCCAATGAGAGAGTAATACAAGTAGCAGTAATGTGTTGTAAAAAGGGCTGTAATAAATTGATAAATGGCTTTTTGGCCTTTGGCTTGTGAACATGTCATGTCATCCGTCTCTATTTGCCACATATGGTTGACCCCGTGTGAGGACTCTTTAGCTTGCGAAGCTGTGGGAGAGAACTCTAGCTCTAGAGGCTTAGATTTTTAGCCTATGGGGCTATAAGGGACTCTAATTCTGAGAAGCAAGAAATTGCTTCTCAGACATTAGCCTGCGAGGCTATATGGGAACCTGGCTCAGAGAAGCCAGCTGTCAGGGTGCAGCTGGAGATGGAGCCCAGTGAAGCTTGAGAGCAGAAGTTTTCTGTGTGGTTCAGACCTGATAACTGACACATGGAATAAGGTGAGCCACTGGGAATTACATACCCCGGAGAGGGGTGACTGGGACATGGCTGGGGGTGAACAAGACTCGGAGGGGGGAGAAGAAAAAGGGAATTCATTGGAGAAAGAAGTGGAGAGCGCGGGAGCTGTACCTTCTGTTAATTCTCAGAGGCCAGCTGAAAGCGAAAATAGAGATAAGAGAAAGACAGAAAAACGTGTGTATGCAACTTCTACTATACAGCTGGCAGAGCTCTCACTACAAGAAAGCATTTGTGCAATGCCCTCTGCCCCCCTTCGATCTCTTGAGCGGAGAGAACCCTTGAAGAAAAAGCCATGCCTTCATGCTGCTGGACAGCGAGGAAAGCAAAAGTATGGAAAATTCAGTTTCTGTGCAACCTGGACAGCCTTTGGAATTTTGGGATCAAGGGAAACAAGAGGCTGCAGAAACAGGAGAATGGAGAGTGTTAGAAAAAATAGGAACACCCGAGCCATGCAATGACTCTGCCTGTGAGGACTCAAGTGGTGCAAAGGCATCCCCAGTATTTGAAGCTGCAATACAGAATTTGCCAATGAAAGTAGTTAAATTCGGCTTAAGATCTCCTCATAGATGCTTCAAATGTGGCCAGGAGAGACACTTAAGATCAAACTGTTCCCAAACAGCGAAAGGAAAGAATGGAATGGGTAGCGGAACTACCACGGTTTTCATCTGCAATCGTTGTAGCTAACCTTGTCACTTTGCCCAGCAGGTGCCAGCGAAATACTCGCTCCGCTCGCTGCGCCGATTCCCGCCCAGAGCGGCCGCGGCAGCGGTGGCAGAGCCAGGAGCGGGGCTGCGCCACGGGCGCTTCTGATCACGGCTGCGGCGGCGGGGCCTGGGACGGCGGCGCCAACGCCGCCGAGCGCGTTCTACAGTGGAGGGGCGGGCAGGAGCGAAGCCTCTCGCAAAGCGGCTCGGAGTGCCGCTGTGGAACTGACCATGGCGGAGCCCCGGCTCCCCAGTGAACCGCCGAGAAAGAGCTGAATTCCCTGACGGATTGCCCGGACCCCCCCCCCCCCCACCCCCCCACCGTCAAGTTGCAAAGGCGGGGGGGCTCGTCAACTCCTGCTGTCGCTGTGTCTGCTCCCACTCGCATTGCGTAACTTGCTGCTTCTGAGCGCTGTGTGTCCCGGGAGCGGACTCCGGGCTGCGGGGCGATGGAGGGACAGGGGGAGGGGAACGAGAAGCCACTACTGTAACACTTTTCAATCTCATGGGACTGCGCTACAGCGCGGTTGTTCCGCGCGGAGAAAAGAGAAGCCTCCGTTCTGCGCTTCACCCCCCCACCCCGCGCTGCCCCCTGCGGCGCCGCGGCTCGGCCGTTCAAAACGGTGCCCGGCGCTGCTCGGAACTGGGGCTTGGTATGAACTTACTGCTCTCTACCCTGCAGCGGCATGCAGTGCCGATTTGAACCTGGCAGCCGCCTCGGCGTGCGAGTGGACACTATTAGTGCAGTTTCTTATGGCAACGTCATATGCAGAGAGTTACACGAGAGACACGTTTGTCCTGACAGCCACGAAGATAAGCTGTGCTACCTTGGAAAAGGAATCCGTTAATTAAAGGAAATAAGCCAACTCGAGAACAGTTACAAAACAAGGACACATGGACTATTCCATTGTTTGTAGTTTATATGGACTATTGATGCGATCATAAAACTCTATAGTCAAATGCCCGCATTCTCTCCTATTGCCCAGTGATTTTAACTCTAATTTGGCTTTGACAAGCAGTTTTTTACTGTTCCTATGCATTCTAATAATTGGGAATATTTGCTTTGTTCCTACAGGTTGTAAGAAATAATAAAGAGTCCTATTAATTATCAAAAAATGTTACAGCCAATTCTTTTATACCTGTGTAACGTTAACATTCTCAGAGCATCATTTCTCATTATATAAGTGAGATTTGCTTTTGTCCACAGGTTGATTTATTTGCAGATTCCGTGTCTTATCTTTATTCTTACTCAATATAACTTAAAAGCTGCACCTGGAAAAGTTTAAAGTATTTAAGATAGATACTACTTGGATGAGTTATAAACCCAGAGTGATTAACTTTAAAGCTTGGTGTCAAAACATTGAATTAGTTACAAAAGTTGCTGAGAATGCTTGGCTAAGTGAAGCCCATGCTAAGTTTGACTACTCATCAAATCCTTTGAAAGAAACACCCAGATTTATTTTCTCTGAGAATGTTATTCAAAAAGGCTCTTTGAAAATTCCTCATTATTGGCTTAAGTACTAATAAGGTAATATTTTGTTAAGAGTTGTTACATTCAAATTCCATTATTTTGAGTTTGTTAGATCTCAGTCCCTTGAGGATGAGTTCTTTTCAAATTAAGCTTGGCTTAAATTACTTTGGAGTTTAGTTCTCTTTAGTTCTGTTAAGACTCAATTTTGTTAAGTTTACATTTAACTAACTCTAAGTTCTGTCAAGGTTAAATTCTCCAAAGATTAAATTTAATTTTTGCTAACCTTATTCTTTGTTAGGTTTGAAGTTCTATTAAGACTAGGTTTTGTTAAGGTTATATTCTGTCAAGGTTAAGTGCTACTAATTTCCAGTTTTATTAATATCAAGCATTGTTCATTAGCATTAAGGTTATGTTAAGTTTGAATGCTATTAGGTTTGATTTCTGGTAAGCTTACCTTTAAATGCTATTAAGTTTAAAGTTTAATAATTGCTGCAGCATGCTTTTCACTTGTTTTTAATCTAGTGATTATCCTTAATTTCAGTCTCATTTTTGGAGTGCATGGTTTCTATTCACAGATCTGGAAATGCAGGAGGAGCAGTTGTTCCCTGGTAGCAGGATAGTGGATGGCAATATGCAGCAACTCCAACACAGGGTTTTGCTCAACAGATTAAAACCTTTTACAGCAGTGTTAAGTTAGGTTTGAAAAATTCTAAACAAGAAGCATTAGTATGGTTAGTGATTCTCGTAATGAAAATACGCTGAGTTTCATAAAAGAGGTTAGCAATAAGATAGTTTGCTATTGCTTATGTGCATTATTTTGGTTATTTGCATCTTGATTATTTAGCTGAAAGGAAATTACAAAGCCAAATAGGTTGTTTTAGAAGCATTTGCTTGACCTTGCGTAGTTGTTTGAAGGACATGTAGAGCTTTTATTAATTTTCCTAACTGATATCAGTAAAGATTTCTTTATAGGATAATGCAGAAAAGAATAGTGTACGGATTTCCCACTAGTCAGGGCCTTGGCCCTGGCTGATTGGAATTATGCCAAAAATCCTACATGTTTCTGCACTAAAAATGTATTCAAGTCACTTAGACTAGCTAATTCGACCTTATATTTTCAAGATGAATTTGGAAGCCCTGCCTGGGAATGATTCTCCAAATCTTCACCTTGAAATGAGACCTACAGACGCTGGGTAATAGTACAGTGTTTAGGTAATTAATATACGATTTTAAATCAAGGTTTTTCCTTGTGTGCTAATGATGCCTTACTTCTGTGTTGCCTGCATAGTTAAAGAAGCACATGTTTTCACAAACAAAAAGGGGGAGCAAACCTGTAAGTTTATATGACAAATTAACAAAGGCCTGTGATGGATTAGCAAAGGCCTTGTGGTAATTTCGTGAAGATTATGTTAGCCAAATAAGGCAGTGACGTGCCTATAGTTGTAAGGTTTCTGTGTCGGTATATACGGTCCATCTTCTTTAGATTTACAGATGCAAATAGAAATTGCAAATTATGGAATCCTTTTTTGCCAATTATTAACAGAAGCTTAAACAAATCAGTGGCTAATTTCCAAAACAGAAGATGAAGGAAGTTTGGTTTCCCTGGAGTAATTCTGGAGACCTTAAAAATCCTTGGTCCTTAAGGAGATGAAAACTGTCCTTTTTTCATGAAAGTGAAATCTGAAGGGAACCTTTTCACTGATACTGTTTCTTTTCGTGCATCCTGGCACTGATACAGGCCATGCAGGAAACAGGATCGCTTGAGCCTTTCTGTGGGCGCTGGGGATTCTGTGGGCCTGTTGATTTTTGAACTTGGGCGAGAAATGAGGACTTTTCAGGTCCTTGTTCTAAGCAGTAGATAAACTCAATAGCCCTTGTTGTTATCCATCTTAATTGTGGGACACTGTGTTTCTTCTTACTAACATAGAGCAGTGTCTATGCTTGTGTCTTCACAGGTCATCATGTGAAGTAGGTTCCCTTGTGACCATGCTCTCAAAACTGTTTATAGCAGTACCCTGAAAAAGTGCCTTTGTCAAATTGATGAGGCTGTGATGACGCTCTTAAATTTGGGATTTAGAAGCACATTTTACCTTCTCCTTTTGATTTAAGGATAATGGCTAGGAAAAGCATAAGGACTGTACAGAAGGTTAGATTGCTGGCTTGCTAAACAGACTAACACCTCTCCACTTGCTCTATCAGGATTATTAACTGATGTTGACTCTGGTAGACATGTCACCCTGCAAAATCAAGCAGCCATTGACTTCTGCTGTCAGCGCATGGACACGGTTGTGAAGACTCTGATGGTGTGTGCTGTACAAATCTTCCCGACTACTCCAAATCAGTGTCTGCTAGTATCAAAGAAGTACAAGACCCTGAAGAAGATCATGAATGCTGCATTTCTGGTTAAAAACAAAAAGAGGGGGACGTGTGGGAACTGACAGCTAGGTTTGGGCATATTTGGCATGTACTCTTGAGAATCTTAGCATAACAACCGAGTAGGAATCCAAAATAACGGGGCAAAGAATGTCCACCTGTAAGTGGGAGGTTGTTTTCTTCTAAAGTGTGTATCAGTTTTACCTAGCCAATAATGTGTAATGTAGTAATTTAGAGGCCAATGAGAGAGTAATACAAGTAGCAGTAATGTGTTATAAAAAGGGCTGTAATAAATTAATAAATGGCTTTTTGGCCTTTGGTTTGTGAACATGTCATTTTCTCTGTCTCTCCTTGTGACAAATAAAGAAATCCCAAGAATAGGAAAAAAACAATTTGTGCATTTGGGAGAAAGAATCAGTAAAGAACTAAATGTGACCAGTTGTTGGGTTTGTGGGAGAGCCTTAATGACAGAATAGTGGCCATGAAGAGACAATAGCCTAGGCCCTGTTGAAGTTCTCAGATGGAAAAAAATAAATGGAAAGGGCCGACACTTTCATACAGGCCCCTGTGCCTGAAAGTGGGGTTTTGCCACAAAAAAAAATTCCACACAAAGCAGTATTTCTCCAAGACCAAAGGTGCCAGGACCTCGGACATTGGAGGGCCTTGAACTCCCAATGGCGCCCTCGAAACTGACCTTGAGACACAAGGCCTCTGAGTTTTCCTTCCGGTTGCAAAGGGCCTTTGTTTGCCCGTAGGCACCCGTGACTGAAAATGGGGTTGCGTGTTTATAGGTACTTGTCTACACCTTTTCTGTCCTTCTTCTTAAAAAAAAAATTAATTACTATTGTTTAAGTCAATGAGTTAGGTGGAAATGACCCTAAAAAAATGAAGCTAACTTCCAAAGGGGAAAATTGTTACAAATGATACAACTTTTAACATTTTTAAAACAAACTTTAGTCAGGTTTGTTTGCCTCTGCCCAGGGGAAGCGAATTGAAGTTTCTCTTCCAAAGATTCTGTTTCAGTGGATGAATGTAACATCTCAATGCAAAATATGCTTAAGAAATAACCCCAAAACCATCTCTCCCGTAAAGATAGGGACTATTCCTAGGGGAACTTACCCAGGAGATACTTGGCAGATTGACTACACTGAACTTCCCAAGAAAGGAGGGTATAGGTACTGCTTCGTACTCACAGAAACCTTTTCAGGATGGCCTGAGGTTTATCCTTGCAGAACTAGCAAATCTGGTGAGGTCATAAAGGCTTTACTCCAAGAAATAATTCCCAGATTTGGAGTACCCCGAGAACTGTCTTCTGACAGAGGACCACACTTCATTGCTCACATTGTTCAGGGGGTAAGTAAAGCATTAGGGATACACTGGCAATTACACACGCCATACAGACCTCAAGCAAGTGGACAGGTAGGGAAAATGAACAACCTGATTAAACAACAAATAGCTAAAATTTGCCAGGAGATCAATTTGTATTGGTACCAGGCCCTACCAATAGCCCTATTCAGGCTAAGGACAAAGCCAAGGTTAAAGGAGAGGCTGAGTCCATTTCAGATCCTGTATAGAAGACCTTATGGGCTAAAGGTGATTTGCAACAAAAACTTGGCTCTGGTAGGGCAGGGTTATTTGAGGGATTATATACAGCAACCAAATCACAAATTAAAAGAGAATGCCCAGGTAGTTGCTAACAATCAATCACAACCACTCACACAGCCTGTGCATGATCTTGAGTCGGGTGGTTGGGTATTTGTGCAGTCTTTTTCATGTGACCCACTGCAGGAGAAGTGGGACAGATGCTTTCACGTGTTATTGACTACATTCACCGCAGTTTGTGTAAAAGAAAAGCTCACCTGGATACACTACACCTGGATCAAGAAGTCTCCAAACACACCCTGGGCAATAACCTCAGCCAGTAGGGATGGACTAAAACTGAAACTTGCCCGAGCAACATGAATCTTTGGTTATTAGTTTTAATATGAAAAGTAGTTGAATCAATTAATGTAAACAATTGCATTGCCCTTCTTGAAAGCATTGTAAACCATACAGGGGTTAAAGAATGTTTGCTGTGGGGGGAGGTAAAACCAGTTCCCATCACCACTGATAAGGGTATCTGTTAGTAACTGGACTTCTTTAGATCCTTATGAATTACATAATACCAGGGCAGGATGACGATAGGGTGCGTCCTAGGTGGGTCACCCTTCCTTTCGGTTGGCATTGATAAATTCCACCATTTACCACATCAATCCGAGCTTTTCAGGCCCTGACCTTGGAATATGTATCAACACCATCGAATGGCAAACTTTTGTGCATGCCAAGAGAAACAATTCAAATCTAATCCCCCCCAGATCTGATCCTTGACAGCAGAGAGGGCAGGACTCTCTCTGGGGACGCCACACAGGCTGTGACCTGCCTAATGAATATTGGTGGTTGTGTGGTAACGGAACTGCAATTAAACAGCTCCCCAGAAAATGGACTGACCAGTGTACCATGAGAATGGTAATACCCCTCATCCAACTCATTAACAGTTCCAGCCTCACTTAAATACTAAGAGGCTTGTGGGGTAAGAGAATTGCCCGAAGTGTCCCACTGAACCCTTTGATAAGATATAGAACTCAATTTCATAGTTTTGTTAGAGCTCTGTTTCCCACCCTAGTTATTGCCCAATTAGAAAAAGCAATTCTAAACATCTTGGCAGAAATATAACTTAATTTTAACGCTACTGCCAATGCCATTGGGCAACTACAAACTGAAATCGATTCTCTAAAAGGAGTGGTGTTCCAAAACTGAATGGTATTGGAGATGATAACGGCACAGATGGGAGGGGTTTGTACTCTAGTCAATTTCAGTTGCTGTACATGTGTGGACCAAAGTGAACAAATATTAACTGACGTCCACACAATTTGGGAACACACCAGAGTACGTCATGAAATTCCAAAAGACGATACCTGCTGGTCAGCAAACGCCTGGGAAGCTTTAACCTCATGGTTGTCAGACTTATCTTGGCTAAAGCATTTAGGTATAATCGTAGTTGTTCTGGTGACTTTGTTGCTAATCACGTGTATGTGGACAGTGTTTAGTATTCATGCTTAAGCACAATATTAGCTATATAGTAAGCTATGAGGATTGGAAAAGACATAACATGAGACATCAGGTAGAGCAAGGGACATATTTTCAAGAGCTTGATTTGTAAAAGAATTTACAACAGTTTCCTGAGATGGGGGAGCTGAAAGGGAATTTTTCTATTAAAGGGACTCTTGTAAGCACAGCAAATACTGACTTCTAGTCTTAAGGGAAAGAGAAACAAAGTTGCAGAAACTGAGGCACAAGGTCTTTTTGAAAGAAAGAACAGAAGACCTGGAACTTGCCAAAACTGGCACAATAGGGACTTACATAATGACCCAAACAACAGTGCATGGGCAAGAGGGAAGGTGAAAAGTTCAGCCAGGAGGAAGACCTCAGACCTTCATACAATGAGCACCCAAGACGACCACCAGGAGGCAATGCACACATGTAAGAGATGTGTAAATAATAGTCTTAAGATCTAGGAAACCATTAACACTTTTTCTTAGAAAGATGATGCATATGCATATAGTTAAAGGATAAAAGCTTGTACCCTATCTTTGTGAGGCATGTACACGTTTGGTGGAGCTATCCCCTGTGCACCCAGTGCTGATTAAAAGTGAATACCTGCTTCAACAGACAAAAAGTCTTTGAAGTTCTTATACTACAGTGTGATGGTTTGACTCTGGCTAAGTGCCAGGTGCCCACCGAGTTGCCCTATAGCTCCCTTCCCCAGAGGGACAGGAGAAAGGACAAGATGAGTCAGTGGGTCGAGATAAGGCAGTTTTTATTGAAGCTACAGAAAAGCAAAAGCAGGGTCTGCGCGCGCATAAGCAAAAGAAGGAGAAGTCAATCTCTACTTCCCATCAGCAAGCGATGTTCAGGCACATCCTGGGAAGCAGGGCCTCAGCACGCATATTGGTTCCGTTGGAAGGCAGACATTACAGAGTGCCCCCCCCCCTCGGCTTTTATATCTGAGCTGACATCATATGGTATGGAATATCCCTTTGGTTCCTTTGAGTCAGCTGGCCTGCTTGTTTTCCCTCCCGAGGTCTTGCCCACTCCCTGCCCCTTGATGGGGGAGAATGTTAGAGGGACAGTGCTGCTCAGCAGTAGTCAAAACACTGCTGTGTTATCAACTGAAGCACAGCACTGGCAGGGCTGCTGAACTCTACCTACATTAGAATCAATACACACAGATTTGCAAGAATCAGCTGGCACCCCAGATAGGGCACTTCTCTGCTCATTCGTAAGGTACAGGGAGGTGAGCCGACTTCCCAGCGGCAGCCTGTGATTTCTGGGGGGGAGTTCCCTCCTCTCTGGCCCTCTGCAAGGGACAGATAAGAAACATCTGCAGCAAAACACAGGTATTTATTCTTGTATTTATTTTTAAGTTAAGGGCCAGGTGATGACGACCACCTTGGGGTTGAAGTCCTCAAACTATTGTGGTGGTGACGACCACCTTGGTGTTACAGTCGGGGCTCTCCCTGCCTTCTCCCCTGCTGGAGGGCAGGCAATCCCCACCTCTCTGCCTCCTTTCTGTCCTGTCCAAACTTCCCCTGCATCTTTCCCTGCTTTATCCCCTGCTGGATCTTCAGGAATGACATCCCCTGTGTCCTTTGTTAACAGTGGAGATGAGGAAATTAGTGATGAAGAATCAGTAGTCTCCTCCTGCACCAGGAGTAAAACAGGAAAAGGGGAAAGGATCATACCACCACTTCGACAGGTAGTTGGACCTGATGGGGGTATCTCAGAGGTAAAGGCACCTTTTATAACCAATGACCTGGATAACTGGAGGTGTGCTGCCAAGTTGTTTAGAGAAGATCCTGGAAAAGTGGCTAGAGGGTTTGAGTTAATTGTTAATAATCTGGACCCCAACTGGGGAGATCTAGATCTGATGTTATCAGAACTAACAGAAACTGAAAAGGGGGCAGTAATAACAGCTGCTAGGACACATGTCCAGGCAACAGGACGTGTAGGGACAACAACAACAACAACAGGACATGTCCTGGCAACAGCAGTGTTGCAGGGACAACTGGAGGATATTTTTCCTATTGCGAATCTTGATTGGAACCCAAATGACCCAATACAGTTTTTACAATCCAGTTTTAAACACAGAGGAACAAAGAGAGCTCTCTGCGCATAAAGCTAGAGATGTTTAAGGTTTGAAAATAATTCCAAGATGCAAGACTAAGACCAAACAAGATCAAATGTTGGTGCCAAAAAGA
>VZRZ01002427.1:356111-502260 GCA_013398175.1 Climacteris rufus | reverse complement strand
GCCGTTTCGTGTTGTTCAGTGGCCTCTGCTTGGGAGAAGAGACCGATCCCCACCTGGCTGCACCCTCCTCTCAGGCGGCTGTAGAAAGAGGTCACCCAGAGCCGCCTGTTCTCCAGGCTGAGCACCCCCAGCTCCCTCAGGCTCTCCCCAGTGAGACTCCTGCTCCAGCCCCCTCACCAGCTCCTTTGCCTCGATGTCTTCCTTGCATTGAGGGCCCAAAACCAGACCCAGGATTTGAGGTGTGGCCTCACCAGTACCAAGCATAGGGGGGACAATCACTGTCCTGGTCCTGCTGGTCACACTGTTGTTACACACTATTGATCCAAGTGAGGATGCTTGATTTTTCCTCTTTTAAATATGAGGGAAAATATTATTTCCCTGTCCCCATGCTGCCACAGCTTTCAGGGGTTTATTTCTGCAGATTCCCTTTGCAGGGGAGAACTGAGGTGTGGTGGTGCCACTGGTGAGCAGGAGTGACACCTCTGCCCACCCACTCTGTAAGAAAGGGCACCTTGTCCTCACTTTGCTCACCCCAAAGGAGCTTGGCCAGCATGAAGTGTTTCTCTGCCATGAACCACAACAGCCCAGGCCACTTTTAATGTTGCAAAATAAACCCTGCTGACGCCTCCACCGACTGATGCTGTTCCCACTTACAGTTTTGCTGGCGCAGCATTTGGAGAAGCAGATGTGTTTTGGGAGAGGGACCCCACTGAAACTCCTGACCCCCCAGTTCAGGTGTCTGAGCTGCCCTCTGAGAGCTGCTGGCACAGCCACTGCCCGTGGGGATGTGAGTGTGGAGCTGGAACGTGGGGACCTGACCCCATCCCCATCCCTCTGCACAACTCTGCTCAAACCCCAGCTGAGAACACACACCCCTTGCTTTCTGGGGACTTTCTCCCGTGTAACTTCACAGATATGCAGGGAATGTCGCTGTCTTTCCATGAGGATATTTAAGGACATTGTTCAGTGTAAACACCTGTTTTCACACAACTCCTAGCTCAGATAGTTTGGGCCTGTTATCTCTGTGAATACTGAGCAGTAGGCGCTGTCAGGGCTTGGAGAGAGAAAACAGGCATGAAAATGAACACATGCACCTGCAGGGAACATTGCATAAGCCTTGTTTAGCTAAAAATGTAACACCCCACCCTGCTGTACCTCTCTTTCTCATGTGATGTCTCACAGTTTTCTTTTTTATCTTTAGGGGAATAGGCGATTTTTTCAGGTTCTGTGGCTGAACTGATCTTTAACCTGTTTGTTCTGAGTGTCAGTGTGGTGGTGGGAGTTACAGAGCAGCCAGTGAGCTGTAAATAAACTCCCTTGGGCTTAGAAACATCCTTTCTGATTTGATAATATGTAAGGCAATTTTTTAGTAAAAATCAAAGGAAATTTGAAAACTAAGGGCTAAACTTAGTAGGGAGGTGCATCACCAGAATGGGTGCAGAGGGAAGGAGTGGAATGGAGCAGTGGAAGGTGGAGAACTCTCCACTCAGATCTTTGCCTGGACTCCGTCGGTTCACAGTTTGCCCACATCGGGATGGACCAGGAGCTGCCCTCGAGGTCAGTGGTTCTGTGCTGACATTCAGGGCCACTTTAATGGTGAGATCTGAATCCCCGCTTTGCTTTTGCCAGCTCCGGTGAGCATCCTGCCACTGCCCAGAGCTTCTGCGGGTGTGGCAGCAGAAGGGGAATCGGGGGCTTGGCTGCTCCCTTCGGTCCCAGCCCAGCGGTGCCTGTCCTGGAGCCCTCCCTGTGTCCCAGCGCTGGCGTCTGGCAGCTCTGTACAGCACATTCCCACTAGATGGAGCGATGGCTGAGCCGCAGCAAAGCCGCGGGAAGGCTTGGATGTGGTTTTACAGGGGAAACAGCCGCGGAACGGAAAAGGTTTTTTTTTCCTAAGACTTCTTTAGAAAAGGAAAGTTTCCCAGCTGAGGTTTGTGAGGAAGAGCTGTTTCCCTGCATGGGAATACTCCAGCTTTCCTCCTACAGCCTGGAATGGAGTGTCCTCCTGTGGGAGAGCAGCCAAGGGCACCGGTGGTCCCAGAAACACGTCTGGAGTCCCCCCTTGTCTGCCCCTCGCTGTCAGTCCTGATGCACCGCTCCTGTGAGCATCCTCACAGCAATGGGGCCTCTCCCTGGGTCTGGCTTGGCTTTTGGCACCTGGATGTTCACCAGAGCCTCCCACCCACCCCCGGGAGCTCTCCAGCCTGAATGTGTTCCCCCAAGCTGCAGCATGAACAGATTTCAGCCTCTCGCACCCCCTCCTGCAGAGGCAGCCGGGAGCCCCTGCCTGCCCCTCTGCTGCTGCTGTCTGCCTTTGGGACGGTGCTCTGGAGCCCTGGCACATCCGTGCTCCCGGTACCCTGTGCTGCAGACAGCTCTCCCCTCCTGGCAAACGGCAGCGGTCCAAGGACAAATCCATCTGCGCAGCAAAGAGGGCGAGAGCTGCGGGTACCCTCAGCCCACACATGGAATAAGGAATAACAGGAGCCTGGGCAGCCTCAGGCAACATATTTCAGAGCTGACAAGCTGGAAGGCTTGGCTTCCTTCAAACATCCCTGGTGTCCCCAGTGAGAAGTGATAATAGGATCCAAGCAGGGAATCAGACATCCAGACAGGCTGAAGGTTACAACACGCTGTTCGTCCGAGCCAGGCCCTGGAGAGGCACAACTTTTGTCAAGCACATTTTGAAAACTTTAGCTGACCTTGAAGTTTGGGATTGGAGGAACATTGATCTGTGGGAAGTGGCAATTGATTCTCTTGCTCTGAGGTTCTTCAGCTGATCATTGCACAGCTTCAACCCAAGGGCGTTCAGTTGGATGGCCTTTCTTGTCCCAAAGACCTTTTTGTGGGATTTTAGGGGTGGGAATTGTTTTACCCACCAGGAAAATGCAGCAGACTTGGGGTTTTAGGGATGGGAATTGTTTTACCCACCAAGAAAACGCAGCAGATTTGGTGTAATTATTCAGCAAAGATTGTGTAATGTAGAAGAGATCATTTTGGCAAAAAAGAGTTTTTCAGGCAGTGCAGACAGACAGATGAAGGAACACACCTGGGACACTGGGATGACCCTTCCTGTGGTTCATGGTGGGGTCTGTTCTGCTGTCTTTTCTGGAGGTACACCCTCTGAGCCCTGATGGATTGATCTCTCCCCGTCGTTGGGTTGCAGACCCATCTTAAATTTGCTGAGTGTTTTACATTTAATCTTAATGTAGAGGAACAAAAATACATTATGAAGAGCTTTACAGTAAAGTTTTCTGGTCATTTAGTTGCAAAGGATGGGGGAAAAATGCAAAAAAACCAATCAATTTATATACTTTAAAGATTTAAGTATTGAATAAGAATTACATCATTTGATAAAGGAATGTGCATATAATATGGCTAAAATTCAGAAAAATCAATCCCAATTGACTGTTACCGTTAGAATGAAGTTCACTTTTAAGTGAAATATTTGCTGTGATTCAGCACTTATCTCAGTCTGAACTCCATCATGATGACAGCACCCTGCTCCCAAGGCCTGCTTGGAACCAAACTGAAGCAAACCAAGCAGGGGAGTTTTCCATAACAGCATCTGCCAGCTCCTGTATGGGCTCTTTGCTACCATTGCCCACTAATCCTTTCCTAGAAGCAGTAATTGCCATTTGGGAAGTTGCTCTCTGGAGCTCCTGGAAAGGCCCTTCTGCCCATCTGATGGTGTCAGGCTGTGGTTGGTGTCATTGGGTTGTGCCCATGGAGTGACAGAGGCCATGAAATGCCTCAGAAAGGTGAAAACACAGGTGTGTCTCCACTCAGCACCACAGGGGTGTGGGAGATCAGAGCTGCACTGGCAGGATGTAAACCTGGGAGGGCAACAGGACAATTTTGCCTTCTAATCTTTGGGCTACCCGATGTAGTTGGCTGCTTTCCTGTTCCTGTCTCACATTATTAGGGAATCTTTTGTGGGTTCTGCTGGTGATGCCACTGTGTTTACAGAAAAGAGAACAAACAACTTATAACTGCTTAAACCTCAAGTACCTGAACTTTTCACCTGGAGCCCATCACACTTTAAGGCTGAGGGAGTGTGTGGGGAGGGAGCTCTGTATTGATCTGCTGTCCTAGAGCTGTGTCATTAACACAGAGCACTGTGTCCTGGTACAGTCCTACTGTCCTCAGCAAAATTGCTAAATAACGAATCTCCAGCCACAAAACAGACCTGTGAACCAGAAGAAATTTGATTTGGCCCCTGTGCCTCAGCTCTCACGAGCGGGGCTGTCAGATGAGAACACTCCTCAGTTCACAGTCAGAGCACACCTGAACCACAGCCACTGAAAACCCCTCAGTGTGACCCCCCTGCCATGTCATGGGCAGACTGTGGCCTTTTACCTGAGGGCTGCAGCTCTGTGCCAGGGCTGTGATCCTGCACAGGAGTCCCCCAGAGCTGAGCCACAGCCTCACGTGCAGCTGCCCCTGTGTCTTGGCCGCGCTCCGGCTCCGGCTGCACTTCATGGTGGGTGTGGTGTAAAGCAAAGCTGTCCTGCTCTGCTCCTCTGGCCTTTCTCCCACTGCTGAGGGACAGAGGCTTGGCTAATGTCTGCAGTGAATGCCAGTTGAGCTCAGTTAGGGTCTGCTAAGTAAGAAATTTAATTACCCAGTAGTCAGTCTGCAGGATGATTTCCTTAGTTTGGTGTGTATCGTTGCCACTTCTTCCCTTTATATGGGAATTATAAACTCTGCTTGGAAGCGTGCTTTTTTTTCTATTTACAGTTTCTTCTCCCTGCTTCCTTTCACTGCCATCTCTCCCCTACTTGCTGATGATAGCTTAAAGTGAGCTTTGAATTGTCCTAAATCATAAGATAGGATAAGATAGGGTAGGGTAGGACAGGATAGGAAGAATAAGAGTAGGACAATGGAATGGAATGGAATGGAATGGAATGGAGTGGAATGGAATGGAATGGAATGGAATGGAATGGAATGGAATGGAATGGAATGGAATGGAATAGAGTAGAGTAGACTAGAGTAGACTAGAGTAGGATGGAATGGAATGGAATGGAATGGAATGGAATGGAATGGAATGACTTATTTAGGGCTTAAAGCATGTTATTAAAGGCATAGTCCGAAAGCCTCTAAAACACTGACAGGTTGGGGCATTGACCACCTCATATTCTTCCCTTTTGTACCTTTTTCCTATAAAACTTGTTCTCTCCATGTGCCTCATGCCCTGCATTTCTCAGGGGAGGGTACAGATGAAGTCTGTGCTCCCTGACAGGGGCTAAAGAGGTCCTGTCTTCCTCTCTCCTCTTCTTCCCACTGCTGCTGGATGAAACTTCCCTGAGCAGAGGGTGCTTGTGGTTGTCAGGTGGCTGCTCTCTGTGTACGATGGTATTTCTTACTGTCTGTGTCCACAGACCACATCCATCCACCCATCCATCCCTCCATCCATCCCTCCATCCATCCCTCCATCCATCCCTCCATCCATACATCCATCCATACATCCCTCCATCCAACCACCCATCCATCCCCATCCCTGTCAATTTTTTCCTCCCTCCTCTTCCCTGCTCCCTACAACCATACCACTGCTTACTCATCCCTGCTACTTTGAAACCTTTATTTTTTTTTCCTCTTTGCCAAGCAGGGGCTGCTGATGGGGGCTCATTTCTGGGCTGTGTGCTGCCTCACTTGAAGTGGAAAAGATTGAGGCCTCTTATTCAGAGAGTGGAGACAAGTTGATGGGTGGTGTTTTACCTCTTTCTGAAACTCAGGGTCTGTTTTTTGGAGGCTTTTTCAGAAGCTGTTTATTCACTGTTAGTTTGAAATTGTTCTTGCAATAACTTGTTTCTGGAGCTTTTCTATTGTGCTGTCTGTGCTGGCAATTAATTATTAAGGCAGCTTATTTACAGGCAGTGCTTACTTTTGTCTAGCACCTCCAGTGAGATGTGAATAGCCACATTTTTCCTTGCTAGCACAGAGAGGCAGATATATCCTCTTTCAGGGCAAGACAGTAATCCAAACAATAACTCTGAGACAGAGTCAACCTTGGTTTTAAAAAAGAGAAATTCATCCTTTGAAATCACATGTGTAGGCCAGTAATCTTGGACTTGTTTGCTGTTGATTTTTGAAAGCTTCTTATTTCTTTGTTTACACTTTGCAGCAAAGGCTGTTCCCAGTTATTCCCATGCTCCAAGGCTGAAGTCTCTGTAGCTCTTGCATTGGAGCACTTTGCAGGAGATGATTGATAATCTGGGAAATGGAAGTCCCTCCTCTCCCTGTCCCTGGCAAGGACACATGCAGTGCTTGGTGCTGACAGTTCAGCTCCCCTCCAACAAGCTGCATTCTGCTGTGCAGCTGCAGGCTGGGGACAGAGTGCTGGTTCCTCTGTCAGCCCCAGCACACAACAGAGTTTGGACAGAAAGTCCTTGTAGATGTTTGTAGCATCAGCCTTCTTGATCCCAGGGGTTTGGATATCTCCTGTCCCAGGCTGGGGAAGGAGGCAGGAGCTGCAGCCTCTGCTGCCTGAAACCCAGTGGAAGAAGCCATCTGCACTCCTTGTGGGATTGTAAAAGTGAACATGAAGAAGGTATGACCCATGGTTTCCCTAAAGCTGCTTAAAAGCCAAAACTGCACTGGGATTTGTGGTTTTTTTTTTTGGTTTTTTTTTTTGTTTGTTTTTTTTTTTTGTTTTTTTTTTTTTTTTTTTTGCTTTCACAGTAACTTGAAGCCATCCTATAGAAGGCAGATCTGAACCAACCAAAACCCAGCCTGCATGAGCACTGGGATTGTTTCTTACCCTTGTGTCTCTCTGCTTGTCTTCTCCTTAGAAACTTTAACCAAGGAGTCACAAATCCACCCCGTTTGAGACAGCAGCTCTGCTCTTTATCTGCATTTTTGCAGACCCAGCAGCAGTCACAGTGCTGCTGAGGCCATGGTTGTAACCACGTGCTCAGAGAGATTGAGGGGATGTCTCTGTCCATCACCTTCCCCTTACTCCAGTGGGACAGGAATCCCATGGTGGGCTCTGTACCAGGGTCTTGCTTCCAAGCCTTGCTCCTGAAATTGCCATAGCTCCACCACGGACTTGCAGCTGGGCACTGCATCTTCAGAACAGGCGTAGGACTGCTCCACACCCTGCCCAGCATTTATGGACTTCCTCCACTCATGATCTTGCCTAGAGGGACGATACAGAGATGCTCCTGGTGCTCACCTGGAGCCAGGGCTGCCCTACCTGTGCTTTCCAAAGCTCCTTTCTCTTCCTGCAGACGGTGCCTTTGGCAACGAGCAGCACAATAAAGCAAGACCCCTGTGGTTTTTCCTGCCCTGCTCTTCAAAATTACAGCTGTGTCCTTGGAAGGCTCTTTTTCCCTCAAAGAAACACCACTTTATCCTCTTTTTACTCCCCCACAGCTGTGGCTCTGAGCTCTGGCAACTCTAGGACTGAGCAGGACCTCAGGGCATGAGTGTTTGCACCCCCTGGCACCAAGCCTGATGCTTTGCCTCTGGCACTCAGCTTGACCTTCTGCTGGGGCATGTCCTGGGCTGTTCCCTCTCCCTGCATTTTAAAGATGTGCTTGAAAATAAAATGAAAGCTGCCCATGGTGTACCAAGGAGACAGGTGCTGGGGAAAGTCCCCTGCTGGTTTTGGACAAGAAAAATTGTTTCCAGCTTTTTCAGAAGCAGATGATGCAAGAGAAGGATTTTCTGAAGAAGGAAGCTCAGCTTTCTCTCACAGTCTGCACATCTTCACAGCTTGCCTTGGATCAAACCCCCTCAAACCCAGCGAGGTTGGTGCTGTGGATAAGCAGAGGAGCAGCACTGGGTGTTGGGGTCTCAGGCCCCTACATTTGTACTGTTCTTCACCCTCTGTCACCACTTGCACTCCAGCACAGTGGAGATCATTCCCATCACCCACGGTTATGTGCCTTCTGCACTTCTTTTATCACAGAGTTGCAAAAGATGCCAGGCAGATGGAAACGTGAAGGATTCAGTGACCTTCAGCAGGTTTTGAGTTGAGCCCTGGTGCCCATCATGGGCTGTTACCCTGGAGAATGTTTTGAACATGGTCCTGCCATTGTGTGATGAGGACCCTGCTCCCCCCAGTCTTCCCAGCTCAGCTCAGCATAGTGCAGCTGGTATTCCTGGCTTTGAACTTAGTGCTGAGGGCTTAACCCTTGCCATGCTGCTTCCCTGCCCATAACAGGGAGACTGCCCAGCCTCCCAGGGATGAGAGCTCCCAGTGCTGTGGGCTGTGTGTGTGTGTGTGCAGAGACCTTCAGAGCTCCACACAGCTCCTGATGTCCTCCCTGCAGTCTCTCAAAGCCAGGCTGCTCATGGAGGTGGACGAGAACCCTCTGGGAAAGAAGCTCTCACCACATAAAGTCCTTCAAGTCCACCTCTGCTGCAGAGATGTGTCCATCTTGTGTGACTGGCTTTGAAATCCATTCCAGTGACCTATGCCTATGGGCAGGACCAGGGGAAAGGGGCTTTTCATTCTTGTATGCACAGGGATTTCAGGTTTTGGTGTCTGTGAAGCTGCGGGGGTTCCAATATTGAAATAATGAAACAGTTGAACAGCGGGGTTGGTGTTTTCCCTGTCCTGACAGATCCCAAAGAGTTCAGTGCCTGCTGAAGCCTGTGTGTGTTTCCCCAGCGATGTGGGCTGTGGTCCAGCCAGGAAGGGAGCGTGCAGGGGTTGTCCAGCAGCCACAGGGGCTCTGCAGAGCCGTGGCACAGGGAGCTGCTGCCGCGGTATCGCAGCTGATGAACGCCATCCATCCACCCCTGATTGGAGCCAGCAGAAATGTTTTCTCTTCCTCTGCCGCAGAAGAGCTCTCTTATGCAGAAAGTGCTTGTCTTAATTACCACTGTGTAAACCCTCAGCGAGACAGAGCATCAGCATTGTAGTTTAATTCCTCTCTGTGGTAATAACCTTCTCATTTCATGAGTGCATAAGGCGGGACAATACCTGTGGGTTTCGGTGCCTTTTTTCCCACCCGTCATTTGTATCAGGAGTGTCCTTCTTTCAGTGATGGAATAGCAGAAAATGCAATAGGATGGCAATTCTTGCAGCAATTAGAGGCAGAGCCATGCTGTAACCTTTGTGTGGGGCAGGGGAGTTCAGGCTGGGACTGCAGATCCAGCTTGCACAGCTGGCTCCTTTCTATTATCTGCTCATCTGTGTTCTCTCAGATTCTGGGTGAAACCCCAGCTTGGCTGACGTCAGGGACTAAACTCTCATTTGCTTCAATAAGTTCAAAATTTAACCCACTTTTTTTTTTTTTTTTCAAATTTCAAATGCCACTATATGCTTCATTTCAATAGACAAAATTGCCTTTTAAAGTGTTTTAAAGCACAGGTACCTCGACCACTTAAAGAAGAGTGTCAGTGTGCTTGTGAGAAAGTGTAACTTCACTGTCAAACCAGATTTTGGCAACAAAACCCCTAAAAAACTTGGACATGGCTGGCAGTCATATACAGCAACAACAGCAAAAGGGCATGTGCTGAATAGGGGTGTGTGTCTAATCCTGTGTGGTGAGATTTGGACAGGGTCATGGGGTGGAGAAAGGGATGAACAGATGTGCTTAGGAAGATGCTGTAGCCCTGTGGTAAGCACTCACAAAAAGGCATTGAGGAATTTTTGGAAATCAGGGTTAAAAGTGATTTTTGGCTGGGATAAATGCAAGGGAGTGAAGGTGAAATATGAAAGAAATACAAGGGAGGGAAGGTAAAATGTGAAACAATGTTGGTCACAGGAGGGGCTGTGTGGCAGGCACAGGGAGAGAGGAGCAAGAGCTGCCCTGTGTGTCCCCTTTGCCCTGCTGGCATATGCAGAAAGTGAGAAGAAAATCTTCATAATGGTTTTTTCAGCTGCCTGCTGGGTTATGAAGGAATAGTTGCAGCTGAGCACAGAGGCTGGTGTGGTGGCAGGACAGAAAAATGCCATGGCACCTTGCACCTCAGTCCCTCTGGCAGGGATATGTTGTACCCGGTCTTTTCCCAAACACCAGGGATTCTTCCAGGGCAAAACAGAGCCAGTGAAATCCAGAAAAGCCCTTTTGCACTTAAAAACTGCATTTTTTTGGTTTCCATTGAGAGGAGTACAAAGATCTGGGGAAGGGCTGGTTCAACAATGAAGGGAGAGGGGAGAGGTGAGCTGAGGGAGGGGAAGCAGGGGCAGGGGGGGATGGCAGCCTCAGCAGGCACAGTGGAGATGTGGTGCAGGGTGAGGAGCCTGGAAAGGTGCCCAGATTCTGTGCTGGGTGATGGGAGGCTGGGCAGTCCCATGTGAGGCAGGGATAAATGCTGGAAAAACCCTTGGGTGTCAGTCAGCAATTTGAGCTTTCCTGTGCTGCTGCTCCAAGAGGAAAGGAAAGTCTACCTGTGCCAAAGTGGTTTGACATGATGGGTTTTGACAAGGAGAATCAGTACTGCTTTCCACATCTGTGGGCAGCAGTGCCTGGACAAGCCAGAAAGTGGTCAAGGAACCCCAGAAATCCAGGAGCAGGGCTGCACCCCGTCACCTGAATCCCAGTCCAAAACCACAAAACCAACTTTTTGCTCCATTTTTTTGGAGCTTTTCAGACAAACCCTTTTCCCAGCCATAGAATTGGGGCAATCTTTGAGCACCTCTCAAAGTCCCAGTTCCAGTCTGGAGAGCCATGGCCCCTTCTTCATCCTGGTACCCGGTCTGGTCCTTGGGATGAGAAGCAGAGCAGCTCCTGGCAGAGCAGGGGAAAAGCTGTGTGGTGTTTGCTGTGTTAATCTTCCTGAGTTCTTTAGCCTTGCAAATGCACTTTCTCTTGGTTGGTGCACCCAAAACATTGACTTCTCTGTAAGAAAGGAGGGGTTGTTTCTTGTTTCCAGAGGAGCCTCTCTGAAGTGTCCACCAGCACACCCATCCATGGCCACAGCCCCACACACACAGTGTCCAGAGCTGGGGACAGCCAGGGCTCTGAAGTTTGTTTCAGGCCACCCTTCACCTTGAAGCTCCTGAACAAATGACCAAATTGACAGCCTGGAAAAACCAAGACCTGCAATGACTCTGCAGTCAGTTTTACCCAACTCTGGTAAGACCACATTTTGGTCAGCCCTGTATGAGACACAAGAGACTCAAAAGTCCCAGGCAGACAAAGCAAATTGTAATCCCCAGAAGAAGAACAGGCTGTTTCAGCCTGATAGGGAATGTGGCTCTCCAGGGAGATGCCTGGAGGCAGGGCTGTTCTCCAAACAGTGCCTCTGGCTTAGCACAGCATCAAAATGCAAAGGTTGCAAAAAGTCACATAATGGCTCCAAAGCCCAAATAATGTGTAATTGGTGTCCTCTGTAGGGTTTTCACTGATAAGCAAAATTAACCACCTCAGAAATCCCACAAATTCACGGGGGCAACTATTAAATTTTGTATGCCTTGCCCAAGACAACTTCTAGCCCTCTGCTCAGTGTCTGTATGCCTTCTCCTTCTCTTCTCTCCAGCATCTGACTCCTGCATCATTGTCATTTGAAAAACTTCCAGCAAGAATTTTCCTTTCTTCCCTTGTTCTTCACCTGCATTTCTAGGCATGGTGTCTTTTTAACACCTAATTGTTCTAATTGCCTAATTATCTGTCTCACACAATCGTGATTCACAGCTGTAAAATGTTCTTTAGCTTCTGGATGAACATCTTATTCAATTCCTCTTATGGAAACCAAGGGGAAGTTGTTTTCCTTGGAGTGGAGGATGGCCCAAAGCCAGAGAACCACCTCCTGCTGCAAACTGAGCTGGGTTGGGCTTCTGTCCCCATGGAGACATCCCTAAGACCTCATGGGCCACATCTCTGTGTGCCACCTCTGCAGGCTCATGGAGGTGCAGAGCAGGGAAAGTTTGAGTGCAACAAGCAGGAGACAACTTCAGCATTCCTTTTTCCACCCCTGGCAGAGTCGGATCTCCCTGTGCAATGTTTTGGGGTTCTACTCTTTGTAGGGATAGAGGGAGAAGCTTCTCAGGGCTTCTCAAGAGGAAGTAATTCCAGAGGTGAAACACCATGAAAGCAGACAGAGCTGAGGTCTGTCTTTTCCCTGTCTCTTTAATAAACTCGATGTCCATTTAAATATCCAGTGTTCCTCTTCAGCAGCTCCTGAGGGCTCCATTAACCATTTGAGAAGACTGTACTCAAATGACTCAACCTTTTCCAGTGCCTGAGTCATGAGCTTCTGCATCAAGGCACGGTGAGGTAAGTTAGTGTGGTGCTTTTTCAAAAGCAGGAACAGTGCCTGAATCTGTATTATTTTTCATTGCTCCAAATGTTCCTACCTTGAAAAAAGCATTGTTGGGAGATGTTGGAAAGCAGGTTGTTAGCAGTGCAAACTGCACAGCCCCGTGGGACTGGGCACACATCACCAGATGCCCAGAGCAGCTGAACTGTTAAACAAGTACAGTCCATCAGTCAGGGTCAGCCTCCTTCCCTCCATACACTGCTGAAATTAAAGCTGTCAGAGGTCTGCACAGGAAAATGTCTGTTTATAGCACTCTGTGCAGTGACAAAGTTTAAAGTGTGAAGTTTAAAAAGCAGACAACTGCCATGTGTTCATATAGTGACTGAAAGCCTGGGAGCTGCCAGTCTACATTGCTTGTAGTAGGCTCTTCACATTTGTATTTTCCTTGCTAGCAGCTGGACTCCATGTAAGTGGAGTGGTGTTGGATTTACCAAGCTTGTGCAGTGAGGAAGGTGCTGGGAATCTCTGGCTTGGAATTGTGGGGTTTGGAGTGCACAGCAGAGACAGTGAGGCAGCTGCCAGTGCATGTCCTCTGAAAGTGTGAGTCTGTGCTGGGGACACACAGGGCAGCTGGGGTTGTTTTTCCATGTTTTCCAAGAATATTATTACTTGCAACTTCAATAAGCTACAGCACAAACACAACAAGACTCTGCTTTGTGGCTTCTGTGGGCACCAAGCCATGAAACCTTTCAGCCTGGGAGTGCTCAGTGAACAAAATATGAGAAAATTTAAAGCTGTGCTCTGTCTGACAGAGAGTTGCATTTGGAGGATTTGAAATTCCAGCAAGGATTTCCCTGGCAATGCCCCTGCCCTAAAGCAGACCAGTGTCCTGTGTAAACAAAATACTGGAGCACTGACGCACCTGTTACCTGGGGTGTGTGGGGAGGAAAAGGGTGCACAAGAAGCCTTTTGCTTCAACACTGGCAGTCCTTTGTTGCCTGGGAACATGCTGGATGAGCTCTTGGACATCTCAAGGGTCTTCCCACACTTCAGGAGGACCAGGCACATTCACATCCAAGAGCTCTGCTCTTGAAGCAGCACCACTGATGCTGCTCCTCCCTTTACCACCAGACCCATGCAAGGACTGAACTCACTTGACATGTGTGGAGCCAAGGCTGGATTTGGAGCTGGAACTTTTGCTGCTGCAATCCAAACTGCCTGATTAGGGAAATAAGACTCTCAGATACTCTGAAATGTGAGTGAGCTCTGGAAAATTTACTTTTTATTTTATTAATGAGGAAGGAGAAAGAAGGCAGGGCTGGAGGGAGAGCCAGGGGCATAGTTGGGGAGCTGCCCCTGTCAGGTACCACTAATGGGCATCAGAGGGGATAAGAGAATCCCCCTTCCAAGGATGCACTCTTGTTCTGGGCAGGATCACTGGCCCTGTCTGTGGAGCCTCACAAAGCACAGCCCCAGCTCAGAAAGGCTCTTGCAGGCCTGGGCTTTGTGGCATTCATGGGATGTGTATTATGGGAAATGCCTGAGCTACTGACCTTGCACAACCCCCCAGGACACATCTGTGCACAGGACACTGACCAAAGCACCTCTCCTGCAGCATATCAGCCCCAGCAGCTGATATATATATATATTTATTTTTATATATATATTTAAAGGCCCTTTTCAGAGCCCCTCTGGTTTTGCTGCTGTGCAAAAGCCCCCTCCAGACATACATTAAAGAGCTCCACTGCTTTGGAAATGGCTTGTTTGCCTACTAAGGGAGGAAAAAGCATCTCTGAAGTTGGTGTCTGAGCAGCACTTATATCTCAATTATCTACACATTGCCTCACTGTGTGTGAGATTATGACCTAACATCGTTTTCATGGCTTCATCAGTGCCAGTTTAAGAGCAATATTTATCCCTGGCCATGTCAATTCTTTGGTCAACTCAGCAGCAAAGGTGATGCTTGCTGCCCTCTTGCTGGAGACTGCGCTAACGAGCTGAGTGATTTATTCATTAAGGGCAGGGAAATCTGGAGCTTTATTCCAGAGGCCCTGGTGGGAAATTTGCATGAAAATTTCATGCTGTTCACTTGCAGGAGCTCTGCCTGGCAGCGGGTGCCCTTCCCTGCTGCGCTGCCCTTCCCCTCACTGCAGGAAATGACCCCACTGTGCTCCAGCAAAGCCTTTAATAGAAATATCAAATGCAAAGGGGATTTAATTGTAGTTGTTGTTGTTGTTTTGCAAAAGTCATGGGACCAGAAAGTTGTCTATTAAAAAAAAAATTTGGACTTTGGAGTTCTGGATGGCTTTTTGAAAACTCTGGCCATATTGAAACATCATAAGTTTGCTCTGGCCCCATTAAAGATAAAAAAAAAAAATCCCTCTTACAAACTTTGGAGATGCAGGAAAGCAGATTCCCATTTCTGGAGCAATGGAGAGGACCAAACTGGGTCAGCAGGTCTCTAGTGTCTAGACATGAAATAAATTTTACAAAGTTAAGTTTCAGATCCTCAAATGGGATTTGCTGAAGCTCTGGTCACATTCATGTTTTGATTTTATCCTGCTTGCTTGACTAATGGCATTGCAGGCATTGGCCAGGCTAATACCCACTGTAGATAATATTCTTTGTGTTGTTTCATGAATGATATGGGGACACCAAGCCCATGCATGCATCCAGGCTGGGTGCTCTGTGCTGGGCTGAGCCCATGGTGGTTGCTGGCCCCTGGGACTTACCCTTCTCCATTTCTTTGCAGGAGGGTGGCAAGGGAGAGAAATCAGAATAAAAATGATCTTTCATTGTTTCTTTTCAGTGGAAAAATGCATTGGCACATAAAACACAGCCTAAAACACAAAAAACAACTTCCACATGGTCCAATATGGAAACCTGGCTTTAAACAGAGGGGATTTGATGTATGAGCCTCAGTGGAGGGGGGAGCATGGACAGGGATGATGTGTGTGGGACCTGATGCCTGTTCATTTGCCACTGTCCCACCTGGTCACTGTGATGCCTTAAGACTTTTGCTTTTTATACATTTTTCATACAGTCACAGCTCTGTAGACCACTGTTAGATTTTCTCTTAGATTTTAGAACAATAAGCTAACCTTCTAACACATTCCTGAAATATTTCTATTCCAGTTCGGTCCTACTGTCAAGGAAAGAACATTTTGTGTTTGTAACCAGAATCTGAGAAGGCATAACAAGAAATAAGGCAAAGAAGCCCTCTGGACTGACATCAATGGGGAAAAACCCAGGGGCTGGATGATCTAAAGGGCTGCTCTTTTAATTGGACAATATTAGATTGATATGTTAATTTGTTAAACTGTAGAAACCTGATGCCAATCGTGCATATAGCCTCACATTATGCACCTGGAAAGCTTTCAATAAAGGACCTGCTTTTTATGTTACTATTCTAACACTGTTGCAAAGTTTTCTTTCCCTTGTTTTAGGCAACAGCTGTAGCCCTGACCTCAACTCAACCAGCAACTGGACACAGCCTCTGGTCTTGTCTCAGGCACCCAAATGCCATTGGAGAGGGAGGAGTCTTCAGGAGGAAAAGCCTTGGAAGGCTTTAAATGGGGGTTCCTTGCTGGAGATGTGTCTTGGACTGCTGGACTTGATCATTCAAGCAAGTCTGGCTCCTGTCCTGCATGGAGGGTTCTGTCCTGCATGGAGGGTAAATTTAGGAGTGCAAGCTTTTGGGATTGTTGATTTAATGACCATTTGGGCAGCCCCTCAGAGTGAGATGCTGATCAGAGACCCCTCTGAAGGCTCTCAGTGACCACACATAACTCCTCCGAGCTCTGCCTCCAACCGCCTGCACCCCTTCCTGTGTGGAGCTCAAGGCTTTAAGCTATTTTTGAGGTAGAGGCAATTTTGTCTTCATGTTTTTGGTGCTCCCAGCACTCCCTTGCCCACTGCTTCAGGAGCCTGGGTGGCAAGTGCTCTGCTGAAGCTCCCAAGTAACAGATACCTTCTGTAATTGCACCTTCGAAGCAGTCGACTGGCTCCTGCGACGAGCTCTTGAATAATTGAAGCAATATTTGCAGGGTTTGCACTGAAGTACTAACAGCTGTGGTATGTTTTGATATTTATGAAGCCAAATAAATTATGGATTAGTCAGTGCAGTGAGCCCAGCATGATCCTTATTACTTCTGGAGTGCCGGAGCTGATGGAGTGCTATTCATCCCCTTTTACTTCCATTGTATGGCTGAGTATGACTGGTGTCTATTACTGGACTTAATAGAGCTTGCTTGCAGGTTTAAGTTCCAGTCCCTGAGAGCTGATGGTGTGTTTTAATTTGTTCTTCTCTCTACAGGCTTTAGAAAGACATGCTGGGACCATATCTCAGGGTCACAGGGCATGGCATCGACTCACAGATGTGGAGATGATTGTTTCCTCTGTAATGGGGAAGTGTGCTGGCAGAATTAGCAGCAATTCTTGGCATTGAACTGGAAATTATACAAAATGCAATCTTCTTCACAAGCTGGTCTGTGGGTAAATATTGTGTCTTCTCTAGGATGCCTCATTCATTGCACAAACCTGTCTTCATAACTGAGATTAAACTCTTCATTCCACTTTCTATTAACTGGGAATGATTCTTTTGTGTGGATGAAAATATTATCACATAGCAAATGTTCTGAATATATTCCAAATTTCCCCCCATCAGCAGGAGCTGCCTGGTGGGAAGGAATGAGGAGGGAGGAAATAACCTTTCGGAGCAGCAGATGGCATCCTACCACTCGAAAGCTTCCCGGTGCTGGGAAGCGTAATAAATATATAACAGCAGGAGCTGTGCTCTGCTCAGAGCTGCACTCAGCAACTTGGTGGAAAGTGAGGGGTTACTTCCCTTCCTAGGAATCATTCCTTTACAAATCCAGTGCTTACTTTGTTTGCTGGCCTTGCATTCTGGGGTGAAAGGAGATACCTGCAGCTGGTCTGCTCAGCCAGGTCCACCCGGTCCTTGCAGCTCACACAGTGTGCCCTCCCAAAGCGGGTGCAGGGGGCTGGCTGGATAAATTTGGGTTGGAATGGAGGTTGGAACTGGGTTATCTTTAAGGTCCCTTACAACCCAAATTATGATTCTATGAAATTGTGGCATAAAGTGCCTATTAGTCTTTTGCATAAAAAGTTACAAAGCCTAGATTGGATGGCCCAGCTGCAGAGATGTTCCATGCAGGCATTTACATTTTACTGAATCCTTCCATGAAACCAGCTGACACTTTTCCAGAAAAACATGGGGCACTTTAATTTTTCCTGAAAGCATCTTGCTACAGGAATTCCCAGAACAGGTAACCCAGGGCCACAGCAGACAGGGGAAGAAGCCTTTGCCTTCAATGAAATGGGGATTTCTTCCTATACTTTCTTTCCTGAAGATGTTGAGTGAGGAAATGAAGGATTTTTCTCTTTAAAATCCTGACATAGGAAAAGGCTGTGGTTTTCCAGCTGTTATGGGGGGAGGCAGAGTTGCAGATTTCTTAAGGGAAGTTTGGGCTGAGTTTCTGACTGCTGTTACTGTGTTGTATGATAAATTGTTTACAGAGTGTCTCTAGAGACAAATGAAAAAAGTTTCTCCAATCCCAATTTCCTTGTAAATGATATAATTATCAGAATCATCACAGTGAAAACAAAAGTCTGCTGGATCACACAGATCTGAGGTTTGAATTTAATGTTTCTAGGGCTTCTACTTTCAAAAAATGCCTCTTCAAGAAGAACTGCAGCCCACTCTGCAGAGTTGATAAGGATTAAAAATTATTCCATAGCTCCGGCTTTGGTTTCCACTGGGAGCTGGGACATTGTTTGTTCTTTTCCTCTACAACATCTTCATCATTATCATCTGACAAACACCTTATCATCAGCTCTGGTTCTGATAGCCCAGCAGTGATTTCTGCTCCTGCCATGGCACCAGCCCCTCTCTGTCTGTCAGCACATCTGCTGGCATGTGCTTACTGCTCACATTCCACCGCTGATTTCCTCAGTGGCCATTCATTTCCATGAACACAAGGTGCAGGATAAAATTGCAGGCATGGCAGGCAGCTTTTGGGTGAGAATGTGCCTCTTTCTCTTTGCCCCCAGTACTCTCAGCATCGTCACGGGTGCAGGTGCTCCTTGCTGCTGGCAGCTCTGAGGGTGCTGGCTGTGAGGAGCAGCTCCAAGTCTCTGCCTTGGGGGAACAGCCAGGAGCCAGATCTCAGTCCTTTTCAGCTCACACTGATTTCTAGACTCCTACAGATTTCCCACAGAGGTTTGATAGGTAGGAAATTTGAGCTTGCTTCTGTTAGCCTTGCTTTTCCCGTCTGCCTTTTGGCACCTATCCATGCACAGACTGAAAGTGTCTGGAGGGTTTCTCTGTGTTTTTTGTGGGCATGACCCAAACCATGCCAGGGGAGGGACTGCATCTCAGGATGGGCTATCCCATCCCTGGGCTCATTTCCCCCTTGCTCTGCCACGCTTTAATAGGTGGCAAACTTTTGGGTTCATGCCAGACTTCCATGGTGGCAACATTGCCTCGTGTACTTTGGCTCTTGTGTTGGCTGCATTGCTCTGATGGTGAAGGACTCAAGTAGGGGTAAAACAACATGCTGAATTCCCTGCTTTCTGCACATCCAAATGGGAATTTACAGGGGGAAAAAAAGGCAACCAGGAACTGTCACAGCCAGAATCTGGGCTCCTGACTCTCTGCACTGTTTTCCTTTGCTGTTTCAGAGCAGAATGTGGAGCAGAGGATTTGCCTTGTCCATGTTTTGCTCCAGGTTTGGTTTTTCGGGTGAATGGCTTACTCCAGGACTTATCCCAGATATCTCCCAGATGAGGTGGTGGGGAGCAGGTGCTCAGGAGCTTCTGCAGGCAGTTTCCAAATACTCACTGCAAATTACTTGTCACTTTGAGTTATTGGAGCTGCTCAGCACAAACTGCAATTCAGGATGTTGACAAGAGCTTTTGCAAAGACACCATAAGGATTCCTTTTCCAGCAAGGATAAGAGCATTCACATCAGCTCTAAGATGTTTGTTGTGCTTTAAATTAACTAGAAAGGTAAATTTAAAATGAAGGAAGGAAGGAAGGAAAAACCCCAGCCTGGAGAGAGTGTTGCTATTCCACAGGAATACTGGAGCATGGTTTACTTTTGTGCTTTCCTGGGGCCTTGTTCCATCTGTATTTGCTTTTTACCCTTCTTCCCTCTCAATCATGGAAATGGACATTTTGATTAAAGCTGTTATTCCAGTGAGGAGGCAGAATGGAGCATCGTTTAATCTGAGAATTTTCATGAATGTCTCAAAGCAAAAAAAAAAAAAAATCATAATGAATTAACTATTAAATTAGCTATTAGAATAAATAATTTATTTTGGTTATGGTTTATTTGGAGGGCTCACCACACTGCTTTTATGTTTGTGTCTTCCTAGTTTTCAGGGGGGTACTGGGTTTGTTTTCAGACTGTAACCCTGCTGAAATGGGGAGAGCATGGAAAGATGAAGTGGGAAGAGGAGACAGATTTTAGCAAGTGCCATAAGCTCCACTCTGAGCCTCCAGCCGGGAGCTTAACTTTAGAGAGCAGAATGAAAATAAGCAAACATTGGGCTCAGCAAGGCGCCATGATTAAGGAATTGGCAACTGAGATCTTGAGCTTTTTCTGTTATCTTTTCCATTTTTGCCTTTTACTCTTTTTTTTTTTTTTTTTTCTTTTTTTGTGCAAACGGAAAGCAGGTAAGAAGTCCAGAGAAGAATGAGCACCACAGGGAGTCAGCACTTACCCAGGACAAGGAAGAAAGTGTCCCCAGCCCAGCCCTCAGGCAGGCATGTCTGGCAGCTCTGTGTCAGCCCCAGGAAGGACTGCAGGGCACATGAGCCCTGAGACCCAACATGCAAAGTTACAACATCCAGTGCCTGGTCACTGCCAACCTGAGTGAGCTTTGGGGACAACACGAGCTTGAGAGCAAATGCAAGACCACCTCCCAGGTACCAGCACCAGCCTCTGACACTTGGTCTCCCCCACTGAACATCATTTCTCCCCACTGCAAACAGCAGTCTCCACTGCTCTTCCCCTGGGAACATCCCACATACACTTCCTTATTGACTGAATTTTTTCCCTTCCTACCCTTCAGAGATGCAGAATTTATTTGGCTTGAGGTCATAAGCAAAGCTTGGATGGGTTTGTAAGCTCTATGCCTGAACCCACAGACAATTACAAACATGGCTGGCTGCCTGGCTTTGTTAATTAGCTACCAGCAATGCCTCATTTTTCCCTCTGCGGTTTCTTTCTGAATTAGTAGGGCACTGCTCATTAGTCCTCTTCCTCTTTGGGATGCCACAGTTGAGCATTATGGCATCCAGAAATGCCAGTGAGCTGAGATATAAGCTTGATTTGTTTGGACAATAAAAAAAATACTAGTTGCATTTAGGTAATTAAGCAAAATAACAGCAAAGCTATTTTGTACTGATGCAGTCTGCCCTTCCCAGTGCTCCAGCTTCTTGTTTCCTGGTCTGCTGGAAACAAAGAGTAAGTGTCCTCAATCATTTCTCCGTTTTGCCTTGAAATATTAAATTTCTTTTCCTCTAAACCTGGTTTGGTCAAGTGGGTGTCAGCTGATGGAACAACACCCTGCCACTGACAAGGTACAGCAAGTCAGCAGGCACCAGTTTGGGCTCAGTTCAACCAGCATTAGCAATTTCAGCAACTTGGTGCTTATTTAATAACTTAACATGAAATAATGGCAGTAGCAACCAGGGTGGTAAAATAATGTTTTATTCCATGAATGAACAAACACTACCATGCCACATCCTAAAGTTCTTTCTACAAAAGTTTGTGGACAGAGCAGATTTTTACATTTCTCAGTTCAAGTTCTTTCCAGGCTCCCAGGCCTGTTCAGCTGTAGCAAAATCTGGACACGCAGCATTCTCATCGTCTGTTTGGCATTTTGCCATGTAAAGCAGATTTACACCGCAGTTCTTCTTCACACAATGTCGATGCACTGTAAATTAAAGGAGATAATCCAAACCAAACTAGGTAATTTCCGTGGTTTATCAATATATTTTTTCATGATGGTCAAAGTACAACCAACATTCAAAGCTTAAAATAAAGGTAAGAAAAAAGACACACTAAAGAACACAATGGAAACATCATCATTGCTGTCAGGATGTGAGTTTACCCACAGTACTATGTAAAAAGTAGAAACTGGCATTGACATCCAAGCTGTTAAAACAATAAAAGAAATTACATTAATTGTTATATTTCCAAGCTAGTGCTTCTAAGGAGTCCTGATCAGCAAAGAAGTGTTACCGCATGCATGCCGAACACAAGACTAATATTGGATTGGGGACCTGACAAGGAGCTGACTTACATTCCTTTATATACAACAAAATGAAATATACAGTATTAATACTGGCTGTACATTTGGTCAGAGTATTTTACAAGGAGCGACACTGTCAAAAGTCTTATGGCGCGGTGCGTGGAAGTGGATGGAGGCTGGATTTCTTTCTGAGAGTTGGATGCTTTCTCAAGAAGTTTTAAAAGTTGCTTTCCACTGATAGAATGAACAGCTAAACCTTTTAAAGTAAAAATCCTCCTTTCTTTGTTTATGTTTGTCAAAAACAGTGTGAACAGAAGAGATAATTAAATGTGTTTGGATTATGCTGTTCATTGACCTGGAATAAAACTAAGCCACAGACAGCATGTGCAATAAATCTCTGCATATTGCCTCTGTTTAAATGGCTTTATAAGATGATCTATGAGGTATCTGGTACAAATTCCTGTACCACAACCTCATCTAGCTGTTCCCCAACAGGTTGCCAACCATTTGTTCCAACACTGAAAGAAGAAAAAGAGTAATCATGACTGTCGCATATTTTTCTACATTGCAATAAAAAATATCTCAATGTAAGCTGATTTAGCTTATTTATGTGCATATTTTTCAAGGCTGCCAAAGAAAATACTCAATCTTGCTGGCAAGAGTTATTTTGGGAACTCAAGAGTGAGTTTTTCTTTGCTTTATTCTAAGAGATTTTTTAATATCTGGGTAGTTCAAGTCCCATTGCCTCATTAGACCCCTGAGGTCTAAAGTGAGTTGGTTAATTTGTTGTATGTTTTTTCCCCATCCAGAACAAGCTGAGAAGCTAATAAGGTAAGCATGAGACCCAATGAAAAACAGAAGTAAAAGCCATACAGAATTAACAAAATAATTACAGGAAGATAAAGGTCGGTGTAACTATAGTGATACTGTGCACAATTGAATTTGTGTATCCTGTAGCAATGACAAACCCCCTGAAGATGCTCTTTTTTAGGCAAGTGTGTATGAATCAGTATCCTTTAAAATAATTGTGCTATAATCTTCTCCATGTATTAGGTTAGATTCTTTTTCTGACACAGTGTGATGCTAACTATAGTAACCTTAATGTGGAAGGTGGATTTCACTGCTACTGCTTGACTGCTTGAATGCAAAGAGACATTAAATCTTCCAGTCCTCAAAGTGGTTTCTTGGGGTCTTCCTTCAAGTTCAATGTCTTACCACTTTCACTCTAGAAGTCATTTTGTGGCAAACAAACATAAAGAAAGAAAAAAAAGGAAAAAAAAGAAAAAACCAAAGAAAAAGAAGATGTTGGTTGTGATGGATTTATTTCAGACAGCAGTTTCTGCTGAGTTCACCATGCTTAATGTTCTTCCATTTAGGAAGGAGTTGCTGTCAAGTAAAGCAGATGAGCTGCTTTCAGTTTTTTTTTGTAAATACATGCTAACAACATCTCTTTCTTCAGGAAAATGATCCAGTTGCATATTGTCAGAGATCTGCCTTGTGCTTAGCACGGACAAGTAGGGTTAATCATCGTCCTCCTCCTCTTTCAGTGGGGCCAGTGGGAGTTTGTCCTGGACTTGGAAACACGACGCAAAGAAGTTGACAATGGAGTTGTACAAATGCTGCTCCAATGCTGCATTGCTGAAGTAATGGCTTTCATCAGGGTAAATCTGCAAAAAACAGGCAAACATCTTTTAGAGCTTAAAGTCTCAAGACTGACCACCCAGACCTGCAACTTGACCTACAAATCCACTGCATCTCCCCAGCACCAGGGCTCTTCCCATGGATGCACGTGAGGCCCAGGGTAATTTGGGCACAGCAGTGCTCTGAGGACAGTGCATCTTCCTTCACATGAACTTTTTCTGAGGGGAGGATTTTTCCTTTGATTTCGTCCTGAACAAGTTCAGTCTAAGAAGAACCAGACCACACTTTCCTTGTGAAAACTTAAAAAAACCCAGTGCAAGTTTTGGAGAAAAGTGGGATTAGGTTTTGCTGACTTAAATGAGGGCTTTAAAGCAAAAATGTCATTGAGTAAAAAAATTAATAAATCCTGCTGGAGAATAAATTTTTTAAAAAATCGGGAAGCTAGAAATGAAGTAGTTTAAACACAATTTTTCATTTAAATGGAGCAGGTAATATCTGTGTATGTTGAAGGAATCTGAGAGGATTCTGCAGGGATATTGAAGGGGGAAAAAATGAGTCCCTTGGGTTGGAACTCTCAGGCAGGACTGAGGTTTCTCACTGCTGCTCTGGGTACCTCAATCCACAACACAGGTCCCTCAGGCCTCTATTCAATCCTTGACCAAGCTTTGACACGTGTCAAGCTCACTGGTGCCTTCAAGCTCCAATGACTCTGCACTGGGAGATGTGCAGGAGCACCTCGGTCACTGCAACACTGACCACATCCGTGCTCCATCCCTCCTGCCCTCGGAGCAGGATGGAATGAGCACACCCAGCACATGAAGCTCTGCAGAAATGCAGCCAGAGGGAGCTGGTATTCAGTAAATCAAGTAAATCAATTCAGTAAATCAAGTAGGGCTTGGACATTGCAGCACAACCATCAGTGCCATGAGCTGTGGCATGGTCTGTGGCATGGACCGAGCCTGGGCGAGTTGCACTGCCCTGGCTGTGGCTTGGGATGTGGCAGAGGGTGGGGACCATCCCCATGGCTGCTGGGTGGGTTCATTTTGAAAGCTTAAAGGGCTTGGACATGGGCAATTCAGCAAAGCAGAGATATAACTTGATGGAAAGTGGGGCTTTCTAGGCCATAGTACATCATTCACAGTGGGCTGTCAGATTTAAGCAACATTTATCTTCTTAACTTTTCTGGTTGATTTCATTTAGAACTCTGTTTCCCCTGTAATTCGTCCTGGATTTGTCTTGTTGTTCACAAAGAAACTCAACAGGCATAGATTGCTTAGGGATATGTCTCACAACCTAATTTACTGTAATTTAATAATTGCTCTACAACTGTCCAAAGCAAAGTAGTGATATCACACAAGCTTGGGAGTAATATGAACACATTATATCCTGGTGCTACTTCTACTGCCAGGCTGAGTTTTCAAGTGGTTTTTCAAAGCTTGCTTCATAAGAGCAGTTTGAGTTCAAATGGGGAAATAACTGTTCAAATAGGAAAAAAAGAAACACATACTGTACCTGCAAGCTGTAATTAGCCTTTGCCCTAATTAGGTGTGTGATAAGGTCTGTAGTATGCTGAAAATGGATTTTTTCTGTAAAAACAGATTGCAGTCATTAAAGAGGCAAATTTAATTAACAAAAATCAAAGCTATCACAAACAAATAATGAGCTGAAATGATAGGCTAACTTACCATCAGCAGTAGCATGAATGATCAAAAATGTCTGTTCCTTCAGTAATGAGACTCTGTGTGCTAATTTGTTGATCTGTGAAGGTAAAGGTTACAATAAGATTAAAAAACTTGCTAGAAATTAGCAATTTATATGGAGGCAATAGAAGCACTTATTTCTATTTATTACTTTATCACAGGGATAACAAGCAGACACTAGCACAGCATATTCTCCTGGCTGCTTGTATTACTCTAGAGGTAAAATAGAGCCCCACCCTGTGCTTGCAGGCTCAGTGTCAGCAGCAGGATGATGTCAGGGACCCTCATCTGTTCTGACAACGTTCACTGAAAGCCTGAACTGCAGAACACATGGGAAACATCAACATGAATTTCCAGTGAGTAAAAGACACTGAAGGGAAGTGTGCCCAGGTGCCTATGCCTAAGAACTCTTCAGGGATCTGCAGTGACTTTGGTGTGGTTTGAAAGCCAAATTCAATGAGTTTTGACAGCTTGAGGGAGGATCTGATATGAAATTCAAGTGCCCACTGCTGAGACTGTCTTTGCCCCCAGCTGTCTTTCAGATGCACAGGGGAAAATAAATACAAACAATTTCTAAAAGGGCAAAAAGAGTTTGCACAAATCTAGAGATGATAGGTGCAAAAGCTGAGAGACAATGAACTCAGAGTTTAGGTAACCAGGATAAAGCTTCCCTTGTGAGGACACAGGGTGATACCTTCCTTCAGTGTCAGACCTTTGCTGTCTTTATTTCTTCTGGCTGGAGACAAAACTCAGAAGCTGCACAAGGTTTTCTCTACAACAAATTTTACGTGATTCCTCTTTATTAGGTTTTGCCTCCAAGTTTTGCCTCCAAGCAGCACAGGATCCAAGTGATGCCATCACAAGTATTAAACGATGTCTTTGCTAACTGGTGCTGTGTCTCCTTTCCCCTGCTCAGTTCTGGCACAGAGTCCTGCCTAGCTGAAATATCACATACTCTGAGAAAATCAAGCTGAGCTTCACTTGAGTTTGTGTATCTCAGACAGAATCAAAGTGGCAAGACCACTGGCAGGAGCTTTTAAGGAGGTCGTGACACTGTGTCCTCTTGGGCACATCTGAGTCACTCAGCCTCAGCTCTTTCAATCTCTGAAACTGCCATAACTGTATGTACCCAATTTAGAGAGGCAGACACGAGGGGCAATCAATAAAAACTTTATCCATGATTACTATTAAGACAAGGAAAGCAGTAAGCAGGCTGAAGGACACCTTCAGAGCTTCACTAGTGAGTCCCCCTTGAATATTTTTGCTTCCTCCCCAAAGGACAACCCATGGAGAAAGAGTGAAAGCCCAGTTCACATTTTATCAAGGAAGTGCAGTGTCCATGCAGTTACCTCATATGCTCTGTTATCAATCCCGTGCAAGCCCAAGTACCTTTCAGAAAAGGCTGAAGCTTGAAGTGAAAAAAAAAAAAATAAAATATCACTTTCAGTCATGAGTATACTGGTACTTCTGAGTCAAATGTTGCAAATGCTAAAAAACACCTTATTTTCTAACATTGCCTTAATTATAGAGGATGCTTTTCTAAAAGTTTTTGAATATGCACTAAGGATATGTGTGATACTACAGTGTCTTTTATCACCATGTACTTCTGGTTTCTAACTAAGTCACAGAAAAGCTTTTTTTTTTTTTTTAATCCTTCCTTAATGCCACTGAGATAGAAGAGAAGGGCACTATCATGTTGTGTCCCTTTCTCCTTTCACACGGGGCTTCTCCATCAACAGCAAGTTCCCGTTGGTCTCAGGGATAACTGAACAGCTCCTGAAGGCTGGCTGACTTCCATGGCAGTCCCCTGATTTTCACTGGCACTAAGTGCAGAGGGAACTGTTGTCCCTGAGAGAAAGGACCACCGTGTGCAGTGGAGTGCTGTCATCAGAGACAGGTCAGGCAGACCAGACCACAGCTTGCATGGATGGATGGTTCAGGCAAGAAGGAAGCACATTCAAGGCAGTGGGGCTGGTTGGTGACAGAGGCTGGAGGGGTTTGAAGACAATTCTCCTCTATTTAAAAGGACTAATACAGTTATCTGTTTACTCTGACCACCATGGCTGGTCACACTGGTGCAGCAAAATTGCTCAGGTGGGGAAAAACGGCTTATGGCTAGTCCTAAGAAGATACAGAATACAAACCAGGCAGGATCTTGAGAAAGAAAGATGGCAGCTGGGAAAGAATGGGGGAGAAACAGCATTTGTGGTCATCAGGAAGGTCTGTGGGCTCAGGGATGGGCTTTACCATATAGTTTGAAGTCTGTCACTGGGGAAAGAGCAGCTCCACAGGCAAACACCTGGTTCTCTTCACCGGCTGGAAGCATGTAAGTGCTCAGGTAGCCACCATAATCCTGGAACAGAAAGGAGACAGGGATGTCAGTGGTCCTGCTGGGAGGCACTGCTGCTTCTGAATGCAGGAACAGGGCAGCTGAGACCTTGTAGCAAATGCTTGGCCATTACAGAGCCTTTAGCACCTTGCCCTGAAAACACATGAAAAAAGGGACATCTCCCTGGCTTTCTCAGATGTGGCTGTCTCTCTCCTGAAGGCAGCAGGGTTGTGTGCTGCCTTCATCCCACTTTATGGCTATAGCTCTAACCAGATATGTTACCTCTCCAAAATATTTACCCCAGCCTTTTGCTATTTAAAATGAACATCACAGTTCCAGTGTCTGCTGTCAGCCTTTGTTAACAAATCCCTGCAGAGATTCTGCTGTACGTGCACTTTGTCCACTCCAAGCCTGTATCTCCCACAACAAACAATTCCTACTCTCATCTCAAACTGTGTGTACTTTGCAATTGCTGTTCCCCAGCCAGGCACACACTGTGGTGCAGATCAGCCTCAGGAATCCACTGTGGTGTTGTACCCTTGTATACACGAGTTAGATGTACCCACATTCCCACAGGCCTTAAGAGACATGGTGAAAGTGAAATGAAAGTTTGCAATGGGAGAAAATAATGAACTATCTGATGATGTTTTCTGAGCAATAATCACTTTCTGGACTTGGAAGTTAATTTAAAAAAAGTAATTGATGGATACGTTGGCAAAATGAAAGCTTCCACCTTTAACATCACTGAGCAAGATGAGTCTATCTCAAAAATATAAATAACAAAAAAGTCACCACTAACATATTCAATAAATCAGGATTTAGCTCAGCTGTTTAGCCATATCAGCCAACTGGAACAGCATAGGGGAGCAATGGGAAACATTACCTTCCCAAACACACCGACTCTCGTTTTATCAATGAAATGCTCCTGCAGCATTGTCCTAGAACATGAAAGAGAGGAGACAATGGATTAAAAATATTTTTTCCTTTGATAGCAAAACCAGCATGATTTTAATAAGCTTTAAATTAAACTGGCCCCAGAAAAATTCATAGAATGGTTTGGGTTGGAAGGGACCTTAAAGATCATCCAGTTCCAACCTCTCTTCGATGGGCAGGGACACCTTCCACTAGCCCAGGTTGCTCCAAGCCCCATCCAACCTGGCCTTGAACACTTCTAAGGACAGGGCATCCACAACTTCTCTGGGCTATCTGTTCCAGGATGTCCCACCCTCATAGTTCAGAATTTCTTCCCAATATCTCATCTAAACCTGCACTTTAAAACCCTTACCCCTTGACACAGACAGTCTAAAGCACGCCAGCCCAAGCTGCTTTCGCATGAATCTGATTTAATCTTGCAACCTTATGTGTTGGATTTGACCAAGCAATGGCAACAAATAACCTGCACTACCTCTGGAAGTCATAATAAGCTATTGCAAAGCTATTGCAATACTCTGATAGTGGTTTTAATGTGATTATGTGCAGAATAAATCTCACAATATGACAGGACTTGACATTTAGGGTATTGCACTGGTTATTCTGTTTAAAAAAGTTTAAGGATTTAAAGATGGATTTTTTCCAACTACCAGGCAAGCAAAAGATTAATGCAGGAACAGATATTCAAGCTTACTTGTTTGTAGCTGTATGAGTGCACAGAGCTAAAAATAACTAGGCTTTGAACATGTGATACAGATAAGTGTGCTCTAATTTAGCTCTGTTTAAGGCTTGTTTTTCTCCCTCTGCACTGGCTGACATGAGCTCCCTCTCACATGCAATTGCAATTATACAACTACAGCGTCCCTCCCTCCCATCTCCTTGCTCTACCCTGCACACCCTTAAATCAACCAGGACTGATGACAGTCTTGGGTTAATTATCACAACTAATTAATTTCTTCAACAACAGCGTCATTCACCGGACAGCTTCCAGCTGATCCTTCTCTTCCAAAAGGGCCAGCCTCCTCTTGACCTCGTGCAGCAGCTTGGTGCCCTGGAAGCCGCTGCCGCGGCCGTCGAACTTGAGCACGATGGCGCCGTGGGAGCTGACCAGGGCGCTCTCCCACGTCACCTGGAACCTCTCTGTCACGCTCTGGCTGCCAGGAGTCCCATCTCTGAAACAAAAATGGGCATCAGGCAAAGGCAGCGGCACCCAGCGCCCTCCCCAGGGCTGGGAGCTTCCTGTGGGATGGAGACCCATGGCCCCACCGTGCAGGACAGATTTCTGGAAGGGGACACCGGTCTCTGCAAGGATGACATGCAGGAGATGATTGTGTGGGGTGGGTTTTGGGGCTGGGGGAAGCTGCAGGTTAGTTTCTGCCTCGCCCTGTGCACAGCAGCTCTTGCTGTGCTAAGCTGAGCTTTCACAACGCTAACTGGGCAGGATTCCTCCTGTGAATAGCAGGTACGAGTTAAGCTTTCCCTTTTTTTATACCTGCTCTAATGTATATCTGTTTTCTACATTCCCCAAAGCTGCTTTTAATTTTCTGTTGAAGTGGGTTTGTCATCACTACTTCACACAAGTATGGAGGGAAAGGGCTCTTTCTAAAGTGAGAAAAACTGGCTTAATAATGCTCAGTTTGGCACAAAAGTAGGAAAGGGAAAGTGGTGGGCAAGACCTGCTCTTTGCACTTCTGCTTAAGGTCTGATCCTGTACAGGGGAGCTGTCTTGAGAAATGATCACCCCACTTCAGCCAGACAGGGACGACGATGATGATGATGGTGATGACGACTTTAAGCAATAATTTAGGACTGGGATTACTGTAGAGCCACTGGCACTTTTATCCACTTTTTGGGGTTCTCAGAGACATCAGGCACTTCACTGCAGCTTTTAATGTGCATGTGACTCCAGTCATTTGCATTTATTGAAGCGAGACCCAGGCCCATCCAGCTGCAGAGGCAGCCTAATCAAGTGCTGTGCTTGATGAGTAGCAACCCTCCTCAAGCACTTCCATAATGAAGTGCATTTTCTCTGCAGTAATTTTGTGATGTAACGACATGCTTACTGCAGTGCTTTTGTCCTTCATGGAGGGTTGTGCAGGGTGGTGTACAGGCATTCACCAGGCGTTCACCACTCCTGCACGAGGCTTCTCTCCTGTGGGGTGTTCCCTGGCAGGCAGCAAGTGATGCAGTGGGATGCAGCCGGGGACAAACAGGTTCTTCCAAGGTCAGTGAATTCCCTCCCCCATTTTCTTTCCAAATTGCCAAAACCTCTCTCAGTAATGTGTATTATTCTTACTAAGTGTTGCATAAAGAAATATCCATCTGCTCCGCCTGCCAGGGGGAAAGCCTACCTATCTAATATAAATGCTAACTTCATGGAGATCTTCAAAGGTTTCCAGCTCTCTCTTTACTGTCACTTCAGGGAACACCAGCACTTACAAGGGACGGATTTCTGCACGAGGGCACCTAAAATTTAATCTCTAGCATGTCTGACTTAATTCCACTCTAAAACAACCTGTTAATCACAAGGTGGGTGCCCTAAGCACTGGGACAGAAAGTCAAAATACATCTTTTATTCCTCTTCCTCCTCTTTCTGTCCCCCAAAATGATTGAAGTGTAAATGGAACAGCTTCACAAAATCCACCATTTACTCTGCAGGATTTCAATAGGGTGCTCTCCTGGGAGCTGAAAACCGTGGCTCAAACATGGGAAAGAAGGGATATACACCTGGCCTCTCCCAGCTGTGAAGTGAGATGGGGTGGGGACCAACGTCCTGGACTCTGGCATTCCTTGCACAAAACATACCTTAAAACTTTCTGATCATGGCCAAGGCTTCCATGCTGCCCTAACAATGTGAACAGAAGGAAGGGACAAGCAAGAACTCACACAACCAGAAGCAAGGGGTAGTGAGCGGTGTCCGAAAACGTTGCTGGCTTCAAGATCTGCATCGGCAATCCTAAGCAGAAAAAAGAACAAATAACAATATGTCTTCAATGTGGGAATGCTGACATGATTCCAATAGATTTTTTTCTGGTGTTTCGGACACCAATGAGTAGGAGCAAAATGGAATTTCAGCAGAGGCAGTGGCAAATAACACCTTAGAAACACAGATGCTGTCAAAGAAAAGACCCATACTGTGATAGCCAAGGTGACAAGAAATGTAAATGGGGAGTACAGTGTGAGCTGCTCAGTCATGCATCACTTTTACAGCATTCAATTAACATCTGTCAATAGCTATAATTTTCCTTTTTTGGCAGCTGGATGAGTGACGCAGACAGAAATCAATATTCCAGGGCAGCTGAGAAGGAGGAAAATTGGCAATGAAAATGGTAATTTAAAACCCAATTAAGTGTGGTGGCTGGGGGAGAGAAATAGAATTATTTTGTTGTAATGGTGTGAAGACAGAGGGAGAAACAAGAGTTTTAATCCTGACTTCCAAAGGGCTAAATTTTGCTGTAAACAGGAGGCAAAGGTGCTGAAGCCCACAGTGTTATACTGGTACAGAACCAATGTAAAAGGGGATTGTGATCACCAAAGCTTCTTTTAACTGAATGTCATTTCCATGGCTTTATATCAGTAGCCAAAACTTCCACCATAAAAAAATGCTCTCTGCATTAATGACAGCACATTTATTTTTAAAATGTTAACTACAATCTAGATTAGCAAAGGCCCAGCAATTAAATCGGTATTAGGAGCATTTTCAGCAGATTAATACACAGATTAGCAGCATGGTTTAAGTGGTTTGCTTTGCAATCGTTGTCTGACACTCTGCCTAATTAGTTATTCCATCTGAATGCTAATAGCTGCAAATTGGATCAATGGCCCAGGGACAGCCAAAAAGGCCATCATTTGACTTTAAATATTACTGAGTGCTATGTGCTGTGTTCCCAAGGCTGCTCAGCCCAAAGCTTTGGAAACACAGGGAGGGCACAGCAGAACGGCCACATGGCTGCAGCCAGTTTGTATTTATTATACACACGTATTTTTGGTTAAATGAGCAGAATTTCAGCGATACCTGCAGTTAAGAAATTTAGTATCAATATGAGTTATCCCTAAAAAACTGCCCGTCTCACATGAACTGGCTCATGGGGGGAAAGATGGGCTCTTTCCCCATCTTTCCCTGCTCATAAAACCTGGAAGTCCATGTCTGTTCCTGTTATTTTATGCACTGGTTTATGTTCTTTATGCCCATGTGGCATACAGAACATTTTAGGGCCATTGTTATCCTTTTCAAATGGCAGCCATCTCTCAGCCTGTGCTTCACATTTTATAACATCTGGTAACCTGGCCCCAGCACACCTCATTGCCTCTGGCCTGAGAGAGATGCCCCTTCCTGGCATGGGAAACATTATGGACCACATTTGAGCTCAGGGTCTTTGGGTTTTTTTTTTTAGAGTTGCTACCACACACACAGGCTGGGATTTTGGGGAGGCATTGTGCATCCCTGAGCATGTGGATTTCCCACATACAGGTAAGTTATCTGCTTACAGACAGAGAAAATGCTTTGTGGGTTGTTTCAGGTACAAGTACAGAGACAGGGCTACACTTTGGCTGTTTGCCACCAGGCTTTTCTCTCTCTCTTTGGCACACAGATATATGTGGGGAATGATTATACAAGTGGTATAAATAACACACCAGCTGCAGGTGCAAACTGCTCCAAGTTTCTGTTTTCTTTACTCCAGGTGAAATCTCTTTTGTTTTTTCTCATAAAGCTGTTTTGTTCTTTTCCACCCTCACAAATCATATGGCTTTCTTGAAGAATCCTCAATGACTCCACTGGGCAGTCATTGGATATTCATCTCCACTCACTGCAGTTCAGAGATTGTGCATGAAAGGCAGCCACAGCTGTACACACATCATCCCACTCCAAATTCATTTCAAATGACACACACACCCCCAGGGCAAATGCCTGCAACAATGGGGGTACCCTGCTATGTTATTTCCCAGAGTGGCTTTTTCCCTACAAAGAAAGTTTTAAAAGGAAAAAAACCCAACCCTATCATTTTGCCTTTCTTCGGCTGAATTTTCATCAAATTCTGCCTCTGTAATAACCTCCCTATGTAGCACATCCTAAGAGAGTGCTTTGCAAACTGTGTGAGTTTATTGAGAATCAAAGTCATTTTTCCTCCTGCCAGTCTACCCAAGATGACTGTATCATTTCAGAGCTATAGCAGTGAAAGAGAAAAATAAGTGAGAATAAAGGTGCTACTTACTGTAATCATCTATCTTGATTTCCATGTATTCTACCTTAGGCATTTGCCTGTCATTTACAGCCAGCTGCACATTTTCATTTACCTCCAGCTCAAAAATTTCTGAAAGAAGAAGGACAAGATCACAAAAACTTCTGGCACAGTTTGTGAAAATGCATTTTAACATTTTATAACCACCTTGATACAAAGAACACAAGTTTCTTTATGAATGGATTTCCTTCTAGTCCTCACAGATGTCTAATTCAGTTAAGTCTTTGAAAGCCCTTCCAAGTTCTGCATTGGCAAAAAGCTATTTTCCTGAGATCAGTGATATTCAGCTGGTTTGCAGGAGGTGGGAATGTGACCTGCTGTGTTGGGGCACAACTCTGGGTCCCAGTCAGACACCCACCTGCCATGCAAAGCTACATCTCAAATAAAGAGGTCCTCAAGTCCGTGCCCAAGTTACACATAATAAATGGGGAAGGGGAGGAGACTATGGAGGGCTTCAGGCCAGGGTTGTGCTGCTGTGCAAGATAAAATCCATGGCAAGGAAAGCCATGGGGAGAGGAGAGTGGACAAAGGTCGTACAAACCTGTAGTGTCAGGTTTTGGAGCAGTCTTGACTTTTGAGTGTTTCAAATATTTTTAATTTTTCTTGTGTATCTTACCCAAGGACTTTTTGGATCTGAAATAGAGGATTGCTTCCTCCTTCCTAGGATTTAACCTTTATCCCCACATCATGGCCTTGTGCTCTACCTGCTGAGCTGAACCTCTTCTAAAAAACCAGCCACCTCCAGCATCAGAAAGCATAAGTCCTTCCCAGCTGGTAAGGAAAGGGTCCCTCTTTAGGAAACACTTCAGGATGTATGTCTTACATGGTGGGAAGTGTTTCCATGTGATGGTGAAGCTCCTGAGTCCCATGGAAGAGGGATTTAAAGGCTGAGGCAAGTGAATCCTGGTCTAGGAAGTCTGGTGCAGTGCTCATCCCCTTGGCATCAGTCTGGGTGTGAACCAGGGAGATCCAGGACACGTGGACCCAAGGAGGGTGTGAGATTTCGCACCACATTTTGTGTTTCACTGCTGTAACTTCCCTTTTGAGACACACTGATAAACAGATGTGTAACACCAGCTCCTCAAATAACACTGCTGGTACCTGATTATCCTGCTCTCATTGCCCATCTCTGCTGAACAGGCAGACAAAAACTTGCCCTTCCTATTTAATCAATTTCAGAGACCTTTCAGCAGTAGTATATTGGTTCAGTGACTATTCACCCTGCTTCTGCAAAGCCTGGCTCTTTATGGAAACCACAACCCCCACAAAAGTGCCAAAGCAACAGCCTATTACGTTTAGTTAAATATTAAGATTCTCATTTAATTATGGCACACACAAGTAGCTTTATCAGCAGGAAGGGGCTTGCCACGGAGGGGAATTTAGTCAAGCCGTTTTATTTGTTCATATAATTGCATTCACAGAAAGCCAGGAAGGCTGTGAAGGAAATAAAAAAGATTGGCATATCTCCTAAAGGACTTTCCTTTTTGCTTTAGGACCACAGGGAGCTTGAGTCTGTGGAGTACAAATGGTCATTGCTTAATTAAATGTAAGCACGCTATAATATTCAGTGCAACTCACTATTATCAGATTATTGCAGAATACAGAGGCAAACTCCCTTCATGGAGTAATGGGCTCATATTGAATAACTAAATTCAGTAACACACAACTGTCAGTTACCCTTTATTCAAAAGCAAAAGAATGAGGGGGAAAAAAAGGAACCAGGGGAAATGGTAATCATATGCAGAAGATCATGAATTTCAGTAGAGGATGTGTTCTGCACAGGACTAGATTGAGTTCTCTGTGTAATAGCTGCTACCCATATGCATCTGTCAAAGCAAAACCAGTCCTCATGTGTTTTGTTTAACTTTTTCAAGCCCCTCATTTGCTGTTTCTGTTTTACATTGTCTGCTATTTAATCCACCTAAAAGTATTTTATAAAACTGTACAGAAGGCTGTAACAGCGCCCCTGAGAGGTCCATCCCATGCTGGTGGAGCCAGCCCCTCCATGCCTATGGTAAAATTAAGGTGCTGTATTTAAGGTGGTGGGAAAAGAAAGTGACTTTGGAAGTGCAGGTCAGAGCTAAGAAACTCTCCTGGCTGGAGAGCCTTGTGGGCATGAGCTGGGCTGCTCTGGGCTTATACTTGGTGAGGGCACTGCCAGGCTCAGGCCTCTGCTGGGGAGAAGAGCTGACACACCCTTGTGCACAGTGACACTTGCTACCTTCAGTGGGAAACGAAGCAGCTCAGCATTTCACAGAAAACCTTTAGATTGAGAGCCAAATTTCTTGGTTTGCTCTCTTTCTTTTGCAGAGACAAGAGCAGTCAGCTGCTGTAAAATCCAGTTAAGTGAAACTGATATTTGATAAACTGGTATCAACCATGTACAAAGCAGACAGAATAAAGGTGTTGCTTGTTTTTTGGGTCACATCAATGCCTGAAGCCCCTAACTGCAGCTAAGGCTGGGCTAAGCTCTATGTTAAAATGAGAGATCAAAGTCTGCCATCAAAATGATGGGAGCAGGTAAACCTTGGTTTCATGTGAGACACAGTGGCACAATCTGCCATGAAGTCTCCTGAGACTCATGAAAACCAGAAAAGGGCATCTTGGTTTAAAATCCCTGTATAGAGGGGACAGAGAAAGTCCCTGCCATCCTGGCTTGGGGCAAAAAATGGATCTTTCTGCATAATTTGTGTTGCTACAGGTGTGAAGGAGGAACCCCAGAAACACCATGGCTTTCTGAACTCTACATTGCCAGTCTGGTAATGGCTACAGAAAGTACCAAAAATTTTGGTGGAGAAAACCCATTTTTGGAATAATTCCAGCTTCACACTGATGTAGATGCAAATCATTAGCATGAAAAAGCCTTACCAAACAATAAATGCTACAATCTCCATGGGCAGATCAGGAGACGAGGCAGAGGCACCTTGTGGGGCTCACTCCTCTGCATTATCTCTGTTAATTCATATCAGAGTGATTTTATTAAAACCACAGATTAAGCTAAGTATTTCTTATATTTGTCTTATTATTTTATTTCTTATATATGGGCCACAAAACAAAACCACTGGAAGACTAACAAAAAGACAGAGAGAAATTTGAACTGTGCATTTTTTTTTGAGAAAGGTAACAGACATCATGCCCCAAACCCTGTGTTTTTACCCTAAACAGCAGCTGTTGTGATGGCAGCACAACAGCTCTGTCTGCCTCTTTGCCTTGCAGAAAGCTTGCATTTAGGCAGAGCCTGGGCTCCCTGGCAGTGTGAGTTTACCAAAGAGCAGCTACATCTCACTGTCCTGCCTGGCTACTTCTCTCTGAAGAATTGCAAAGCTGAAGCCCATTCTTACTCTGTGCATCTGTTGTGTTGTGAACAGTCACCATCGGGACACGGGGACCTTGAAAAGGAGAAGAAAAGAACTTGGTTAAATTTCTATCAAAGCACACACAGACACACGTGAACCTGGTTTTGAATGCCACGGAGCTGAAGACTCTTGAGACTCTCTTTTCATGCAAGAGTAATCTAAAAAGCAAATCACCCTGGTATTAGAAAGAGTTTATGACTAAATGACAGTACTGTAGACTCAAAGACATGTGAGGTTTCAAAGCCCTTTCCCAACAGACCACTAAATGCATCTTTCCCTAATTTGTAAACATTATAATTAGCACAAACACAATTAAATCACTTGCCTTTAAAATTATTCTAATGACACCCAAACATCACAGCACAAAGCATTTACATTTTGTATGCTATGGATAACTGTTGCTGTTTTGCAAATTATTTTTTTCTTTATGAATTAAACACTAGTTTGGCTCTCACTCAGAAAAAGGCCACATATTCTGTCTCAAAATGCAGCATTTGGGTATTGAAATCAGTCAGTGTTATACAAAGAGGATTATCATTACTATGCAGTGCACATGAGTGAACCACACAATTCACTGCCACAGGGTGCTGCAGCATTCAGGATGCCACAGTCTTTACCACAAGCTGCTGTAGGCTGCTTTAGTCCTTAGCACAGAGATCTGGATTCATCTTCTTGTTCAGAAAGTCCTCAAGTGGCTGACTGATAGAAAAATGGGATGGTGCATGAGGTCAAATTCATACTGTGGTTGCCAGCTTCTTTCCAGTCACCATCTGGTGACTGCTCTTGGAGACAGGACACTGGGCCAAGATGGGCTGACCCAGGACAGCCACTCACATGTTACTCCCATACCTGTTTGTAGATTTTTCCATAAGCCTGACAGTCCTGCTCAGGAAGGTAGAAACAGCCCTGCAGTGATGAAATAGTGAATTCTTCACCTCAGAGTGGTTATCTTATTTTCCTTCCTTTTCCCCATAAAGTAACGTGGTACAACTACAGCAAGCGTGAGCAACTTGGGAAATCTGTATGCCCAGCAAAGATCCCAACAGCAAGGCCAGGAGGCTCCTACAATGTGTGTGTGAGAATATTGCACAGAATCATAGATCCATGGAAACATTTAGGCTGGAAAACATTTCTCAGATCATTGGGTCCAACCATTAACCCAGCCCTGCCAAGCCCTCCACTGAACCATGCCCCTCAGTACCATATCTACATATCTTTTAAATACCCCCAGGGATGGTGACTCCATCACTTCCCTGGACAGCCTGTTCCAATGCTTGGCAAACCTTTTGGAGAAGAAATTTTTCCTAATACCCAATCTAAACCTCCCCTGGTGAAACTTGAGGCCATTTCCTCTTGCCCTATGGCTTGTTCCTTGGGAGGAGAGACTGATCCCCACCTGGCTACAATCTCCTCCGAGCCTCCTCTTCTCCAGGTTAAACATCCCCAGCTCCCTCAGCTGTTCCTCACAGGACTCGTGTTCCAGACCATTCCCCAGCTCTTCTGCCCTTCTCTGGACACTCTCCAGCACCTCATTGTCTTTCTTGTAGCGAAGAGTCCAGAACTGAACACTGAATATCAAAAAACCCAATGTTTTTTAAGCTTCAAAAGTAAGACAGCTTAAAGAGACTGAGATTTGCTGAGATTCCAGCCCCTTTAAGATGTCTTCTGAGGTCTTTCAACCTCCAAGGAAATCCTGTGGGGTCACCAATCATGCACCAGCAATGTGTGTAGGGCTGGCTCAGAGAAAGCCCCTGCAAAGCTGTAACTAACAGTGTGCACAAAAATGGCAACAAAAGCAGGTTCCTGTGAGCCATTTGTAGTGGTTTGGTACATGAAATAAGTTCTTGAGAGCAAGAAAAGCTTTAAGGTGCTATAATTGTGTCAATGGTTTTCCCTGTGCTGCCAAGAACCCACATCCCATTGTGTACAATCAGGAGTGGTTCATCCAGACCTTACCTACATAGAGAAAAGGCAGAAAAAGATTTTATTTATAATTAAGCTGACCAATATGGCAGCCTGAGTTTTGTTTCCTCGTAATTGAGAATTTTGTCCCCTGACAATTTGATTCTTTTGTTTGCACTATATTTTTTTAGAATGCATCAAGGTGAATTATAATGCACAAAGAAAAATGGGTTTACTCACCAGAATTTAGCTGAATTTACCTTTCTCCTACTGATATACATTGATATGCTGACCATATTTATTTATAAATGTGCCCTGCTTTTTCCCTGCAGTCCCAGAAGCCAGAATGCTGGAAAAGCAACAAACCTAATAAACATGAGCATGATAAAATCATCACTGAATATAAAAGGAATCCTCCCAAATGACTTCAATTGGAGCTAGAGCAGTCCTTTAATTAACACCAAAATGCCAACAAAAGAAAGGGGAAAAAGAGAGAAGTACAATGCATATAATCCTTTTATTTTCTAATTTATTTTTCCTTTTAGTGTTGGAGCTGAAAAAGCTGTGAGAAACTAATAAATAAACAAAAATTCAAGTATGTAGTTTAGAAAATTACATACATTGTATGCTGTGTCTCCTTAGTCTCTCACTACTTGCTACTGCTACTGTTACTATGTCATCTCCCCAAATCAATGTTTTGAAGTGAGGTCCTATATAAAGTTATTCAGTTTGAGGTAATATCAAATTTAAAAACATAATTTAAAAATGACTAAGTATTCTTAGACTTTTGAGTTGTCTGATTTTTATTTTTCAATCATCAATGAAAAATGGCAAAGACAGAAATATACAGAGTAGAATCATCAGGTTTGTGAGAAGGATTACTCTTAATATTAAACATCTTCAATGACAACACTCCAGTTAAAGAACACATCTCCCTTGTGAGCAGGCTGAAAGTTATTAAGAAGGAAAAAAATCACTTTCTTAGGAATGACATAAATTGCTTACTTCAATGCCAGTTTTTAAAGTAAAACAACCTAGTTACAAGCTAGACTGTGTCTTTTAATACACAGACATCAGAAGTCTTTCAACACTCACAAGCTGAGCGCCTAATGCCTGACAGGGACAGAAAGAATTTCTTGAAATGAGAAGTGTGTGTTCATTAACTGCCTCCCCAGCTTTATTTTTAAACCTGTGGTGGTGTGACAGTCCCATTACACATGCCATCTGCTAAATGCCATCCACTGTCATGTGCAGATCTGAGAGGGAAACCTCATTTGTTCAACGAACTGCTGGGAGCTGACAGAAGCTGAGCGAGGACATCCTCTGCTCCGTGCCTCCTTCCTCCAGAGCCCGTCCACAGGGGCTTTGATGGGGGCTCCTGAGCCCTGGCATGTTCTGCTGCTTCTGTTCTTTAGTCAGCACTGATGATCCCCCCGTGTCTACCCGACCCTCTCAGAAACTCTGTGAATGCTCTGCCTCTTGCTCACACAGGTCCTGAGAGCATGGGAGCATCAGGAGCAGGCTGGACTGCTCCTTGAAGAATAAAACACAAAGTGCTCCACTTTAGGAAAGTAAAGCAGATATTGAGCTGCTTTGCCCTGATTTGCAAAGGTAACAGAGACCCAGCACACACCCCATAACCTGGGTGACTGTTCCCAAAATCATGGGAAGGCCACTTTCTGCATGACATGGTCAAGATGAGGCTGCTGGATTTCTTGCCCCAGAAGGGCAGGTACAAGCAGGGTTGTGATGCTCCCCAAGGTGTGCTCTTGCAAAAATTTTTAGGGGTGGCACCATACAGGCTCTGTACCCCGTTATCCCTCTCTGCATCCCTGTGTCAGGAGTGGGATGGGGTGTGCCTGAACACCTCACCTCAATTGCAGGCCCCAGCACTGCACCAGCCACTCCAGTATCCTGACAGAAGTTTTAATGTCATTAATTTCTTTATAGGTTAAGAGAAAGGGCCAAAACCATTGACAGAACTTTTGTGTATAAACACACTCTATACATCCCAGATAGATGCATGGTTAATAATGCTGCACAAAATTCTAGTTACAGGAATGAGCTTTTCAATTAATTACAGCAGAAAGTCTCGCTTTATCATTAGGCCTTTGACTTTAAAACTATTACTGTCATTATCCATGCAAGAAGTAAATTGAGCCATATCACTATAATGACAACAAGCAAATTTATCACTGAGGAAGTGCTACCCATCATGATCTGAATGGGCACAAACTCAGTGCCTCAGTACTTTGACAAGAAGCACTGGCCGTGGTTTATCAGCAATTTTTAAGCAGCTTTTATTGTTATTTCCAAGAGGGTTCTGCTTAAACACAATCAGGAAGAAGCAACTACAGATATTCAGGTGATAAGGTATAGATTTCTGGAACAAAAATGGAAAAACACTATACAACCTTGAAAAAAATATTTACCAGAAATTTGTTTTGTAACACGTTTTATATTTCAGAGTATTCCTGGCATTTTCACAATCTAAGGAGCATAGGGAACTATATCAGTTATTACAACTTTAAAATTAAAATAGTCATTATAAAAAGAATATGAAGCAAATTTGAAGAAAATTATAGAAGTGTTTAAAAAGGATAAAAAGAGGAATTGTCTTATTCTTCTCATCTATATTCTCAAAGGTTTCAGCATTGCAGATAATTTCAGACCAGAAGCTAAATTCACAGTGTGTAAACAATGAAAATTCAAATACACTCTGCCAGCGCCACCAGCATATCTCTTAAGCACTGATGAATGATTTAAAAGAGCAGCTGCAAGCGATGGGAGCTGAAAGGGTCTGGCTCTGCACAAGTGAGATAATTGGCAACAGCCATCTCTGTGTACAGATTCCAGATCTCTTTATTTGCTAATCCATGAATTATTTATACGTGCTGCATCAAGTTCGTATGTTGGGGTGATATTATCAGCCTAATAAATAAAGACATGGGGAGTTCTGTGAACCACTGCTTGCAATTAAAATATTTCCCCATTTACAGCATTTTCCGGTCGACGCTATGGACAGATGTTCGTGCTGTTTGCTTTGGCAACCTTGTTGACATAAACATCAAACAGATTTATGCTGCTATTCACCCTCCCCAAGGCATTTAATTTTTTAATCAAATCTTTACTTCCTCAAATGTAAGTTGTCTTGTAAAATAATCAATCCTGGCTTGTTCTCGGGCAGCCACTCCGATGGTACTGCTTGTGTCTGCCCTGTCTGATACTGGTAATAAATTTCATGCTTACTTTATGTAGAGCAGAAATAAATCTGCTTCCTCTGAGGCGGCATCAGTTAGCAGTGACTACAGGGCAAATGAACAAGAGATTTGGTCTTAATTCCACTACACAAAACAGGCCTCGATGAGCTCTTCAAAAGGTTGCTGGAATGAATAAGCATGGTGAGGTCATCAGTCCATTCCATGGGATTTTGAGAGGTGCCAACAAACAGCAGTGTGAGAAGCTGGGCTGGCACCAACCAGCTCATCCCACTGTCTGTCCTGTGGTCACTGAGGGACATGGGGCCTTTGGGTCTGACACCCTCCCTTGCTGCTTCAGGAAATTGTGTGTTACAAAAGTATTGACAAACGTCCTCTAAATATAATTGTTTGCTGATGCAATCCCTGCTGGTGTCTTGCTCTTCTGGTAGGAGCTGCCTTCCAGCTTGAAGCTGTACTGGCCATGACATCAATTTACACCTTTTTGGGGTTGTTCCAACAATCTGTTTTCTACTAAGCATGAGTATTTTCCATTATAGTCACAGCAGTTATGTGTCCTCAAAAGCTCTCATCCAGTCAGCTAAACTAGATTATTTTAACTCCCTTCTGCAGGACAAAATTTCTTTTCATCTTATTCTTTGATGCAAGAACATTTTACATTCAGTTCCTCCTTCCTGAACAGAAATGACCAGAACTCTATTCCTGCTGCTGAGGTTGTCCTAATTGGTTCTTATAGGGAAACTGCTACTTGCCCAGTTCCTTGCCTGACCCATCCTAAAAGAGCATTCACCTTTTTCATGACCAGGGCAGATAGGCAGTTTGCAGACATCCAGTGGTCAGCACTGCATGCCCAGGCACCCATCTGCTCTTCTGAGGCATTTGTAACTTTTGATCTTCAAACATACAAGACAAATTCTTGCCCTGAGTCACCATCTGCTTAATTTTGCTCTTTTTACTGTTAATGTCTCCCACTCCAGCCCTGCAAGACACCCAGATTCTCTAGGATTTATCTCTGCCTTCTGATGATGCTTATCAACTTTGTGTCTTAACAAATTCCAACAGTTTCATCCAGCTTTGGGCTCCCAGGCTTCCAGGGAACAATCTAAGTAAGGTCATTCCCAAGACCAGCTCCTAATGAACCCTCCTGCTGATCTCCAATTAGCCTTTTATTTCTCCTCATCATAATCTACTTCCTGCTTTCATTTTGCTGGTACTTAACCTTCGCTCACAATTCTTTCACTAATCTCCCTCTTCTCCCTCTTAATTAATATCATCCAATGAGGTGTCACATTGAGTGGGCTGAGCATTTCCTCCCTTTCATGAGGCTTTGGCTAAGGCTTTAAAAAGCCATAATGCAATAATGCATGTGGGTGGATCCAAAGAGGAACGTGGAAAACATACAAACTCCTGGGTCTGGAGCAGGTACCCACAGTAGTGATCAGATAAGCTGTATAAAGGAGGTAGATTAGGGGAATTTGCTTGCAGAGCTCATGAACCTGATAGTGCCCCCCTGGAGTTGCAAGTACCAGAGGTAGAAGGGAACAACTTCAATTCTCATGGGAGTAACTGACTTCACAAAGGCCCGAGGTATTTTGTTCTACTATGCTGGTTCAATCTCTGGAATCTGAACAGAAAAATCCCCATACTCCCTCTCTTTTTCCAGTTTCTATTCTATTTCCTGTAATTTCTAATTGAATACCTCAATTTAACCTCTTCCAATTCAATTTTAATCCAGGCTTTCAGCAAATTTTGGAAAGAGATGAAAGTTAACATTTGTTCCTATTTTTAAGTATAAGTTTCTTATTGGATTAGTATATGCTAATCCTAAAAGAAATACCATATGTGGAGGAGTGTGTCTGGCATTTTCTATATTCCCTGCCTACCTTGGAAAGTCACTGGAGAGCTCAGGATGTCCAGGAAGGTTGTGCATTCTCCATCCTTGGAGGCTTTGAAGGCAAGACCAGACAGAGCCCTGAGCAGCCAGGTCTGATATCCTCTTTGACTCTGCTGGGAGCAGGAGGTTGCACTAGAGACCTCCCAAGGCTCCGTTCAACCTGAATTCTCCTATGATTTTGTGATTTCTTATTTAAAAAGAATGACAATATGGTGGTAAGGTAGTGGAAGAGGTTGCCTAGAGGAGTTGTGGCTGTCCCATCCTTGGAACTGTTCAAGGCCAGGCTGCACAGGGCTTTGAGCACCCTGGTCTAGTGGAAGGTGTCCCTGACCCTGGCAGTGGGGTGGAACAAGATGATCTTTAAGGTCCCTTACAACCCAAACCATTCCATGATTCTATGATATTCAAGGGAAAAGGATAGTTCCTTGTAATTGCATCATGAAAGAAAATATTCTCTTCTCAGTGCCATTTATACCTCATTAATAGACTGGATAATGCCCCATTGCATATTTTGTGCTTATTCCATTAAAAACCTAGTATAAGTTGATTTAGATAATCTTAATTTGTTCTTGTCTATAAGTAAACTTCTCTTGCAACAAAATAATGATTTCCTATCTAATTAAGTAATAACTGATATTAACTTAAAAAACCCCAAGAACAACCCATAAATAACATTGCTTCACATTGTCTGGTTATTAACTCTCATGAGTTCTCAGGTTTTAATATATCCTTAATGCAATGACTACATTAATAAAGGGCTTAACAAGTACCATGCAAACAGAAAATAAAAGGCAGCAATAAACCTTGCAGTTGGTCCAGCTGGCAGACAAGGTGAAAGAAGCAGTTTTCCTCAGAGGAAGCTTTAAATCTTGTGGGATGGTAACATCTGTACTACCCAGTGCAGAATAATGAGTTCATCCAAGGTTGCTCATATAGCTGGAAATAATGCACATGCACCCTGCTCTCCACATGCAGGAGGCCTCTGCCTGATTTGTGAAGCTTCATTATTTGAGGCATCAGAGGAAGCCAGTTGTCATGGCCATTTATCTCCTACGAGTGGAGCTCAGATAAAATTTTGTATGTAGGGAATGACCAAATGACAAGAACCCTGGCTGGAAGCAGATGATAGATCACCTTCCTCTGGGCAATGCCAGGCAGCTCATATTTACAAGCAAGAATCAAAGTGAAAACAGGATCAAAACATGTAAGAGTAAGGAACACAGTGCTTTGCACAATGAGGCCATTTCAAAGGGGGTATGAGTTTTGCTTTCATTCCACAATCTTTTTTTATGCACTGAAAATTACAGACATTTTCTATTAATTTTATTATTAAATATTCATGCATATTAGTTTGGGGTTTTTCCACCTATTTTATGTCACTGGGTCTTTACAGGGAGTTTACAACACATTAAAGATGTATAAGAATACAGATAAATACTTTATAACATAAATGAGTGGTCTACTTAAAGGAAGAAAAAATGTACTGGTACATGCACAAAAGCCACCATTTTAATTAATCTCAGACTATAGTAATAACTAAGGCCACCATTTAAATTAATCTCAGACTACAGTAATAACCATGTTGTTAACAGGAGATAGAAAAGAGGTTCTCATTCAACTTCCAAACCAACACTACCATCCCTCTCTTTTCCTGGAGGAAAAGCTATGGTGGTACCTCCTGTTTATGCTAAAGGGTTTTTTCACACCAGCCTGCTATTTTGAAGTTGTACAGCATGTGAGGGAGCAGGAATGAGCACCCCCTGTCCTGCCTTTACCCATGGGATTTGTGACCCATGAACTGCACACAAAAGACTTGAGAAGCAAGAGCCAACCTCGGCTGTTAAGTAAGAAAAGGAGCCAAGTGAATGCAAATGTGAATTATATAGTAATTATAATATAAATAGGACCCAGAGATTAAGTCTGTGCATGCTTTCAAACAGCAGAAACTCATTTAGGCTTCATAAGCCTCAGGAAAAGTCCCAAAAGGTCACGGTTTGCCTGGAAGCGCTAATTACAGCCTCCCGCTACCAGGTACACAAGAACCCGAGGTTGTGGTAATCACCCTTGTGTGGGAAACCACTCTGGTCACAACAGATAACACTCACCCAGTGACCTCATATGTGAGCAGGCACTGGGAATGCCTTCCAGGCCCCAGCACGCTGCTGTGCCCGTTTAGCATCCAGCTGGGTGGGAACCTGCAGGCACACGGCTGGGTCACGCCGGCCTCCTGCAGGCCCTGATCACGTTGCACGACATTTTGCTACACTTGAACATTATCTCTGTGTTTCTGATGCATCCTGGGTTTTGTTAGACACGTATTTTGGGTATTTTGGCCAGGATACCTGGCTTGTGTTGTCGCACAAGGGTGGAACACCTTGGGGGTTGCCTGTCCCACTCTACCCGGGCAGACAACACCACGTTCAGACCCCCATAGCACACACTGTCAAATATTGGCTTTCTGCCCCTTGCTGTAGACCCAGAACCAGGCCAAGGACAGCTCAGATAGTTCAGAAGACCTGAAAACCCATCAAGTTTTTTTTGCTTTTTCAGTAAAAAAAGCAAAAAATCCCTTGGCATCATTGCACATCAAACAGCAAGTAGCAAAAAATTATATTGAAGTACATTATAACACTTGGCAGGATTTAAAATAATGTTAAATCTGTGCCAACAGATGAAAACCATATTTTATTTTTGAATAATATAGATCTACTCTGGTATGGGACAGTAATAAGCTGCAGTCATTAGGTGGCCCATAAAAGACTTCCAAATGATTCTTGGGGTGGTCCTGGAACAAGAATTGGCTTTGATGATCCTTGTGGGTCTGTTCCAATTTAGGATATTCTATGTTTCTATGATGATGAAATCTTCACCCAGGTTCCCTCTGACATTGACATTAGTATTGTCCATTCCCACACCCTCCTCGGTTACTTGGTCCCATCCTAGCATGTCCCACTCCCTTGCAAGATGAGAAATGTTTGTAAAATCACTGAGTAAAGCAGCAGAACAGCTTCTAGAACTGATCTCAGGAAAAAAAAAAAAGTGTTCTATTTAACTTTCATTCAGTTCAGTTCCTAGGCCCAGCTCAGAGTGAGCCTGTTTGTGGCACAGGCAGCAGATTGTTGGACAGAGGATGGATCTGCACTGACTTTGTCTTCCAGTCCTTGTGGACCAGCAGTGCTGTGTTCCTCAGAGATGTTCTGATGAAAAATATGATCAGGTGCTTTATTGGGGTTATTACATTTCACAGTAAGGTGAGGTGAGGCACACAGGTAGTTTGTGGGGACACCAGATAGAAACAACCTTCCCCTGAGTCTCCTCCTCCCAGTCACCATCTGGGAGTTACTGCTTATGATGTCAGCAGTAAAGAAAGTATTTAAAGGTGGCTCTCAGCCTTGGCTGAGGTCTTCAGAGCTGCTGACATGGCTACATAGAGCTGTAGCCTGCAGCTGGTGCATATCCCAGTGGTAAAACCCAGGAATCGGTGTTTCACATTTGTTTAAACTGAGGTGTGCCTATTGCAATTTTGTATCTATAGCCTCTTGACCTGGTTAATAAAACTCATTTTTGGTGCTAAGCATTATTGCAGCATCCAATTAAGTCTCTTTAGACCTCAACAACATAATTTATCATGATACTCACCAAAGGTCACCTGAACTAGCAAGCCCTGGCCCTCTTAGCAGGACCAGCTGCACTTAGAAAGCATTTACTTGAATTCCAGTAGGAAGTGAGACTCTCTAAGATACTTTGCCTTCACCATGATGGGCAGTTTTATGACATTATTAGTTGACACTAAACTCATATGCTTCAGAAATCTTGCCAGGCAGGAGGCTTTCTACCTACCTAAATTTAAGTAGGGATTAAATGCAGGCATTTCCTCCCTGTGCATTTAATGTTGTTTTCAGGCCCTGGAGTGAGACATTTGTACCCACAACTCCAAGCTTTCCCTGGGCACCTGTCAGAGATGCTTCAAGTCACATAGTGTGGTTACTTGGGGAGCTTAAATAGGAACTTCAGCTTCTTTGTCTCTCAAAAGCAAGAAAAAGCTTCTTTCATTTTAACTTACATGTTATGCACAGAAAACACTCTGAATGTAACATTGTCCCTGTAGCACTTGACAAGCAAATGCTTTTTCCCCTGTTCAAATCCTTCTTAGAAGGTCAGTACTTCCCTGTCACCCACAGGAAGCAAACAGCACACACATACATGTCTAAGGACCCTCCAAGCAGAAAAAAGCCACAGGAGGACATTCCCCCTTGCAGCTGTACTGGGTCTCCCACATCCTGACACACTCACACTCACAGACATACTCACACTGCTGTGAAAACATGCAACACATGTGCTTTAAGCCAAAATGGGTTATTATGTTCCTCACAGCTGCTTTTCTGCTGCTATAACTCCAAATCCAGTCCTTGATTCAAGGGAGCACTGCCTGTCCCTGAAGGCACTGAGTGATGCTACAGGGGCACAGGAGGCTGGGCTTGCTGGAGCCTCATCCCACCAAGGGCTCCTCTGCTGTTGTGGGTGCCTCCAGCTGTGGCTGGTGGGAGTTGGGAGCATCCAGCACCTGGGAGGACTGGCCCTGCACTTATTAAGGCCCGTGCTGTAATTACTGGCTCGTTATTGGATTGCTGTTGAGACGAGGCGTCGCGCGGAGCCGCGCTACCGGCAAACATCGGCGGCCATGCCTTGTTAACTCTTCACTCCAGCTCCATTTAATCACTTTACATGCTGGTTCTGTCACAGGAGTGCTCTCTTGCATACTGATGGCTGGGCTTCTGCTAGGAAGGTTTCTCTGCAGTGAATAGACTGAAGATTCACTGAAGCTTTCAAAACCACTCTGGTAATTTATCCATCGACAAGCCTCTATGCCCCTTATTGCCAGTGCACATGTGAGCATTGCAGTCAGTAATGGACTTTATTTTCACAGCACCTCTAGGAAGCTGGAGTTACAAGGCCTGGTTGAGTTCTCTAAAGGAGCTTGTGACAGTGGAAAAAAAATCAACCCCATGTGTCCTAACTAGCATTTGACAGCTGGTTAGGACTTCTCAGACCACTGTTACCAGATGTGTCTTGGAATCCTCCACGTCTGGATATGGGCCAACAAATTAAAACAACTATTATAAAAAATACCTGTTTGCAAGTGTATGTATCAGTGGTGTCCACATCCAAGTCAGGATTTAGAGAATCCAACAGCACTATGCAAAAACCATGATTATTTTGTGACAGAAAGGGAAAAAAAGAAAGTAATCCACCTGCTTTTTCCACGTATATTTGCCTAATATATATCCAGGGAAGAGCTAGGCTTGTACTTTCATTATGGCTTGCACTGATGTTTAGCTGAGCATAACAACTGCTAATTACAATCTGGTTCCAGAAATGTTATTGATGAGACTGTGACACACAACATTTCTATGTGATATTTGAGGAAATATATGGGCAATGTAGTTAAGTTTAAAAAGTTGCTTTAAAAACTGGTGCTTTGTGAATCATTGATTTACATCTGCTTTCCATAGTTAGTAAAAAAATCCTCATCTCCAGATTTTCCATTGCTTTCCTAGGGTGGTAGGTCTGGCCCAAATGGCACAGGTTAAAAGGTCTGATTGAATGAAGGAACTGAGGAAGATGTAGAAAGAGGTTCATTATTCTCCTGCCTGAAGGCATGAACCAACCTCTTATTGCAGGAGCCAGGCAGGCACGTCCCTGATGGGTACATTATTGCAAAAATCCTGAAGAGGGTTAATTATCCACCATCCATGGAGTCAGGCTGCAGAAGGAGGCACATTTCTGGTCTGTTCCAGGCCTCGGTGCTGCTTTTCCTTGGAGTACTCTCTTGTCACATGAGGAAGGAAATGGGGGTCATGATACTTGACTCAAGATGTGTCCATAGGCAAACCACTAATTCTTGCTGTACCTCTGCTCCCAACTTGGTAAAAGCATGAAAATTATCATCTGGGGAAAAGTTGCAAAGGGCTTTTCATATCTCTCCATAATTCAAATTAGAAACTTAGTGCAGTAATTATTTTGGAAAAAAAAAAAAGAAAACTTTTGCTCTCTCTTCCTGTATCCTGACAAATACCAACATAGGATTATCCTGAGGTATTAAATAATATTAAGCTCTTTCTTTTCAAGGAGTCATGGAGGTACAAATTGCTGTCAAAAATGTCTCTGTGACATGGCCTCCTCAATTTGATGGAGAAACTGAAGAAAAATGTGATTTGATTCACTCACAGTGCAAGACAAATGTCATTATTTTCTTTACTGAGGCAGAAAAGATTCAGACACTTTAATGCACAAAGTAAATCTTTGTCAGTGGAACCCCTGGTTTTCTGATGAATGTTACAGACAAAATTTTCAAAAGAGTGATATTTCAAGTGATTTTCAGGGAAAAATATTCCCTAAAGCCACTTACAAAAAGTGCAGATGAAACAGATTGAACCCATGAGATGGGCAAAACAAAACAAAATATTGTTAGTGAAATTCATCAACAAATCCATGTGATTTATTTGTTTTAATTTAGCTTTTCTTTGGCACACATTCAAGCCTTTCCAAATCAGCTGGTAATCCCATGAGAGAATAACATGATAGGAGATTTTCCAAAACACAGATCTCCTCAAAAAACCCAACGTCTTTATGCAGTAAGGGCATGAAGTCACAATAGTCACAATAGTCCCAACACTAAAAACAATGCTCAGAATTTTATGTTTGCTCACATTAAAAAAAAAACAAGAATCCTGAGGCTTCAATCTTGAGCTGAGCTATGCCAATGGTGCTGGATGCTGAATGCTGGATGCTGGATGCTGGATTCAGAGGATGTTCCCACCCACCCGGCTGCTGACTGAGCTTATCTTCCGCTGTTCATGGGCTATGCAGCACATGAGGCAGCATTAATCACTCAGTTTCACTCTTTTTTTCTGAGCATCTCCAGCCTCCATTAAAAGTTCCCTTGCACAGGAGTGCTGGCTTGTGATTTTTAGTAAAATGCCCTTCCCATGTTATTAAAAGAAAGTGGGAGAAGGGCTGGTGAGCAATCACTAACTGGGTTTAGAAAGATGGCCCTGATGAAGGACACGAGCCTGGGTTTGGATCCTGGTCCCAACAAGCATAAATGCTTCTCCTGGACCAGCCCTCATCATAAATCAATGATTTCACCCAGTGCCTTTTGTGACTTAGACTCACCCACACTAAGAATTTCTCTGTCCATGGTGAACTCCAGGAGTACCACACATTTCAGACTTGTATCATCTGTTGGCAGCAGCTTGTGTTGTGTCCACATCAGTGGGCAGAACAACCTGGACACCTAAAAGGATTCCAAACTGTGGGTTTAAACCTCTCCATATTGGAAGACTGAACCTTGTCAAATCTTGCTCTGTGTTGTTAAAATCTGTTTAAAAGCAAAGTCAGGACAACCTTCCACAAAGCAGAGCCAGATCATTTGATGAAACTTGGTAGTGAAAGTCTTTACTGACTCCAACAAAACTCTGGAAAATAAAAGCAATGTATAATAACAAAAGGACTTTTTAAGGCTCAGCAAAAACTTATTAAACGAAAGCAGCAAGTAATGCTCCAAAGTGTTCCCTGCTCCAGATGGTGTTTCCAAGTTCCACCAAAAGGGAGGAAAGAAGATAATTAAATTCTCAAAAAACAGCTTAAGGAGCTGAGAAGTTTATAGCTACATGCTGCCTCTATAAAGAAAAAAAACTTTCAGCACTTGTCTTTAAAGCTCATAAAACCACAGACAGAATGAATTAATGTACAATGGCATGAGGAGCTTGACTCAGATCATCGCTAATTTGGTTGTGTTGCTTCTTCATTAGTATGAATCACTCTCAAAGGAGATCCTTAAATTGCAAAGTTATTCTACTCAGTGCTTTTGCATCACTTGTTATCTGTGAATGGGTTTGAAACATGGCTTTGTGTGGCAGGATGTAAGATCCATAAATCCTATTTTTAAAGATTCCCCAGGCCTATAGGCACCCCTCAGTGCCTCAGGGCCAGGAGTGCAGTTACAGAGTTGTCATTGCTGGCTCAGAGGACACGTGTGGGGAAAAACAGATATACCCAGATACATTCCTTTTGTATAGGTTCTTTAGGTGTTTTATCAAGCACAGCTCAGTTACAACATAAATTTTGCTCTACTGCTAGAGAGTTGCCTGCTAGGAAAAGCAAAAATGACTTCACTCCTGTTACCTGTCATTACTGATCTACAGCATCTGGGCTAAGCTGCTGATAACCACAGTGCCAGAGAGGACAGCCACATCAGGTGACAATATTTTAACATTTTTCTTACAAGAGTCTTCTTTCTTTCCTCCAAAGAGAGAAACAGCTTTAAAGCCATTTGCCCTGCACAAGACTGACAGTAAAGGATACCAGTCAGCTACAAACACAGCTTCCAGGAGAGATAATCTTCAAAGAGGCAGGACAAACAATAGTGATTTTACGGTATTTTGAAACAAAACACTCCTGATGTTTCTGGAAAAGGAAAGGACTACAGAAGGAGGAGGAAGGGCTACAGAAGAAGATAGTTCCCTGTTCAGTTACACTGTTGTCCCTCCTCAAAGTGAAATGTTTTTTCCCATATTGGTCACTGAATGAAGGGTAATACACAGTGCAGTGACAAAGGCACTTCCCTATCACCAGCAGCCATGCCAAACATGAGACAATGGTTTTCTATTAGCCCTCATTGCAGTCCTCTCCCCTCCATGAAACTACCAATCTTCTTTGTGACATCCCTAAAAATGATGAATCCCTCCTTGATAATGCATGATTATGGAGAACTTTAATTAGCAGGCTGGCAGGCATCCCATGAACAACACCCCTCTCCCCCCCTAATTTTCATTGTGTATTAAATGGCATTAATTGCAGAAATGTATGCATGTGTCAGAGGTCTTCCTCACCACTCCTCTTGCCCCAGAGCCAGAAGGCATTGACCCCTTGTGGGGAACCTCACCCCTTCCAGGGGCAGTGAGCTGGCCAGGATCAGCTTTTGGCTGAGGGCAGTTGATGGAGAAGGACCAATTTATGTAAAGGGTGCTACGATGCCACTGTTTGCAACATCAGGGACTTGAACTCCACGTTCCAGAAAACCTTTGCCCGTTCCGTGTGCTCAAGCAAAACTTTCTCTGATTTCACAGATTTTTTTTATGAGAGTGAAGACACTGCAACCAAAGCACCTGGGTGTGAGAGTGCCAGTTAGCCTGCAACAGAAAGGGTTGTTTTCCTTGCTTTCCCCATGAACAAAAACATTAGGAGTCAAGTTTTAATGATGCTGGCAGGTTACACTTGGGAGAGAGGGAAGGAGTCACTGAAGACAAACTGTACCTATGTAAAATGGAAATACTAAACCACTACACAGCTGACTATAGTGGTAGAAACTGATAAGGCTTCATCCTTCAGAGAAGGAGCTATCACCTAAAAATTTAGTGCTTTACTGGCTTGTGTCATTCAGCCTTGCACCCTACGTGTCTGAGTCCCACTGAAGAAACAGGAGCAAACTGCTTCCCATAGCCAAAATTTGCAATTTCTTATCCTTTTCTCTCTGCAATTGAATTTTTCTTCCCATTTCAGATGAGAAAAAACCATCCTCAATTAAATTTATGTATAAAATAGCAAACCACTTCCATCCAGATTTTATTTCTGTTTATCTTAGAGGGAATCAGTGGAGGTGTCTGTGCTGGTTTATGAGAGGAGACACAAGTGTAAACCCATATTTTATGACGAAAATGACAGTAGGAGTGACCTTGGTCAAGCAGATATTGCTTTTGCAACCATGTCTAGAGGAGATAATCTAACAGAAGTCTGCAAAGCATCATGTTTCCTTAGATCCTGCTACAGTAATTCAATCATGAGCATAAAAAATTAGATGAAAAATAAGGTAACTAGCCTTCTGGGACTGACTGATTGCAATAAATGATGTCTCCTGACAGTAAGCATTACACTGTCCTCTTTCAAGAGAGGTTACCTTTTATTACAGCACACTGCTCTCATTTCAGCCCATGCCAGGTAGCAATGCTGTTAAATGTGATCTGCAGGACAGCAAAAAATATTTTCAGGAAATTATATGTTGCCTTTAAAGAACCAAAAGAGTGAGTACAAAACTTCCAGCTCCTGACCTTTGGGATCAAAAAAGCAATGCCAGACCTGTCTTGTTCGTGTCTGGTTTTTTGTTTTTTTTTTTTAAAAATATAGATATTTTCCCTTTCCCTTGCCTATCATTTAAATATCACTGAGTATTTTAAAAACACTGATTGATTAATCAAACCTTACAAACCTTGCCATCCATTCTGGAGAAGTTCAGCTGAGCCACAGCCACGTTTGTGGCTCTAAATTCAGTGACATTTACAACAGAAGGTCACAAAGGAAGGGATGGAGTGAAGCTGAGGTATGGTGGAGGTTATTCTCTGTCAGTACAGAAATTGTTTTCTAGCCATAAATATTTTCCCATGCATTTGTCCTGTGGATAGCTGAGAAAATACAATTTTTTAAGCCATTACAGGCTTGATTACAGTAAAATAATTTAATTTAGCTATCTTCAAGATACCTACGGGTCTGACAAGGTAAACCAGTGATAACTCTGAACACATATTTTTGTAGGCAGTCACAGAGCACACAGCAAGACCTGATCTCTGGGTTCTTTTACACCTATTGATGCATTTTATACATATTATGTAGATTTATGCATTTTATACACATTTATACACAAATTTATGCAAGTTGTACGTATTATGGAGAAGAAAGCACCAAACAGCCACAGGTACTGGGTGCCACTGGCTGGTCATTAACATCTACTCCAGCTGTGGGGTTTTTTTGGGCAAGCAGAGATGGGAACACCTGGCAGAAGCCCAGGGGGAGCAGACCTTGCAGGACAAACACTTGCTCAGCCTGGTGAGCTGTTTCTGCTCTGTCTGCTTGATCAACTGCAGGATAAGGAGGGTCCCTTGATTTATCCTCCTTCAAGGAGTTTTTCCATCTCTGTGTTATATGTGCATATGAATAAATAAGATTTTCTATTAATCAAAAAGATACTAGATCATGACTGCAAGCAATAACACAACACCCTGAGGAAGTGAGGTATGGCCAAGCTCTGGCTAAGCAGTCTGGGGAGCTGCTGAAAAGGAATTCTCCTGTTAGTGGATCCAGGTGACTCTCCATCAAACCACAACACCTATCTATATGACCCAAGCCTGATGGGATGATATTTTTATCCAGAAGTCTGCACTTCAGCCAGAACAGATGTTTCCACTGGTCTGACTCCCATCAGCTGGAACAGGAACCAAAGGGAGCTGTCCCTGCTGCAATGCACCCATTGCACAGATCTGAAGCTGGATGGATCCAACAAGAAGAGAGCCAAAAGGAAATGTTGTTCCTGTGAGCTGCTTGAAAGCAAAGAAGTTGAAGGACCTCTCACTTTCAGTTATGTAAATAAGGAATAACTCCACCAAATGCAACGGACTGCTATTTTAATAAAATCACTGAAAATGGAAATTCTACAGAGATTTCTGTATTTTCTCATGTATATTTATTTTTTAAAGGTATCTGAATGGAGACACTGACATTTGGTCCATAATTCAAACTGTGCTGTATTTGTGCTACAGTGAGATTGCAGTTTGACAATTTAGTCCTGAATAATGATAATTCAGACAGACATATTCAGCAGATGTAAACAGGTCTAACCCTAATGACCTTATAATTGAGTCATTGTTTACAGCAGCTGAGAAGCAGGCCCACAGTTTATTATGCATAATCATTATCTTGTGTACTGGATTAATGCACACACTAATAAAACTCATTAATCTCTTCAGGTATTGCTGCAGGTTTTTGTGAGTGAGCTATAATGTAATAAAAAACATATCACCTCATAACTGTTGATAAGGCCCTTTAGAAACCTTAATCTTGTTATTCACAAATGCTTCTAATTAGGGTAAAACAATTATCTTGGTGCAAAGGAAATGGACACTGTGTCTGGTAGCTCCTGACAGCTGCTCGTGAAATGAAAACTAGAAGAAAAATACACAAGGTTTTTCTTTGAAAGAGGAAAACTTCATAAATATAATAATATTTACTACAGAACTGAATGTTTATTGACAAATGACACTTCTCTACATGTCTGCCACAACCATAAATTCAGATTTATAGGTAAGTCCATTAAGTTAATTAGTCCATTAAGTTAATGAGTGCATTGCCTTGTTAATGCTATTTTTTCTGTACTGTGTTGCCAGATATTTTTTTAATACCTCTAAATGCCTCCAACTACCTTCCCCTCCCAGGGGAAAACCATGTTTTTACAATTGTCCTAGTCCAGGTGTTTTGCTTGATACTGTGCTAACCATTCTACTTCTCCACTTTATCTTGACTATTTCCCATTTTACCATCTCAAACATTCCTTCTTTACCTTTGGTGTCACTGCAAGCAGCTCCTGGCAGCAATGGGTGCTTGCCAGTCAGAGAAGGTGCAGTCTCTGTGTGGCCACACAGACCCTGATGTCCAGCAGAGACAGCAGCCAGCTGCTCTCACTGTTCCTTGTGCTGCTCACAGCTTCTCCTTCACAGAATCATAGAACAGTTTAGGTTGGAGGAACCTTAAAGATCACAGAATCCCAGAATGGGTCAGGTTGGAAGGGACCACACTGGGTCATCTAGTCCAGCCTCCCTGCCCAAGCAGGGTCAACCCAGAGCACGTGGATTGTGTCCAGGCAGTTTGGAATATCTCCAGTGAGGGAGACTCCAGACCTTCTCAGGGAAACCTGTCCCAGTCACTGCACAGGAAAGAAGTTCTTCCTCAGGTTCAGGTGGAACTTAGTGGGCATCAATTTCTGTCCATTGTCTCTTGTTATATTGGTTGGAGCCAAGATCATCTCATTCCAACTCTCCCTGTCATGGGGAGGGTCATCTTCCACTATCCCAGGTTGCTCACAGCCCTGTCCAACCCGGCCTTGAACACTTCCAGGGTTGGGGAATCCACAACTTTTCTGGGCAATCTGTTCCAGTGCCTCACCACCCTCACAGTAAAGAATTCCTTCCTAATATCCCAACTAAACCTACTCACTTCTCACCTGAGCTGTTGAAAATAAGGCATTTCCTGTTTGCTTGTTGCTTTGCAAGCCTTGTTTCAGAGGACATGCAGCCATTGGAGCAGCTTCAATCGTAGGAGCAGATGCCTGGTGTGTGTGCATTGTGCAATTTTGGATAATTAAGCAGAATTTAACTACATAGGATTAAATTTTATGGAGTTCTGCATTAAGCCTTAAGATGGAGAAAACTTCTATGGCTCTTCTCCTGAAATGTATCCTTAGTCTCTTGGATACTCGCAGGCATTTTTAACACAGGAAATCTCTGCTGAACCTGCAGATTATGCCAAGTTAAAGTAAATCCATGATGAAGGCGCAGGGAAGCACCAGATATTCTGTACTCACATTGTCCATCAGGCACATGTCTGTAAACTGCCTTTTCTTGGCCAGCTGTCTTCTGGTTGTAACTTACTTTAAATCCCTCTGTTCACAGTACTGGTTGATGTATTTGGAACCTAGTCCCAGGCACCCACAGTCAACCCCACTCTGCTGGCTTCTCTCTCATAAACTTTCTGATGTGTTACATCCTCCAGGTTTTGCTGTTACTTTCACTTAAGGATGCTTGGGGTGGCTAAAGGAATGTACCTCTATCTTCTGTGCATGGATGCACAGAAAAAGGTTGCAAATATCGGCTTTCTAGCTACAAGTAAAAATACAAAAGGGAAGAAAAATATTAAGAGTAAAGCTTTAAAAGCAATGTGACCCAGATATTCATGACCAGTATTTCAAAGCTGCCCATAGGTACACAGGGCGTCTGAAGGTGTCAGTGCTGGCTCTAAATGCTGCCCTTTAGGCACAACAAGTGCAATAAGAGGACCCAACCTACCTTCACATGTCAGCAGGAAGTACTCCAGGTTGCGGCTGAAGGAAGCACTGAAATAAGTACAGTTTTCAATCAGATCACAGGACAGGCACCTCCTGTTGAAGTTTCCATTTGTGCTTGCACTGGAAAAGTTAATACAATTCCATGAAGGTCACCGAGCAAATATTATTTGAAAGCAGCATTACTTGAACCTTACTTCAGAACAAGAATATAAATCTAATGTGTCCAACATTAGTAAGAGACAAAGTATTTCCATTTGGTTGAGTTTAAATAGCAGTAATGGCTTTTTTTTTCCTCCTCCTGCTTGAATGGAGAATATATAAATGGATACTAATGTCATTTTGCAAGGTCAGGTGGTTATGAAGGAAGGTATAGTTTTTACAAAAAAATGATGGTTGCAATTCCACAAGAGGAAGTCATAATTTGGTGGATGAAGGCATGAAACAAAGGAGCAATATTTCTACACTTATTTATATTATAACAGACAATAAAGAGCTCAAATTGCTTTCTTCTGGTTGCATCACTGATCTGATTTGTTAGCTGCTGCCTCAGAGGCCAAGGCCCTTTTTACAGGTTTAAATAGTTGCTCTGGTAACCTCCAAGCAGAAAGGGAAGATTGTATTTAGGGACCTGTTGTTGAAGAGGGTAATGTGGCCTGTCCATTTGCTCACAAGTGCTGCTAAGAATCTACTGAAGAATGAATCACAGATTATTAGCAAATAACAGATAACATTTTGCACCACGATAGCATTTTGAAACTTCAAGAATATTAACTGAGAGATCTTTCCAGTATTACTGTAAAGCAGATGAGTGTTTTTTAATACTATTTCAAGAGATAAGCCTGAGCAACCTTTTTAGGAGCACAGAGACTGAAATGAGTAGATCTTGGGTTCTTGTTTAGGGTCAGATCGTATCTGTGACTTAAATCCTAATTAAATCCCCTAAATCAAACACACAAAAAGGAAAAAAGCCCTGAACAGATCTTCATCTGCTCTTTCTCTGTTGTTTGTGTGGGAAGATGAGGCTGATGAGGCACCAGGGTGAGCTGGATGCCAAGACAAGGAAGGATGGGGAGCACTCTGATTTATGCCAGCAGCTCTTGAGCAGCTGTGCCTGAACTCAGTTTTAAAGTGGCATTTTCTTCTCATTTGAATAGAAATGAAGGGTTAATATAATTCTTTTTCTTTTCTTCAAGAAAATAAATACTCTTAAAAAACTGTGGAGTGCAGTGAACAGGCACAGAGGTCTCAAAAGGAAAAAAATTATTCAACCACAAGTAATTTAGTTTGCTCTAGTTTCTTTCCCACTGAGAAAACAAAAAGGTGTGATGTCATGTGAGAGAAGGAAAATGTACTGACTGTCCCTTATCAACTGATGCCATCAGCAACTCTGTCCTTCATTGCAGATGTTGTGATGGCAGCAGGCTGTCTGAGAAGAAAAATAGGACAAATGGAATAACAATTACAAAATGTTTATTTAAAAGTTTGTGTTTCCTCCCCTTAGTAATCTGCTTCCACAATATTTCACAATAGCAACACTATCAATATTTTACTATAAACTCAGCCTTTTACCCATCATACACTTAGGGAGGATACTAAACTCTTCTGGAACTGCAGAAAAAGGTTTGCAAAATAATATATTATTAATTCTTTGCAGTTTCATTAAGAGGTGAGTTGCTATCAAGTTTCCATGGAGTTGTCTATCCGAAAGTATAAAACTAGTTTATACCTTTAGTTTAGGCATTTCTGGATTCTTTCAAGTGCTAAGCAGTTTTGTTGGAAAGTTTTGTGACAGTCAATCTTGAGACCAATTTAAAATTTGCATTAATATGAGAAAATTTATAAACGTAAAAGATTTCCAAGTGTCAAGTGTTTTGTTCACTATACACTGTTCTGTCTCTTCCAGTGACACATTGAAAGATCTTGCAATGCCATTAAAGACAAAAACTTAAGATGCTGCTTCTACTGCAATTGCTTATGTTATGACTCGTGTAAAATTGAAGAAATGGGAAATTCTGTATATGAAGTTAGTAAAGCACATACCTGTATAAATGTCTCCTTCTTGGCAAATCTTCTGTGCTGTGGAAATAGCTGGAGGGGGGAAAAACAAAAGTGAATTGCACCATTAGAAGAGTGTTTAGAAATATCTCATGCAGCAACATCTCTCTCATTGCCATTTTCATGATCTTGTAAAAGCAAGAGAAGTTTGAACTGAATTAGAAACAGATACAGAAGGACACATTACTGCAGAGGCTCAAGAAAGTGCATCACAGGCTGCACTGCACTTAAAACAAGCATGGAAAAATTTGGGTATTACACTGGTCATGGGAGTGGATCAAAAAGAATCAAGCCATTAACTGAAAGACATCCACATTTTCACATCAAGATTTATGGCTCAGAATTTGTTTTTAAGACCTTTCTTCTTTCTCTAGAGAAAGTTTTTACTTCTCTGGTCACTTTTTATTCTTTGCCCAGTTAGACAGCTAAACAGGGTCTGATGGGAAACCCTTCCTCTAAGAAGAGGGGAAGGCAGAGTATGAAGCTGAACACTTTATTGTCCTTGTTTTGTGCTGAGACTGTGGTGAGCTCCTTTCTGGATGAACAACACAAGCCCTGTTGTGCAATGGCATCTTCTGGAGGTTGAAGAGAGGTTCTGCTGGACTTGGCCAAGCTCAGCCCCATATGTGGGGTCTGAATTAATCCCCCTGATGCATTTCTTGTAAATAATGATAGAGCACAGGAGCAAATATAGCATCCATGGGGTGAATAAGGCCAGGAAGGATATTCACCCCTGCTGATCTCCCCTTGCCTAGGCACACATTTTGATTGCACAATTTGTATGTGGTATTTCCTGCTTGACTGGACAATAAGACTTAGGTGCTAGATTGCTACTTAGACCACCCCTGGAAGTCTTGAAGATCAGGTTGGATGGGGCTTTGAGCAACCTGGTCCAGTGGAAGATGTCCCTGCCCATGGCAGGGAGTTGGAACAAGGTGATCTTTAAGCTCCCTTCCAGTCCAAGCCATTTTGTGATTATAGGTTTCTATGATTCTATATGGTATTGAAGTTATGGTAATTGAGAGGTAATTCAAAACCTTGAAGAAGAGCTGTGCTTTTAATGATCACTCAAACTTTATTATATTCCAGAGATTTTTTATTCAACTGTTCAGTGACCTTAAGTAACTGAGAGGTGAGAACCTTGTATCCACCTGAAATTTTGCCTGGAAGGAATTTTTTATTTGATTCCAGCAAGCTTTCCAAATATTTCCTTACGTAATTTCTTGAGGTGTATTTGAAAAAGTGAATATTTACAGAAGTTATTTTACAAGCATAAAGGGCAAATGTGAAGAAGGGTGGGTTTGTTTTCTTTTGTTTTCTTTTTTTAAAATTTTAACTAAATTTCCCACTACACTGGTATTTGTGCAGGTCAACAAAGGATTCTTTCTAAATCTGACTCTGTAGGTGGTTGATGTAAACAGATTTCTTTCCTTCAGAGGCTAATATCAGAAGTTGCAGCAAGAGAAATTACTCCTCTGCACAAATATACTTCATAGTCACAGCAAGAGAGGTTTGAACTGTATAGATAAAATCAAAATAACACAAGATATATGCGATGGTGTGAGAGGTTAAGCCAAAAGGGAGACAGTTTCTCCTGCTTTCTTATCTCCATCTCCTTATGCTCACACATTCCAGTGTAAACACAACATTTTGTAACACCCCATAGACCAGGGCTAAACGAAGGAAGACTGATTTGTCAGGCCAAAGTTTACTTACATTTTATGTCTCTTTTCATCATATGCCAATATCTTTGTCACATCCCAGTCGCCAGATGTAATGGACTGTAAGTTGTCACTGCTACTGTTGGGCTGCCAGAAAGAGAAGTAGATTTCTTTATTGTTAAAGGAAGATGTCTGAACAAAGCTCCTCTTCTGAAAAAGGGAGCTCTTACGGCTCCATTGCTCATGAAAAACAAACCATACATCTGCAATTTCCACCACTACAACTGCTCTTTCTGTGAATCTGCAGGCATAGAAATAATGGAGAGTCAGAATCATCTTCACCATAACTCCACTGAAAATAATGAGATGAATTCAGCACAGAGCAGCTTCAACCCCCTCCCTCTAATCCAGCGTGCCCACATTCTTCTATTTAATCCTTTACAACAGGGCGGAGATTTACTTATTCATCTCCAATTAAAGTGACATTAAAAAACCAAACCAAAACAATGGTAATGTTTGGAAAGAGACAGCTGATTGACTTTTCTCTTCTAAGGATCTCTTTTGGAAATTCATGTTCTCTTATGTCCAATAAAGAATCATTGAAGGTTTTCTATTACACACAAGACTTTTCTCCATTTGCAGCTCCCTGTGTGGCCAGTACAAGCACAGACACCACTTTTTATCGCTGTCTGCCTCAGGTGAGGCCCAGAGCAGCAGCAGCAGCAGCCAGTGAGTCACCTGTGATGATGACATGGCAATGTGGTAGAACTTCCCACGTCCTCCCTGGGGAATGGCCCGCACGAAGAAAAACTTCCGACCGTCCTTGGAAAAAACGGGCTCTTCGTTCTGTATAAGCAGAAAAATTAAGGCTTGTATTACTGACAATTTGTTGTATTTAGAATTGCTCAGCACTCCAAACCCCTGTGAAATTAGTTCACAGCAAAATAGAAGAAAGTGCTCTTCGACAGCAACCTGAGGCAAACAAAAAGGCTGCTGAAAACTGCAGAAAGTTTTGAGGATTATTGCTTCTTGCTCTTGGGAAAGCAGACATCTTTCAGCTGTGGGAAGACAGGCAGCAAGGTGAGTTCCCTGGCTATAAAGTCAATTCCCATTTGCAAAGCCAGAAGCACACAAATACAGCTGACTGCTCGGGGCACTTGGAATGCAGCCTTTAGAACTGGTTTGAACCTCGCTGGTACGAGTGTGACAAACTCTGTTTACTCTTCTGTAAGAACATCTCTGTCCCTGTCCTGGAGGAAACACAACAAACAGCATCTAACTGCTGCATTTCCTGCTGTCTTACAGATGCTTATCTCTCTGAATTATTTATGAAGGAGAGGATCTGTTGCAGAACTGTCTTTGACACAGGGCTCCCAGGTGAATGTGGTGATTGACTTTTATTGGGTGACTGAAACTTTCAACCAGACACAGAAGAGACCCAGCTGAAGGAAAATCAAACACCACACAAGGCAAGCATCTCCTGGAAGGGAGTCTCCTTTTTGTGCAGGAACCCTCAGGCACACGAGAAGTCTCCATTGCATGGGATGGTTGAACAGCAGATTACAAGGGAAGGCAGAAGGATGGTCCATACTGTGGCACTGGATCAAGAGAACTGGCTGCTTGAAACGTAGTCTGAATCTCCACTAGTTAGGATTAAATAAAAAGCTGAACCTCTGCTGAACCCCTCCTGTGATATCAGGCTTTTCTGGGTCTGTATGAGCCCTGCCTTTCTTGGCCAGGCTTTGTGGACCCTTCTTCCTCCAGGGCAGTCAACAAGGAGATGGTTGCTCAGCCTCTTCAGGGTCCCCCTTTGGTTCAGTGCTAATCAAACACCTTGGCACATGTCAAGATACACTGAACCAGGAGGAACCTGATAGCACAGGGAGACTTACGGCACAGCAAAGAAATAAATATTTTTATTTTTCATAAGCTAACACATTATTCTTACTGTATGTTCCTTTGCTTTCAGTTCTTTACTGATTAATTCTTTTCCACTATTTACCAGATTTATCAATGCTCTATTTGGAGTTCAAACTGTTCTTTTTCCCTTTTATTTTCCCCTGCTTAGGTTTTCAGTACATTTTAAAATGTGCCCATTTGCAGCCTGTTGCAGCTCTATGAAATAATGGTTTCATTTGTTTCTGACATTGTTCTGGAACCTGAAACACGAAACTCTGTATTATTTCCAAATGTCTTTCATGACAGGAGAAACCTCACTGAATAATGACTGTGATAGCTCAGGCAAACCTTCTGCTCGACAGGTTTTCCTTTCCTGAGGTAGGTAGCAATGAGTTCACCCCCCATTTCTATATCTGTGCCTCCTGCATTATATATTCCAGCAATATGTCTCTGCCAGAGAGAGCAGGCACTGTGCAGACCAGTCTGAGGTTCATTCAGAGTTACAGGGGAAGGAGGCTTGGCACAGGTGACAGATGTGAGGTTTTAGCACTGGGCTGGTGTTACAAGACAACCTGTTTGCATGTGCCTGTTGCTGGAAAGACAACACATTAATGCAGTCAGAAATTTGTGACAGAGATGATGACTTATCCCAGGTGGTAAATGGGGAGACAGACTGAAATTCTCTTGGAACAGGATTTTATACTGTAGGGAGGTACATTTGGCACATAATTAAAATATTCTGCATGTGACATGAACTCTCTGAGCCTTTGGTCAACTGTCATTGACTGAACCCCACTGTGCTAGGACAGAACACCCCTCCTTGAAAATAATAGATTAGTTTAATGCTAGTAAAAGGAATTACTTTTACTATGCAGCAGGTAGGGACTGTTTGGAAGCTTTTGCCACAGGAAGTTTATGGACACAGCTGATATCAGTAGGTGCAAAAAGGAATTGAACAAACTCATGTTTCATTAACATATCTTAAAGGGAATAGCCATGGATACAGTCTCAAATGCCCTGTAATCTTTTTGTTGTAGATGATGGTGAAATATGAGACGATGATGCCACCAAGAACCAGCTTTAGTGCAAAAGATAAGGTAATGGGAGGCTGCTGGAGGGCACTGTACCTCCTGGAGGGTTCAGTGCTGGAGATCAGAGTAGCACAACTCAAGTCACTGTATCTGCAAATGGGCAGGAGAAGAAACCAAGAAGTGCCTAAGGGGCTTGCCCCAAGGTAGAATCAGGATGAGTGAGGGAACAATGTCAAATGCAGTCTGAGCTTCTGTAGGTCTTAGAGAAGAGCATAAAGTCCTGGAGTAAAGAATAACAATTAAAAAAATTAATAAAAAAAAGATGAATTCAATTGCATTTGAGCATCACTGGATCTGCAGCCCCCTGAGGAAGACTCCTCCAGTAAAACAAGGGAAGACAAGGTGCTTGCAGGATGGTGGGGAGTGCACAGGTGTCTCTGACCCTCAGGACTTGCATGACCCAACATGCACTGGGATCAATGTTCAAAAAAGAAATAATCCAATTTATGGTGAGTTGGAATGTACAAAAGCTATGTGGACCCAGAAGCACAGCTCCACCAAAACCACCCACACATTAACAGGGGTCAAATAACCATCATATTTCAGCACCACACATTGCAGCTCCAAATTGGTTTGTCTGTGCTCAACACACTCCCTGCCTCCTGTCCTGCTACAGTGCTTCTTGTGGTCTTGGCTGGCCTCCACACACTTCCTCACAAAAATCAGGGATAAAGCAGATTCTTTGCATATCAGTTTTAATACTGACTGAGAATTATACTTTCATAAGACTTATGATTTTCTGGTTCATCCTCAGATTTTATAAAGGAAACAAATTAATCTGAATAACTGAATCCTTTGCAATTGATTCTCTGATGCATTTTCCCTCCCTCAGCAGTCTCTTGCCCTCTCTGATCCACCCGTATCCCAGAATTAATGATTTTGCTGTGTAGGCATTTATTATATCAGGAAAATGCCTCAATACTGTTCGTGTCACAGGCCCATAGCTCTGACAAACAGATAAGTGTGACATGAATTTTTTTAACCCCTTGCATATTGGTAAACACTTTCCTTAAATCTAACAACGAAAAGACTCAATGTGCATTGACTCTAAAGGGACAGTGAAGTCTCCTCCTCTTTAGGGCACAGGGGGAAGATCACTTTCCATCTCCTGACACCCTCAGTCCCTGGGGCAATGCTGAGCTTCATCCTCCATCCCCATCCCCATGCTCTCTGGGGCTGGGTGTACCATACCTGTGGCCATCTCTGAAGCCAGGGCAGCTGCACCAAAATACAGCGTCTGTAGACAGAACTGTTTGTAGCCAGAAGCTGCTATTTCAGCTCTGCCAGATGAATTTGGGTATTTGAGCTGTGGGATATTGGGTCCTATTTCTCCTGCATGCTTTGTCTTTAGGGCAAAATTAGGTCAGTTATGGGGCAATTGCATGGCAAAAGGGCTTTACAGGGTGAAAAAGTGTTTGTAAGTTCCTCTGAACCCTGTTTATATTTTTAAAATCTTATTCCATATCTATCATTAACTACATGGAAGAATCATTATTGGGTTATCATGTGGGATTAAAGCAAGGGAGTAGTAAAAGAAAAATGGTGCAAGGTTTTCAACATCTCAGCCTTTTAAGAGAGCAAGTCTTCAGTTTCAGACTGAGGTCATCTGAAACACTGGGGAAATGGGAGGGCTGGAAAGAAAAATGCAGCCCAAAGAAACTGTTATCAGGGGAGGGCAGCCAGCCCACGCAGGCAGTTTTGGAGGTTATGGGTCTCTAAACAATTTTATTGTAATCTCTTGGTCCTGCCAATGTCAATGTCAAAGACTACAGCCTTTGGTGGAGTTGCAATTACACCCTGGTTTATAATTACATTTTTTTCAGGCCACATTCACAATTAAATAAATAAACCAATTAAAATGCCAGTAAAGTTTATCTTCAGCAGGTGCTCAGAAATTGCCTTATTTCTCCCTTGCTGACTCATTGCCTGTATATGACCATTCCTGGTACTATTGGAAAATGGCTTCTTCCCAAAAACTGAAACAAAACTGCTTACAGATATAATTACTGTTTCAAAGAATTTGTGTATTTAAGCAAAAGAACAAGTGAAGTTCAGTCTGGCTCTTGTGCTCAGAATTACACAAGCAAGTATAAAAATAAAAGAAGTAAAAACTTCCACAGTCCCTAGACAGTTGGGTGAGCCTTTGCCACCTCATCTGACAAAGAGTGACACATACTTTCTAGCAAACCCTGTGTAAAAAAATGTGTATTTCTCATTATACTTTCAGTGATTTATCCTATGTTTTAGCTACACGAAGAGTGGCTGCATTATTTCTCTTTGCCTGTGTTGGAGGGAGGATCTCCAAAGATTTTGGACTTGCATGAAATGTATTCATGAACTCAAGCTCAGAAGGAAACATGAGATTGTTTACTATGACTTTCCAAATACAGACAACGAAATGCCACTGAGTCACCATACAACAACCACAGAATTCAAATTCTTGGGTTGTATCCTCTATCTCAGAACTCCCAGTATTTCAGACAGCTGAAAAAAGTAATCCCTGTCATCCTTGGAGACTCTCTCATGTCCCTGGTGAGTATTTTCCCCTTGTCTCCTGCCCAAAGCTGACTGTGAAGTTTGTCCCTTTTCCAGGAAGACCAGATGCACTTAAATTCCCAAGAAGTTAAAACCTGTGTGTGCTTTTCAAACCATGTGGTATAGAGCAATTTGAAGGAGCATTTTAAAGAATGAGGCAAGCAGTTGGATTCCTTGGCCCTACTGATTTATAATTGGGATACTTCTCCAAAGGAGGTCTGGCCAACGGAGCATCCAAAGCAAGTTGGCCAAGCAGGCACTGGGTGTCTCCTTGGGGTGGGCTGAGCCCTGCCCAGGGTCCTTTGACTGTGTGACCCCACTGTCCCCACACTGGCTGTCTACAGAGGGGATTTGGCACCTGGCTCATTTGCATATACCCATATTAAAATGTCTCAGCCAAGGAGTCCTCATCCTGAGCTGAGCCACGCTCCTTCAGCAGCTGCTTGATCTGCAATTAATCTCCTTCCTGAAGGGGCTGGTGGACCCAAACTGGCATTTAACGTTTTCACATCATCCTCATAGTCAGGCACACATGCCATGAAAACAACTTTTCAGTTGTCTAGATTAATGTGTCATAGAATAAAAGGCAAATATAGAAAATACAACTATGCTAGTAATCATGTTCAGTCAAAACTAGAATTTTAAGTAATTTTGTTGTCAGAAATACAGGCAAAAAAGCTCTATAATTCTTCAGACTCTTACAAAAGCTTTTGAAAGGTGCTATCAAATGTCTCAAAAGTCCATACAAAATGTTATCTTAGTTTAGTACTGAGATGTCTGACTCATTTGTCTGTAATGAACATCCTTTTCTAACATCAAGCTAAGTGTGTGCTCTCAAACTAAGTATATGCTTTTTGGAGACGTAGTAAAACAAAATATATTTCCCTGGAGAGGCCCATTAGAGAGGGCCCCATAGATCATTTACTTCAGATATTGAGGATAAAGCACCATCTTTTAATGCCTATCCATGTAGTAGGTAAGTGACTAAAGAACTACGACAGTGTAAAAACACGTTCCACTATACCGTATTAATACTATAAAATACAACTTCTGCTATACTGTAGTAAAAAGCAGTGAAAGGATTACAGTTGTCCTCAAACTTAAAAATAAATGAATCCTGTTAAGTCTGGGGTGTTTTTTTAATACACAATATCTGTACAACTAAATTTTCTCTTGGCTTGACTGGTATTTTAAGTCTTTGTTTCCTACTCAAGCCAATAGAGTCCTTATGAATATAAAGAATATTTCAGCATCATTTTTACTCTATATCAGGAAAAGATTATTTGAAATGCTTGGAGCACAAAATCTATTTCCTCTGTACAATCAATTTTTGTCTGGATCACACATAGCCCATTGCTGCAGGACAGCCACTGGAACAGAGGAGAGCATTGTTCTTGCTCTGAACTGATGTAGTGTCATTTCTACAGGCTCTGGGCTCCTCTGAACAAGTTGTGACAAAAATTTGAAATGCTTTAAATCTGGACTTGGAAAAATATACAGTACAAGGTATTATGTGATATGCTGGTCCCTGTCTGGCATTCACACAATGCTTGAAAAACAGTTCAGAGTTGTGGCTGAATTGAGATCACAGCTCCCCTCTCAAGAACAGCTTAATCAAATCTGAGGTCCCTCTCCAAAGTGACTCCTGGGCAGGTGTTATATACGTCCTTTAAGTGACTTAGAAATCCTGTCTGCATGATTTTGTGTCTGAAAGAACACAGATCCTCTTAATAAAATGACCAGAAAACAACCACCATAGTGTTTAAATCACCATCAGTGTCAGGGCACAGTGTGAAGGGCTGCCTCTGAGGCTGATGAGTCCTACACAGATATTGTCAGTGGGTGATGTTCCACCAACATCTTTTTAAAACCAAATAAATTGCAGGCTAAAGAATATGGAAGCTACCAAGCATCTTCAATAAGAATTTCTTTGTTACTGAGAAACTCTTTTCTATTAAACAGATCATGCCATCTTCCAAGTATATTTCTCAAGTCCGGAAATCAGTTTTTCTCACTGGGGGAAAACTCAATGAAAATAAAATCCTACCAAAAACTTCATTGCAAGGAGAAGATCACTCTTACCTGTCTGTGCAGCCAGGCATCACTCTCATCTTCATGTTTCTAAAACAGAAAGAGATCATTAATGCCCTACTTGTAATGTATTATATTTTACTTATCAGTTTAGGAAGCTGTTGGATTGAAAGGTTGTTCAGAAACACAAAGAAACTGTTTAAATATGTGCTTCAGGAGTGCAATCTGGTGGCTGTTCTCCTTGCCTTTCCTCTCCAATGAGTAAGCATTCACTAGATCAAGAAAGCATTTTACTCATCTGACAAAACACATAAACCCACAAGATATATTATTTCCCAAAGAAATGAAGGTTCTTAAGAAATAAATAAAGGTTGAAATGAAAGTTACTAAGCAAAAGTTTTTCAAAATGCTCCATGCATAGAAATGCATCTTTTTTTCAAGGGATGGATATATCTGAACACATTTATACAGTGACAACACATATGCCAATTTGGTGGAATCTGCTAGTACAGAGTTTATATCAATACACCATTTATATTACTGCCTTTATAGAAGGGATTAATTACCTACTTAAAGCGTGTGTAGATAAACATGAGCTGGTTTTAATGCCATTAAATATATATAATGCAGCCAGAATGTAGCAACAATATTTAGGTTGCAAACTGTTGAGGTGTGTGAGGTTGTGTGTGAATACAAGTATTTCAAGTAATCACTTTCTCTCTCACAGAGACACACAGAGTGTTCTTGGTTTTCTAGGTGTAAAAAAACAAATTAAAAATTGTGAACATTGCTTTTATTCTGTGTCCGCCTAAATAAACGTGTGCCAGCTGACTTTTCACTGGGTGAAATAACTTAAACAGTTCCTCCTTGCATGGGTTATGAGCACTGTTGGCAAGTGGCTGCTTTGCACATCTCTCCTACCTTGGTGCAAACCCCCGTGGTGGCGTCGCACAGCGTCAGGATGGACACGTTCTGGGCCCTGTTCAGCCAGTTCACTGCCACCTTGGTGCTGGTTGCCCATTTCACCATGGTTATGTAGTAGTCCCTGCAAACACAGACAGACAAAAACCAAATCACAACTGCCACCCTAATGAATTGCCACACGGCAGAGCAGTCGGGGGCTGCTGCAGTCAAACAGTCCAGGAGAGAGATGTGGTTTTTAAGAACATTGTGTTCTCATGTCTCTAGGCTGACTTATGTATAGAATTCAACCCCTAAAAATGACATTTTTAGGGCTGTGCAGGTGTTTTATCTGCCACTTCTGGAAGCTATTTTCAAAGAGGAGACAAATACAGAGATAAAGACTCTTTCAAGCTATTCCGTCTTCCGAGAAGGACTGAAATGCCCGCAGCTACAAATTCATGCACAGGTGGAAAAGAAACTGCAAACCATTTCCACTCTGAGCACACTAAGTGGCTGACTCAGGGCCATCACTACCAACGGTTGGATTCTTCATGCTTATGAAAATTTGCTGGCCTCTGAGTATTCCAACAATGCGCCAGAGTATCCACGAGTGTTGCACTAAAAGGCAAACAGGCAAGAAGGACAGAGCTTAGAGTGACACAAGGTTTCTGTAAAGCAGATGCAGCTGGTTGCCATAAAGACATCAGCAGAGATGGTTTGCATCAGCAAAATTACCCTCCCACACTCCTTGCACCATCCCTTATTGCTGGACATGCTCAGGTTGTGATGATATTTGGAATAAATCATGAGCGTGGGCTGCACAGTCCTGTAATTGGTATCTTCAGGAAAAGCCCTGTGCAAAAGTGAGGAATGGAACCATTTAGGCTGGGCTGGAAAATACAGGAATAAATTCACTGACGGTTGCCTTCTCAGAGCCAGGGCATGGTACTACCAGATGTCCACCTCTGCAGCAATTCAGTGCTCCCTCCACCACTCCATTTGCAGGGTGCAACTCTGGCTGAGCTGTCAAAGCTGGTGATGTTATAATATACTGCTGGACTATGTGGGCCAAAGACATCCTTAAAATACAATATGACTTTTTACAGCATACAGTCTATAAAAAATTTATTAGTTCATTTGTTTGCTATAAAATATGTATAAGGAATTGTTGCTCTCATTGGAAATAACGTGCTGTGTCACTGGAGAGTTCTTTGCGTTCTGGCAAGAGCTCCTGCATGTACTGAAGAGAAAGGGCAAGAGCACAAAGGTCTGTTTGTCTAGAAAAATAACGAGTTGGAAATTGATTTTGTAGTTTTCAGTAATATTTAGTGCCTGAAATTGGCTGGGGGAAAATAACACGAGGCCTCAGTGCTTGCATCCACTGCACAGGAGGGAAGGATATGTTCAGGTGAGGCAAAAGCAGTCTGAAAATTTAGTGCCTGAAATAAAATTGTAATTTTACTCTTTATCAGCAACAGCATGGGCCCTAAGAGGAAAAAAACAACAAAGCAAAATTAAACTGTATAACTGTCTCTTCTTTCTCTGCAAGGTGAATTGAGCAGATTCAGTCTCCTCAGAAAAGGAATGTGATTTTAGTACTTACTGTGGCTTGGAGCATTTTTTCCATAAATCCAATTTAAAGTTTCAAGGACATATATTCAATTTTTACATCCCTCTCACTGTTTGAACACAGAACCCACAGTTCTTTCTCAGGAACTTTTAATTATTATTTTAGGCGAATCAAGGTCTTCCCAGAGAAGGGCATGGAGTCTCAATTTCTCTCTGAAGCCTATCCTAACCATCAGGACCATGGACAACCCAGCCCACAGATAACTGCAGATACCTGTATAGTCATTATTCTGGTTTCTGAGTAGTGTGGAGTCTTCATTTAATTTACTTCCCTTCACATCTCTTCTATAGGACAACCAAGTATTATGGTTCCCATTTTGCAGAGGAAAATGAGACAATAAGGTGTGATTCATCTCAGTTAATTTTAAAAATCTGCTACTCCAGCAGCAGCACTGGTTGAGTAGCCAGTGAAAAGAAATGGGAAGTCAGTGCATTTCCTAAGCCCTCTCCACCTGACCTGTCCCAGATTTTATATGGAGCTGATTTAAGGCAGAACCTGTCTCTTCCCACAGAATGAAATCTGTACCAGCAGGTACTCAACCACTTCATTTACAGACATCCACACCTGAGCAAAAGGCAAGTGACACCTTGTCTGAGCACTGTCAGGAAGGGTGGAGCCATCCTGAGTTTTGCAATGGATTTCCCCATCCCAGTGAAGATGCTGGTGGTTGGGTTTGCAATCATCTGGGACTGGTTATTGTGCAGCACCCTTGTTCCCGCCCCAGCTTTCCATGGCTGCTTCCTGGAGGCAGCAATCCCAAGCATGAGGTTTGACTCTACACTATGAGTTCTTACAGTATTACCACAGTAATAAAGCCACAAACACCACAGAGAACAGACAGAGATGTATTACGTGGCCAGGGGACAGGCAGCAGCCCAGCCCATGCTCCCTGGGGCACAGACAGATCCTGCCTCAGATCCAGGCTGGAGCTGAGTTTTTCCATTATTTATTTGTTTCTGGCCTATGCAAGGACTAGTGATGATTTCTGCACCCAAGGGAGAAAATATAATTTCTCAATTTGCCACCTGAGATGCAAATAGGATGTGAGAAATAAGCTGGGTCATGACCCAATTCTGACCACCTGCTGATGTGACTCTTGAGGTCCAGTGGTTTTCACCAAAATAAAAATTGCTTGTCAGGAATTAAATGTTGTAGTATCTTTTTTACCCCCTTCAATTTCTACCCTTATATTTTATTTTTCTCACAGAAAAGTATGGCATTGAAGAAAATTTGACAAAAATGTTCACAATGAAAGATTTTTAAAAAGTGCAAATTATCAATATTGTACATTTCACCCCAATATACATTTCCCCATCATCAGCTTTGTTTGGTTGGGTTTTTTTTTTAAACTGAAAAATATCCAATTTCTGTGGAAAATTTCTGGCTTCTTTCAATTTTGAAAGAAAAAAGACCATGGCATGTCTCCACTTTATTATCAGCTTTATTAATTGTACTAAATCACTTTGCTCCAGATAAAAAGAACACGAAATACCACTCTGTCCATATATCATCTGTGTGAACAGGCTGAGCACATTGAAATGCTTCAGATAGGATGTGTCTGCTAGAAGATCTTTATCACCAGCTTCCCCTGCTTTCTTGAAACTCTCTTCTGTAACTAACTGTACAGTGCATCTCTCTTGCCTATTTTAATGAAATTTTATCACACTAATCCTCTTACTTCAGAAAACATATGCATAATGAAAATGCACCCCTATTGCTCTAGCAGCACTACTTCTATCATCCCTAGAGATGGCAATTGCCGTGGTTTTGATGAAATATACAGGCACTAATTAATTATGATGTATTTTGCATCATTTTGCAATATTGATTGCGACCAAATAAATTATGGCCACCCGTAACCATATAGAACAAATTTATTAACAACACTTGGATCCTGCAGGCTGAAGTTATTACTGTAATTAAAATGTTTCTGAGTCTTTCTGTTTACAGAGAATGCTACTGAAAGAGAAATTATATTGTTCAGGAGCCACCATTCTGATACTGCAATGGGGATCCTGTGATGGGGGTACTGTGATCCTGAATTCCTACCTGCTGTACACAGGTCTGAAGTTGCATTTTTGAAAGACAAATGCATTTATGCCCACTTGATTTGGTCACAGGTCATACACCTTTTTTTTTGCATTAATAAGTTTGGAGTATTTTAGAGTTATTCAGTGTAAACATGTTCTAATATAATGTTCTATGAAATACAAGTAAAAAGAAAAATAATTTGAAAAAAATTAAGCAGATTTACACAAAATGAAACTTTTTGATAGTGGTAGAGAAAGGTACTGTAAAATGATCTTGAAAAGAGTCAGACTCTGATCTAAAACCCCAAGAGAACCAGGGTTCACATCCAAGGGTGAGAAAACACCTACCTCATTCTCTGATCATCTGGGGGAGTCATTTCCAGGTCATGAGTGGGTCCATTCAGACCAATCACATGCAAAGAAATAGTTGGATTTTCCATTCCAGCCTGGGTTTTAAAAAAGAATAAATTACCATATCACAGACAAGACAGAATGGTTTTGGTTTATTATATCCCCATGGATTATAAAAAGCATTCCCATTGTATGGGGATATGGATTGGACTGCTGTGGTCTTTCACAGGGAAACTGCAAATGTAGTGATGTGGCACAGAGTTGTGGAGAGGTTGGTAGGCACAAACAAGGGGCAATTTTACTTAGGAGATTTCTAACGTTGGTAAAAAATTCTACTTTTCATGGCACGTAGAAGTTTTGCTATTTCCTGCACCTTTTGATAAAAGGTTGTCTAACAGGATGATGGTTGAGCTGGTAAAACACTGATTCATTTTGTACTGCAGGAAAGGGCATCCCTGCTGAACCATTGTGATTGCCACAAAACCTGAGTGTATGTGGGTATCTCTCCTGCTAAATTATGGTTCAATTTGGACCAGCATGTCAGGCCTTAGGCAATCAGTGCTTAAAGAAAGAAACCCAGAAGGGATGCCTGCAGCAGACACCCCTGTATTGCTTTAGAGCAGGAAATTACAGCAATAACAGCAGCAGTGTGTCTGTACTGGTGGACAGCCGTGTCCGTGCTGTGCAGGTCTCTGCAGTCAAGGAGAGATTGGCTCTTAAGTCTTTTCTGTCTTTCACTGTGTTCTGTGCAGTGCTCAGGCACAAGAAGACTCTAAAACCAGATTATATCTCATTTGACATTAGGCCATCCTGGATATTCTAAGGAAACCCAAATCTTCCTTCTATGCAAAAGAAAATGTATCTGAATATAGAATATATGCATGCCTGTATGTATCTATCTATAAATATAGAATCTAATATAGAAAGGTATCTGAATATAGATTGATATCTAAATATAGAAATACCAATACCAATTCCAAACCCTCAGACACCAACAGCTCCATCCTGGGGACAAACCCTCAGGCACCACCCAACTTCCATCCATTCCAGCATGGAAGCACAATTGCTTTTGTGTGCTAAAAAGCAAGGATTCCTAAATTTTATGTTCATTATATTTAGAATTACTAATGTTCACAGAATCAGAAAACTGCAATTTTACAAATGCAGCCAAAGAGTAATGGAGACCACAATCCCTGGGGAACAGCTGATCTTCCCTTAGATCAGTTTATTTTCACTGCTTATGAGTGTGCGCTATTAGTCTTCTGTCTGAGCTTCTGGAAAGAAAATATTATTTATTTCTGGTAAACAGCAGGACTGATAATTTTATTTTCCCTTACCTTTGGATAATGATATGTTTTAACAGTAGGGTAAAGGCTGCCAGTGTATATTGGGATCTCCATGGTGGGGACTCTGGAAGCATTAATTGTTGCATATGCCAACCTGGTGCCATCAGGAGACCACCAATGAGCAATGTGAGTCTTCAAGATCTCCTCTAATTAAAAAAAAAAAAAAAGAGAGAGAACAGGAAAAAAAAAGGCTATTAGAGGTAAATTACCAGTTAGCAATAAATGAAACAGCACAGATATGAAAATCCCAGTCTAATCACAGCACAGAGAGGATGCCATAGGAATATCAATCAAAAATACTCATCAAATTATGCCATATACACAAATGAACACAATTGATAACAATTACTCTGTATTTATACGTTATTAAGCTTAATTACCTTTGCTGAAGAAACATTAAATTATTCATATTAGTACACATATTAATGACAGCTTAAAAGGCCCTGCTGCTCCTGCCATGTATCCTGCCCATGATTAGAGTTCACAACATCATACTAGACACATATCAATTAATTCAAACAGTGTTTATACACGTTTCAGTAACAATTTAAATATTCCTTAATTCTGTTTTCATTTAGGAATAAACACATATAGCAATTTTCTATCACTTATGAAAGGCTGGAACTTTGAAACAAGATACCAGGCCTTAGAGTTTGTGGCTTGGATACCAGCTTGACTTTTATCCCTATTTCATTTTCTAAATCACTTCTACAAGGCAATTTTCCATAAGTAGCCAGGGTTAGAGCCTGATCCTTTATACCACTGAATTTTGGGATTACAGGTCTTTTTGAGATTTCAGTAATGTTGTTGCTATTGAAAAGGTACTCAGAAAGATGCCAAGGCAAACATGTCAGAGTTCAAGTCTGTAAGGAGGAAACAACATTGCTATCATATGAAACTATTTTGAGTACTGGCACAACCTCGTTCTCATTAAATTCAAATTCAAAGAACTCTAATTTCTAATACTTTTCATATAATCTAATATCCTTCATTGTAAAGAGTTCATCTTATAGATCTGCAGAAAAGCTATAAAATTCACTCTTTGACCAGAAGTGTCTCCAGTTACTGACATTTGGAAGACATTAACTTGGCTTTTAAACCTCCCATTTTGTGAAAGACAATAATGTAATCCATTTTCATTAAGAGGTTTAATATCATGTGAGTCATTCCTATTTAAACCACCAGAAGGGCTTGCATATGCTGTACAGATTGATGGGCAGGAAGATGGGTCCCATTACTTTAATGTGAGAATAAAAATTAAAGAGGCTGCAGAATGTTTCTAAGCCTTCACCACAAAGTCCTGGTATACAGGTCCAGGCAGCTCCAATGCCTGCTGCCATCCTTGGTCACTGGAAAAATGGATGAGGATTTTCCAAGTTCAGACCCAGCAGGTTTGTACACCACCCAGTCCAACCAGGACATCCTTCTGGTCTGAAGAGGAGAAGCTCACCAAAGTCTGTTTAATTTTTTTTTTTAATTTTGAATGAGCAATTCTTGGTGAATAGACAATTATATTAATCACAGAGAAAATAAACATTTTCTTAAGCAAGACTTGCACATGGCTTGGAATAAAACTCAAGGTAACATCAGAAAGGGTGCAAGGGAAAACTACCCTCAATACTTACGCTTTTTACAAATAATGAATTAATTAATCAATGTTTAATGGCAACAAGCAAGTGGGGTTTTGGAAGGATATTTAGGAAGTTACAAACATTTCATGGGAAAGCACATCTGGCAAATTTGCTTTGCTGTATTGTCCCACCTGTTACATGTACATTTAAAAGATGCTGCTTTTGACTTTTATATTGGTTCCCCATTAAAGACATAATGAAGAGCATAAAGGAAAAGGAGTAAAGATGGATGACAGATGAATCCTTGACATTTTAACATTAATTAGGAATGACTTTATTCAGCAAACATTTTCTCCGGGATCTCAGACTTAATGAAGCAGTTCCGCTGAAGGTCACATACCCAGGAAGGTTTTAGTGCAGGTTTTGTGGTGCTCTGTTAATGAGATTTAATTGAGTGAACCTTTCCCTTGAAACAAAGCCAGGACCTTGCCGTTATTAGAGAGATCAGTTAGTTTTAGCAAACCAGAGAACATTCTTATGAAACATAGAATGGATTAACACCAGAAAGTACTTTCTGCTGAAAGAAAACACAATTTGCAGACAATTTGTTCTGGGGGACGGTTTGTACCTTGCATTTGACTTTAGCACATGTTCCGAAAACCAGCTGCATTCAATACTCCTGGGTCATTCTAGAGTTAGTTCAGATCCTGCCTCATGTATATGAAAAACCAGGTTCTCCTTAGCACCAAAGCCTCCCTACATATATAGGTCATGACCTCCTGACTAAGAGCATAAAGTGATAATTGATCAAAAATTTTGCTCTATTCCCCAGAGCTTGCAATCTCTGAGTGCTACATGATGGCAGGATGCTGTGAGGGAGCTGCTGAGATTCCTCACAGTCAGATCCTGGTGTGTCTGTGCTCCTTCTTTCTCCACAGTTTTGCTTGCCAACCCCAATGGGGCATGCAAACCTGAAAACCACTGAGAATAAAGCGTGTGGTTACCTTAACTGAACAAGGAGTGTTCAGATGTGCAGGTTGGGCTCAAGCACAGGGTCTGAGACAAGTCAGTGCTTATTCCATGTTAGCACATTCAGTACTGAATCACTCTGGAAGAGCTGGATGACCCTGCTTATAAGCAGTGACTTCAGTGGGGACATGTATTAGCCAGTGAAGTGGTTGTGCTCAGGGAGTGTTACAGTAAGTGCATTTTAATCCTTTTTCTAGCTGAATAAGACCCAACTGAATGACCATTTCAAAGCTGTGTGAAACAAAGAGTCTTCTAAGTTAACAGACTCTCAGGAGGAGCATTTGAAGTCCTAGGTCAGATTATATTCAGTGATATCTGGGTATATATCCATCTTAGAGTCTTCAATATCACTGGATGAGAAAAGAAACTGGAGGCAACAGAGGTGTGACAAGAGGAATCTTCCCCGAGCTGAATTCAAGGATTTAGTGAATTACGTGGGTGGCTGCCTTTGGAATTAAGACCTGAGTGGCATCCAGAGTGAACCAGGCTGCCCAAAATGGGAATGCCACCTGTTCTGAAGTGTTTCCTGATAGATGCCTTCCTGCTCACTATCAGGGAGCAGAGTGAGAAGTCCCTTGCTGTGGTTCTCAGCTGCCAAGTAACAAACAGTGGTGAATCTGAGCTTGGATGTAGCACATGGCTGTGATACCTACAGGCAATATCTGGAAGGACTGAATAGTGCATCAGAAATTGGATGGACATGTCTATTAGGTGTGCCATCAAAAATTAGCCCAGCACATGTATAAAAGGTAAGAAGCCACCTGCTTGTTTCAAACTGCAAGTGAATTCCAGCAGAACTTGCAAGCACAATGGAATGGGAGACTTGTGTCTCACTTTAGATAAACTTCTCAAGGAATAGATCCAAAAAATCCTCTGTCTTGTTCCTCCATGGACAATATCCACCCCAAACCCACAAAAATCTTGGCAAATAGATTTTGCTATTCCTTTTTCCAGAGTCATAGCACCTTTAGCAGAGGTTTAGCCATAGAACTCAAACACTTTTAATTATCACATCCACCTCTGTCTAAGCACTGACCAGTCCCACTGAAGTGCATTCAGACCTTTCCTTATAGACTTTCCTTACAGACTCAGTGCAGGGAAGAGCACCAGGGCTTTGTCTTCTACAACCTCAGTGGCAACCAACAGGTTCTGGAACCACATTTGGAAATCCACATAGAAGGTTTTAATGTTCTGAACCATAATCGGCCATTGTGGCATTTCTAAAGACATTTCCATGACAAATCCACTTTCCAGGCTTGCACAGAGCTCTAGACTGGCAAAGCTCCTCTTTGTTAATAAGCACATGTAAATGCCATGGCCATGGGGGTTTCTTTGTGCTTTTCTAAAATCCAACTAAGGTTCTGCAGCCTTTGTCCATCCTTAGTCATATTTGTGACTTTTTCCTTTCTGATGAAGGTGGCCAAGTTCTGGCTTGCTGTTTGGGAAAACATGAAGCCTTTACCAGTGATTGACTGATAAATCCACTGGTAGGTTAGAGATTTCTTCCAATTTCTGAAGTCAACAAAAAAGGAATAAAGATTATATCAGGAGAAAAAAAACTGAGAAAAGTAATTTTCAAGTGATGATTTTTTTTTTCCTGGGCCTTCTTATTAGAAGACACAAATTACTTGCAATTTTCAAGTGTGAGTTAACAGAAACAGATATTTCCACCAGAAGACAAAGATGCTTAGACAGACCAGTCCTCTGACAGTCTGTCAGGTATCGTTGCAACTCTTTTCTATCACTTAAAAAAAAAAAAAATTAGAATACGTTGGCACTTTAAGATTCCAAAGCTCTCAGGACCCGAGTTATTTATTGCTGATGTGGTAAAGTACAGCAGTTCCAAGGAGTGCTACCAATGGTCCTGTCTTTGTGAAGTACTGATGTAATCAGATCATGAAGTATTTGGTGTGTAGAAGACATTTTGCTGTTTTATTAAAACTGTTAATAAAAAGGAATTTTAAGCAAAATGAAATTAAAGCCTAACATAAAGGCCATGGCTTATGCTGGGAAAGAAAGCTCAAAAGAAATTGTCAGTAGGATGCATCAAAAGAACATGAGAGGAAGAGAGATCAGAGAACAGAAAGAGGGTCTAGGAAAGAAGAAAACAAAGACTACTGAGATAGCAAAACCCCATGAGTTCTCATAGAAACATCAAATAAATACAAATGCTTATTTGACAGCTGCCATCTGTTTTAAAATCAATTACTAGATCATCTCAAAGCACCAACCACATGGCCAAATCGATTACTATTGTACAGTTTTAGAGCAAGTATTTTTAGGCAGTTAGGGAAAACTCATTGTTCATATTGGCCTTTACTGACACGTGTTTCAGGGGTGGCTGGGGAAGACAACCTTTCATTACAGACAACCAAATCTTTCTGTCAGTTGCTGTAATGTAGGTCTGTGCTGACTTCCATTAAATCATTGCAATAGATATAAAATGAGTGCAAAAGTACTTATGTGTATGCAAATAGTATAAAACTGTTTCATATTACTATATGCAATCTACATTTTCCTGTGTTGACATTATTTTGTGCTGATGTCAGCAATAAGCCTGCAGCACTATTGATTTCAGAGCAATTAATCCTCTTTCACAGTTGTCTAAGTGAGTGGTGGAAAAAACCAAAATGCGACTTTGCAGGGTCACTGAACAATTCAACAACCTTTTGCAGAAAAGAGAAAAATTTATTTGGCTGGGGCCAAACTCCAGGCTCAGCCCAATCCCACAGTTCCTGACCCTGAGATTATCTCAGCTGATCAGAGCATGGCACTGATAACACCAAGGCTCTGGGTTCAGTCCCTGTAGGGGCCATTTACTGAAGAGTTGGACTTGGTGATCCTGGTGGGTCCCTTCCAACTCAGAATATTCTGTGAATCTGCATGCAAACAACAATCCTTCTCAAGCTGCTTGTGCCATTACCCAAGAAATCCTTAAGAAAAACAAGCTGCAATGCTCCCAGAGATCCCTAAGAAAAACAAGCTCAATACTCACCTCCATGACCCTTTATTCCTACTGGGAACACACAGCCTCCTCTGCCACTGACAGGCAACAAGCTTAAGACGAATAAACTATTGCTTGCTTTCATGGTGTTCCTGAGGACATGCTTCAGAGAGCACTTTATAAACACCAAATCCTTCATCCAAAATCTCACCGTGAAGCAGAACAGGTGCAGGTGAGCAGCTCCCTTGTGTTCGGCAGCCACAGGAAGGTGGCAGCCCCTCGTCTCAGGGAGGGGAGCCCAGCCAGGAGTTCTGCATCTCCTCAAATACAGGGAAGGTGTGGGCTGCAAGTGTCATTATTTCCTCTTAGTCATCTGGTTTAATTGCTTGAACATATGCTGTTTTCTGCTCAGTCTGGCAGCCTCTTGCTCCTGAAGAACATTGTGTCAAGACAGCAGGAGAGGGTTTGGCCAGAGCTTCTGCCTCCCTGTTTCCAGATGCTGAGGGCCAGGAGAAGCTCATTTGAGCAGGGTGGTTCATACTGGGCACTGGGAACAACCCCCTGGGACTCTTCATGTGTTCTCTGTGGTCAACAAGGTCATGTCTTCCATACCTCTCATGAAGGCCCCAGAGCTGCTTGGGAAACCTGCAAACCCCCAAAAATGTGAACACAAGTGGTCCATCTTCACTTCTGTGGGATGAAGTGGGCTCTGTGTGACAACACCATCAGCTGCAATGCTTCAGCAGCCAAGTCAGGGTGGGATGGTTGCTGATTCCTGGCAAGACCTCCTGAGGGGATACATGGGAATAAAGAGCAAACAGCACCCAGCAAAGCCAGAGTGTGCACATCAGAGGCAACTCTGTCAGCCAGCCTGGCCAGATCCTGAGCACTCCAACTTGGGCTACTTATCCACAGTCCCAACTACCAGCAATAACCACCAGTGTTTCTCCAGGAAAATCTTTAAGACACTGATTCCCAAGAAGCAAGATGAGCTCATGTTAGCATGGAACCAAGTTCCTGACAGACAGAAGAGACTCTGAGGCTACTAATTTCACCCCATTTCAAAACTGTTAATTTAATGTTTGTGGTTTCCTTGGTTCGTTTTTTTTTTTTTTTTTCCCTCTGATAAATTGATTCTTCTAACTTGTGTTTCCAGCACTAAGGGATCCCTTGTTTGCCATATGAGTCAGGGAATGAGGGTGTTGTTTACAAGGTTATTGGCAAGTAGCTGCCAGATCTTCTTTACAGTTTGAGTGCTTGGGGGCTTCAAAAGCTGGTTTTATTGAACACCAGCCTGATCCTGTCCTCAGGTACTTCTCTACAGCTCCTACAGAATACATGCAGGAGGCCAAGCTTAGACTGTAATAACTAAGAAATCATGAATGTTTAAAATATCCCTCAGTCATGGATTTGTTGAAAAAAACCCAAACAACAACCTTAAAAAAACAGATACACACAAGTGTGAGATGTCATCTGAGAAGTACAGGTGGATTCTTAGAAGCAAGAGAAGAATTCAGCTATTTAGAAATGGCCAGAGTGTCTCCTCCAGGTCATCCTCACATCATGACACTGAGTGCACTTTGCTCTACAAATCCCGCTTGAGGTGCAAAAAGCTGTGGAGAGGAGCTGTCCCTCAGGGCTCACATGGACCCTGGGTGTCCACCAGAAGCAAGGAGCAACTCCCCAGGAGACGTGGCATCTCTCTAGAGCAATCACAGCAGGCAGCAGGGTTACCATGTGTCTTACACAAAGCTATATTATCATGTTGGCACATCAGTATTTTGGAGCTTGCTTTGTAATGAAAGTTGTCCTCTTTGGACAAACACACCAGAAAAAAATTGAGTTGCCTCCACATCGTCTCTCTGCTCTTTTCAGAAGTTTCTTTCCCCATGTTTCTGGCTTTTTTTCACCTTTACACCATCCTTAAGAATCCTTAGTTTTCAAAAGCATTAATGATTAATGCTCACAACAGCTCCTAACAATTAGTAGGTGCTCTCCTTTGGTGGTGTGAGTCAGTCTCAGTGTCAGTAACAACCTTTGGACCACAATGACAAGACTGACACGCAGACATTTCATCAACACCAGCAGGTCTGTGATCCATCAGGAAGTCCAGACGTAATAATGAAAATGGGAGTTGAATTATGAAAATAGAAATATTAGAGATCATGTCATCAGCTATTCCTGTTTTTAGCACTCACTCCAAAGAGCAAATGCATCTAGGAAACTCATCCACAGCAGCAAACTGCTATGGGCCACTAATGCTTAATAAGAATGTATTTTTCCATCACCTGGCACAAACAGAAACCCACAGCCTGTTGTCAGCTCTCCATGAAAGCCTGTTAGCTGAAGGCACTAAATCTGTGGAAACTTTTCCTGGCAAAAATCTTCTGAGTAATTTGCAGTGTAGCTCAGTGATGTGGGTAAATTCTCATTGCCAGGTCCTATCATACCTTCTCAGTTACTAAGGACCTAGACCAGACAGCATTCACATTGCCCAAATGCAGTAGGGTTCCTTATAGACAAATCCTTTTCTTTCTTTACCCCTCTGCTGCCACTGAACAGGTTGCTGTAGCTGGAAATGCAATTTGCTTATCTGTGCAATGCAGTGAGACAAATCAAGGCTTTCATTATATGCTGAATATTACTTTATTCAAACCTGCTCAAGTAGCTTCAACCTCACCTTTCCTTTAAATTAAAAGTTACAGGTTCTTCCTAATGAATCTATGGGGTTTATGATAGAAGGAAGATGGACAGACAGCCTTGACACAGGGGATCCATTTCAATAGCTAGAGATGTATCAAGAAAGTTAGTGATCACAAAACCCTCTGAATCAAAAATTCATTAGACGATTGCAATAGTTCAAGAACACAAGTGCCCAAAAGCAATCTCTTTTAATGTTTCATAAAGAAATATGAGAGATAAGAACACTGAACAACCTGACATTGCTATTAAAGAACTTGATTCTTCAACCCCATGGACTTTTATCAGCACTTGCACAAGCTGTCTTTCATGTGAATTGCTTGCATGATTTATTCACCCTGAGCAGCACCTGCTAGTCACCCAGTCTGAGTGCTAATAAATGTCAGTTAATATTGTAAAATACAGCCCTGCTTTTTAAAATGGGAACTAAAGCACATTGACTGAATTTAGTTTAGCTCCAAATTCCTTACTTGGTTAAAACTGCTAAAGTCATTGAACAGCCATTAAAAAAAACACTCACAGTATATATTGCCCTGTTATGGCAATACTCCCAGAGGTTTCAACTTGAACAGTGACTCAGGATCTGGCTAACTGAGAAATTTAGCTCAATAATGACTCAGAGGATGAATCTGATTTTACAGTACTGAATAATCAGAGGAACTACTGAGATAAATAGAGTCACACAGGAATAATAAAAAAAAAAAAAAGAGCGAGCTGGGTAAAAACAGAATTCAAATTAGCTTACAGCAACATTTCAGAAAAATGTTCTTATCAAATAACAGGAACATTTATTATTCATGAAGGTAATGGTATGTAATCAGGTTATGCCACTGATGGATCAGTGGGGTTTGACTGTGTTTATCAGAGTGGTGGCACTTGCAGGTTGAACAGAATTCTGTTCTCCCTAGGCGTGTGTCTTGAAGGTCCTCCACTATGGACTTAGGCAAGTGTAAAGAAAAGACAAACATACCTGCAGGATAATGTCCACCCATCAAAATCTGTTTAAACCCCATTACCAGGAAATACTTCATTTTATCAATATTTTTGAGCTGTAGACCCCTGTGTAGTAATCCTAAATCTACTGAGAAAAGTAAAGGGAAAGCTGTGCCCCTGGGGCAGGGGCACCAACCAGGTCTGTGCAACTCTCATCACCAATGACAGCCTAGAAACTCCCATAAGTGAGATAGGGAAGAAATCCCCGTGGTATTGGTGTGCAGAATGCCCGGTGGGGAAATTGCAGTGGGTCCAGAGGAGGCCAAGAAATGCTCAGAGGGCTGAGGCACCTCTGCTCTGGAGGCTGAGTTAGGATTGCTCAGCCTGGAGAAGAAAAGGCTCCAGGCAGTGTTTATTGCAGTCTTTCAGTACTTGAAGGAAGCCTGTAAGAAAGATGTGGACAACCTTTTTAGCAGGGCCTGTTGTGATAGGACAAGGGGTGATTATTTTAAACTGAAGGAGTGTTGATTTACATTAGATACACAAAAGAAGTTTCTTACAAAGAGGGTGGTGAAACACTGGCACAGGCTGCACAGAGAGGTGCTGGATGCCCCATCCCTGGAAACATTCAAGGTGGCTGGGTTTGGTCAGGCATGGGGTGTTCAGTGCCCTTCTCAGCAAAGGTTTGGCCCATGGCATGTTTCTCTTCACAGGCACCACCCCCACATACATCTATATTCGCTAATATTATTATTTTTGAATTTACAACAATTTTAATTTCCTTAGGGAGTTCAAAGTTTGTGTCTCTAATGACTGCCGGTTTTACTTTAAAGCGACAACAATTAGAGTCTTCTAATGAGAGTTTTAATTGGATGGTGAATTAAATACCAGATGAGGTTGATTATTCATAGTGGCAGCAGAATTCCAGAGACTTATAATTCTTTAAAAATTTTGTTGTATTGATTTGAGTTTTCTATTTCTGTTGTACCTTGTTTCTCATGGTTGTACAATGATTCCATTATTTTCAACTTTTTAATTTCAGCTGACAAAAACCCTATCCATAAACCAGCATATAAAAAATTCTGAAAAAAATATACTAAAACATATGGAAATGTACATATAAACACACACACACAGAGCCATGCAGGAACAGTGACAAGAAATTGCCTGTATAATTGGATCTAAAACTGGTAGGAAAAAAACTTATTAAAAATCAATATCATAGAAAGGCAATTAAGAATTTTAAGGGGAAAAAAGCCCTGATTAATTAACTGCAAATTGTAAGTATTACTTTGAATTGCATTGTACAGAGCAGGCTCAAATTACCAATTATCCCTGCCCGCTTTGTTCAAAGATCATGAATGTGCATTTTAATTTACGCTGGAGAAAGCTAAATATGTTGAGAACCAGCATGCAGAATTTTGCAGAAATCACTGGGGATGAGGGGGAACTCCCCCATTACCATATAAATGACATGCACAGACTTATAAATGACAGCAGCAGATCCAGCTCGTATTGTTCCTTTGGATGTAGCCAGCAAATACCGGAAATTAAAATACAGCTTATAACCTACCAGATAATAAATGTAACCCACACCACACAAATCTCCCTCTACCAAAGATAATTTTGTCTGCTGTTTTGTGCTGATTAAGGGTGGCTTTGGGAAAAAATACCCTTCTTTTCCCTCTTTATCTGTTGCATTTATTGGCAGGATGGAGATGGCTCAGTTTTTATCTACCCAACAGATCGCAACACCTAACGCAGAATAATCTTAATTTCCAAGGTCATCATAGCCTGCTCTACCCTTAAAAAATTTTCCATTTGGTATTGAGGACAACTCTCACAAGAAAAAGTCTGATCATAGCAGCTCCTTTCCCACCAGTATATTTTTATCATGACATTCATGACATTAGCAGTGCTGCTGTGTTGAGGCCATGGCTGAGCAATATTTCACAATTCCCTGCAGTGCTCTGGGGCTCTGGTTTTGTGGGGTGTTTACTCAGCACTAGGCACAGCCAGGCCACAGGACACACCAAGCTGGCAAGTACTTTTCCACCATCAGACTATGAAATGTAGGTTTTGAGAGGCCTCAGAATGTTCAGATGGCAAACATTATGAAATTGCAAAGAAAATACCATTTTCCTTGCTGAATAGGAAGAGAAAGGGTGAGTTGTACTCTTTGCCATTTATTTTTCACCACTAAAAAAAAAGCAATTTTCCAAGTCATGTTATTCCTGGAATATTTGGATGTTGGCTACACTCAGAGGTGCCAATTTTAATACATATATTGTCCTTTCTTTCTAAGACTTCATTGGATGCCTTTCATCTTTTCTTGGTAACCTTTCTGGAAAACCCAGCAGCTCTGGGCTGGCTGAACACCTTCCCACTGACGCTGCTGGGCTGCGGTTGTGCCCAGGCTGGGTGCTCAGCCCTGCTCCTGCAGGCACAAACATTTGTGTGTGGGAAGGCTCCTCAGGAAGGGAGGCTGGGACTTACTCTTCAGCCTTCTTCCAAGTGATACTTCTCTGTCATTCCCTCCAATCCCTGAAGATGGTGTGCTCCAGCCTGCAGCTATAAATCCCAATTATGTTGTTGGCATGATGGGTGGAAGGTTTCATCTTCATCGGGTGTAGCAGCAGTCCACCAGGATGTGGAAATACTCAAAGCATGCTTACATCAGGATTACACAGATTTTTATTTTTTCAGTGTGAAGAACATTTCTTTAAGGAATGCTTACAGGATGTCTGGTTTCTGTTTTGCAGATTTACATTCCCAAACTGCAAATGGGACCATGATACACTGCTATAAACAACCACCTGGCTGACTAATTGCCTGTAAATTATCTTTTGTGCCTCATGTACTCAGAGAGATGGTTTAACGCAGCCACAAGTCTAAATTCTGGTATAAATAGTAGCACATACTTATTAAGGATCCTGTTCTTGTTTTATAATGTGATATAAAGAAATGTAAGAGTGTCATCTTGTCCACTAAGGACTGATATATTTGAAGGAGCCAAATCCACTCCTTTCATACCTGTGAATGCACTCACAATTCATTGTTTCCTACTTGAAACCAAAAATAGACATTTACTCAGGAAAACTGTGCAGTCAAGCAATGATTTTATGCTTTCTTTCCTTTTTCAAGTACCCAGCAAAGTACACACTCTTTCCACTAAGCTAAACTAAAAGCTTAAAAGGAAGTAAAGTCAGACTGGAGAAGTCACTCTCCATCTTCAGGCCTAATTTAGCTGTTGTGTAGAAGGGAAAGGCTGCTTCCCCAATAAACCATATCTCAGCTGTGCTTTCAAATGTGTATTTTCTCCTTCAGGAAAAGATCAGGTCACACATGGGACAGGTCAGGTCAGGAAGCATCTCTAGACATTCCAGTAAAGTTATTTTGGTGGAACCAAGGCCAAATGCCTTGTGGTCTGGTGTTTACTGCACTCGATGGACTTGCATTTGTAATTTCTACACATAATTCCTGCAGGTGAACATCAGCTCTGGGAGGGAACAGAAGGTTGGCTGTTTTAAACCCAATTTGATCAGTTAGGGACAAGCCTGGGCTTCAAACAACATGGCTAGATCCATCATGTTGCTGCCCTCTTCCTCTCCCAGGGAAAGAAGCTCTGCCAGGACTGGATTCTGCAGTGGCCCTTTTGAAGACTCAGTGGGATGAAGGAAAACACAACTCTTGGCTTCTCCACTCTTCCTGCAACTGCCCTTCAGCTGAGGTGCCTTTTGCAAGGCTGTGCTGTGAGATCTGTTCATTAAAGATGAACTTGGGCCTCAGTAATTGGGAGACCATGCCCTACAACACTTCCAAATGGCACCCAGTCATTGTTACATCTGCATTTCTGTCCTCCTATTCCCACCTCTCACCTGGCACCACATGCTCTCTGCCAGCCAAGCCAGAACAACACCATTCAAGTTACCGTTTCTCCTTTTGGGCTTTACTATTCTGTCTTGCATAATTTTAAATCTCACAAAAGCACTGAAACATTCCTGATGCAGGCCACGATTTCCTGGATCACTATCTGCCAGGTCAGCATCCAGTTCAAATTGCTCTCTCTTGCAAGCTCAAAATCAGATGCCTAAAATTCATAGGCAAACTCTTCAACAAGAGATGTCTCATAAGCAGCCTTGTGTTCTTCCTCAAACAAGATAACATTTTAACTGGGTCATTCCCCAGAGGGACTTTTTAAAAGGACCCCAAGTTCCTGAGTGAGCAGAAATGAGCTTTTTCTTCATCTCAGTGTGTTACCATTGGGGCCATATAAGCAGGTTGACAGCTTCTTCCACTGTGACTCTGGGTCTGGCGTTTATCACCAGCCAGATTCACAGCCCCACTGACAGACCTGCTGAAATGGGGAAATCTACAGGGAAATCCCCAAATCTGCTCCCTGCTCCATAGTGCCGAACAATAACCACATCAACTCCTTGAACCTTCTCCTGACCCTCCTATCCCACCACAATTCATCCTCAAAAGTCGCTGAGATATTCACAGTTGTAGCAGATGTCAAATATTAGGGGAAAGAGATGAGAAGCATGAAAGAATTCAAAAATACCAACATTTAGGTGGACAATTATTTATCCAGAGTAACATCACACGTGATTTAATCTGGGCAAGAAGTGTTACGTCCCAGGGGCTTTTAGGCTCTTTTCAAGAGCCTTTAGACATGAAGATCTTTGGGCAATTCACAGGGTGTTGGGGGCGAAGGATAGAGAGGAGGGAGAGGGAAAAATCAAGATAATTTTAAAGCACCATAATTAATCTTTTCCCTCCTCATGTACTTATGCAACTTTGTGCTGTGCCTCCAAGGGGCAGCACAGCCTCAGCTATTGCATCTGAAATCCTTCACCTGCTGGGGACACAGCTCTTACCTCCTGTCCTACTCTCACCATTTCCAGCCTGCTGGTGAAACTCCAGAATAGTACATGACAATTTAAGGGTTAGGATAGGTGAGTTCAATAATCAAGTGAAGTTTAATTTTTAAAATGAGATATTGCATCTTTTAAGTCGTGCCCATGCCTATAGTCTGAGGCAGAGACTGGAAAATCAAAACAAATGCAATAAATACAATGATCTCCAGATAATTCCCATCAAGTAAGATTTATTTAGATGTCTGTTTTCAGACTGTTGCCTTCAATTTTAAAAGCACAATAGCATGAAAACATAATGCTTTGCTTTCAGGAGCTGTTTTTCTTCGGTGCTATTTCTTACCAGTTTCTCAAATCTTTAATCTAGCTATCATGAAAGCCTTCTTTTAAGGAATTGCTTTTGATCTAGTCTTATGCAGTAGCTACTGATGGCTATTTTTTCCTCCTATTGTTGTTAAATCAAATACAAGACAATGACTCAACTTTGAGCAAAAGCAAAACTAATGTAGGAGGCAAATGCTTGTGAGTCATTCGTGTAAAAGGGGAAGAACTGAAGTGATTTTCTCCTATTTTCTGGGATTTGCAAGGCCGGTAAGAGTCCATCAGTCCCTTCAGGATGCGGAACAGTCCAAGGGAGGTGGGGCAGCTTTAACAACAGATGTTTGCTTTCTGCTCACAGGGTGGCCTGTGGGTTGGAAAGGTTCTTATTCCTGTGGAAATCACCTGGGACCAGTCCTGCCTTCCTGCACAGTGACTCGCACAGACACATCTCTCCAGTTGTGCATCCCTCATATCCTGTGACCAAAACTGAAGGGCACCTGCCAGGGGTCTGTGCTGGAGGTGACCCGAGGGATGTGCTGAAACCAGCCAGATCTGGGTTTTCACACAGTGTTCTGCATTTTATTTGGTTTCTAGGGACTAAGGCGAAACTTTCACCTCGGTTTTTTGTCCTAATTTCTCTCATCTCCTCCAAAACCAGGTCAATAATTGTGCCTCGGTTTGTCTGTTTCTAAAAAGATGGTAATAATTCCTGTTCTACCAGAACATTATGTGAAGATTTATTAATTGATCCTTGCAAAAGGCATTAAGATCAAGACAGAATAATTGCCTCAGCGGAGGTCATAATTAGACTTGTACTAATAGGTACATCTGAGCGTCATCTGTGATGGTCATTTAATCTTATTCTTGCATTTTAGCTACAAGTGTGTGGGTGCTAAGGAGAGGAGCTGCTCTTACAGAGGTGGCCACTGTATTTATGCATGAAGTCAAAGCCCTTTGTTACACTGACACCGAAACAGGCCTGTGAAAGGGATGTTGTGCACAGTGGAGACCAGGGAAAGGTTCACACTGCAGGGAAGACAAGAAGGAGGCCTTGCAGAGGATCAGGACAGAGATCTCTGAAGGGAAAGCCAGGGAGGCCACCAGCAATCCCTGCCTTGGGAGAAGAGGCTCTCCCGGCTCCCCTTGGCTGAGTGTCAGCTCAGGAGTCAGCACTAATCTGATCAAAAAAGGGATTGTGAAAAGCTCATCCGACTCAGACTGTGAAATCATGCCCTTGAATCCTAATAATTTCTGCAGCAACCAGTTGTCACGCCATGAGGAATTACAGACTGAAGTTGAGGGTGGGGGGGGGAGAACAAGCTGACACACTTCTGTGAATCCCAAATCCTGCTGAAGGCAGAACGTGAAGACTTTCCATTTAAAAAACCCCCACATCTTCCAAACTACAGTTCCTCACAGTGTTTTCTAAAAAGCACTTTGTGAAACACTAAGGCTCATGTTTCTAAATGTTATAAAACTGGGAAGTACCCCAGGATTATCAGAAGAATTTGAAAAAGTCAAAATTCATGCAGAAACTTTGGAGAGGATTTCGAGAAGACATACAACAGAATGATGGATTTTTGTACCCATAAAAGCTTATAAATGACATCATTTTAAAAAGAGAACTTTTTTCCTATTCTTTTCTGCACTCTGCTCACTTTTCCACTGAATATTTTATGTAACAGCATTTTGAATTAAAATTCAAGTCAAAACCCCCACAAATACACCAGCAAAGAACCGACCGCACACGCTAATCAAAAGCAAAATAGGATTTCATCTCACATTGCTCCTTCCAATCAGGATGCCATTTGCATACTATATTTTTTTTCCAGTAAATCATGCAGATTTCTGGCTATTTGCAACTCTCCTCTCGAATCCTGATGGAGAAAGGAGCTGCTGCAGCTCTCCACAGTTTTACCACATGGTGGCAATGTAACCTCCACCTTCCTGCTCAGGAGGTGAGTTGTCTCTGATTTCCTCCTTCATTACTTCTTATTCAGTCTAATTATCATATTTGTAGGTGGCAATTACAGTCCTCTGAGTTTCTGCTTTCCATTTCCTCTCTAAATTTAATAGAGGCTTGTTGGGTTTATTTTTCAAATAAACTGTGCAACATTTCTAAGGACATTAAACCCTGTAATATAAGAGTTTTTCTTTCAGTTAATGCAATATTGCATGTTTCTCTGATCTCTAATGAAGTTTTGAGGACCACTCTGGAACTATTCCCTTTTGCCAGCAAGCATTCATATGTCCTTCAGTATTAACCCTTTCCTTCCAAGATGGCGCTTCTCCTCTTTAGTCTGTGCTGCTTTTGTTGCCTTACCAGAATTGGGAAAAAAAAAGGTAAAAGTCTAAAATGATGTAAAACAAGCTTTAAAAAGATGCATGAAACATAAAAAAGAATAATTAGGAATATGTACAAAACAATAACAACAACAGAAAACAGTAAAAGACTCAGCCTGGAAAGGAATTAGAGATGCAGAAACAAAGGTTTCTCTCCATGAGAGATCAGGTCTTTGGAAACCAGGCTCAGGACTACAACTGTAGTCTTAATTTTAAATTACTATGATACTGAGACGATTAAAAAAACCCCAAATCTATTTGTTACTACTTTTAAAAATCAGTATGTAGTAAAAGTCTAGATCTAAATTACAATGTAAACATTTTTCCTGCACTTTTGAGAAAGTGTGGATACTTCTCAGACTGGAATATAACTATACCAGGTCTCAGAAGAAAGGTTTTATCCTCTTCTGCCCAGCCCAGGCACCACAGATTTAAGCTTCATTGGTGCAAAGAATGAAGCACTAAACAAATTAGTAAAAACATTCAAAAAAGAAAAAAAGTCTTGAAGCAAAACTCAGAGAACTTTTAACAATATGTCTATTTGTTGGATGCATCAGCTTCTGCTTCACTGTATAATTTTGATATGGATCAAATATAGAAATCAGGGCATTGTACATACTGAATGAGATGGCAATTGTGAATTTTACATCTAAATTTCTGGCAGATTTGTCTGAACTATGTGAAATAATTTTCAGCTAAGGGTTTCATATTCAAATACTCTGCCCAACAGAGTATTTGCAGTGGTGCCCTTTACTGTATAATCAGTACCAAGTGAGAGGAACAATACATATTTTTTTTGCAGTATCTTACATCCATATGGCCAGTACAGTTGCAAAACCATCTAAGGAGACCTCACTACATCACAGGAGATTTTATGGATAAGAACACAGAGCACCTGATAGTTTGCTTTGAAACTATATGATACTTCCACTGCCACTAAAATCTTAGAAAACTTTAAAAGTGAAAAGACATCCCTTCAAAATCCACAATTAAGGAATTTGTTAAGAAGTATTTTAAATAACTATAAATAAATCACAGTATTTAGCTCTTAGCAGCATTTTGTGCTTCTGTCCTGTTTGATGTGACTCAAAGCAATAGAATAATTTTTTCCAGTGCAGAGTGACAAGTGAGAACTTTCATGGTCTTAAAACTTCTTATGCTTGGAGAATATGGCACACTCACTAAAAATAAAAGAAAAAAACGATAATAAAATAGAAGAGGCATTCTAACTGATTTTCTGGGATGCAAAGAGTAGCTTGTCAAGCCAGGAGCACAAGCTGGCCAAGATCAGGATTGTTCAGCACCAGAATGACACAGGTGAACACAGAAATAACCACAACCCTTCTGGATTTGGTCCCTGCTGTCCCACCCTGGCTGCTGTGCACATGTTTGCAGGCACCTGGCATCCCCAGCCTGGAACACAGCAGCCAATGCGTCCCTGGCCACTTATATTTTACTACTTAACCCATCCAGAAGTTTTAAGATAATTTTAAAAGCTGCTATTTCCCCCCACTTTTCTAATTAATGTTAACTCCATGCAGTTTCCCCTCAGACCTGTACTCATTGAAGACTGGAAAGCAGCTGGTGCAGAAGCTACACCATATGGTAGTTACTCATAGCAATGTAAACTAATTGAGTGGTGAGGGTGATAGAATCTCTGGATGTTTTATCTTTCAGAAACTGCTGGTATGTCAACCTGACAGCTTTAAAGATCTGCTCAAGCTCCTCAGTCCTCCCGACACAGAGCAGAATCCTGCTAGAGTCAGCTCCATGCCTTGGTTGGTACCAACACTGCAGTCACCACTGGGATTCTTTGGCATGATGTGAAAAACATCTCGTACTGTAACACCCACATCCCTCATGTACTAAAGGTCTGAGGCCCAGTGAATAGCTGGTAGCTTGAAACACTGCTGGAAAAAACAGTCTTGTTTTCCCTGTACCGGGATCTGAGCATGTTGGTTATCACACCTCATGCAGTGCCAGGCACAGGCAGCACAGAAAGGAATATTGAAGGTCATTTTTCACATACAAATATTTAACCTCTTGCCTATTATGCTGGAGGAAACCATGGACTTGAGCTCTGTGGGGGTCTCTCAGATCCCCAGCCAGCCCTTAGCAGTGATTCACCCTTTGCATTTCACAAGTCATTGCTCCTCTGCTCTTCCAGTCACAGACCTGCTCTGACCTCTGACTGCTTCCAGATGGCATTAGGATTTGGAGTTGTAGATTTTAGGCTGCACTTCAGTTTCATTCTTTGTCCTTTTTACTTTCTTTTCTTTTTAAATTAGAGAAGCTGATGCACACAAATTATAATCTGGCTTGTGACATAATTTTGGATATTCTTTTGATTTCCCTGCTATTACACAACAGACAGGCCAGCTCTCTTGTGAGAATGACATATCAGCAGAATTTTCATCCCTTTCATGTAGCTTTCACTCATTCTAATTTACACAGAGAACATTTATTTTTGCTTTTTTTTTTTTTTTTTTCTTAAGGCAGATACTCTTTATTCAGGCCAGGGAGCAGTGAGACAAAGAGGCAAGCTATTTAATCAGCATGTAGCTTTTGCACTGCATCCCCAAATTTCCACAAGCAAGGCTGTATCAAGGAAGAACCTGTGCATCAAGAAAAAAAACCTAAAAAAGAAAATTACTTTTTAGGTCAAATTGATGGAATTAAATACTAACATAAAATTTCTGTGACTATCTTTCAATTTCTTTGTTCTTTTTGTAATCATTTCTTGATTGCAGCACTTTAAAAACATTAAGCTTGCTTGTTTTCTTTCTAACATGTTTTTCAAATAAAAGTTCATGAACATCCTCAGAAGAAGAAAATTACCGATTTTGCTCAGGGAAATAATGAGGCACATATAAATTTATCATGATAGAGAGCTCCATGCCCTACACCCATCTTGTACAAGCATTTTATGTGTGTTTACCCAGCTGTATATAAAAACAGGCATTCTTTGTAATCTCAGAGCCAAACTAACTGCAAAGATATCAGAAAAAGACATCAAAACTATACCTAAAATCATAAAATTTTAGATCTAGAAGAAGCCCAAAGAAATAATCTAATCCTCTCCTTGCACTGAAATAGGATTGATGTTTATCTCAACAACCCATGACAGAACTCTGTTTAATTCACTCTTAAAAATCCGCCAGGACAGAGATCCCTACAGTATACCCAAGCAACATGCCCTAACAGCTATATTTTCCCCCAATAATGCTGTACATAATTTTTGTACAAATTAATTAAATTCTTTTAATTGCTTACAACATTCTACAGACCCCAATCTCAATTCTACCAACACAGAAATGTTGCATTTTTGTTTTACATGCAGTGAACCTGATATTTAAATACATCCTCTGTGTTTCATGCTATCAAACCACAGAAATGATTCTCTGAAGGAAAGGCATGGCTTTTAAATTTGACTGGATTTGCAAATAGTCTCTAACATTCCACTCTTTTTCATGGGAATAATATCAGTTTAAGATATTTCCTTTGAAAACCTGATAGTGCACATAAAACATGAATATTACAGCAAGACCCTCTCATTCAGCATCCCGGTGCAGATCCAGAGCACCACAATGAGCTTCCATGGAGTTATTCCAGACTTCAACTTAGCATGACATAGGTCAAAATCTGTTCTGCAGTATTTAAAGTGCTACTATACTAATTAGTTATTAAAAATACCAGCATAATCGGAAAATGAGGACACAGCTCTCCAATAGGCAATTTATCCCAAGGCCACTGTAATAAAAGTGGTGCAGAGAAATAGAACTCATGTACAAGCAGAAAACCACAATAGCTCTGTTATACAATTCACAATACACTACTTTTTGGAAATACCTGACTCAAGTGATACAAAACCTATTTTGTGACACCTACCAGGGCTTCAGGGCAAACAAAAACAACTTCACTCACTGAATAGTTCTTAAGGTTCTGGCAGCTGCTGGCTGAGCAGCGACATCAGGGTGAACAACTGGCTTCCTTCCACTGCCCCAAGGAGATCACTGGCCACAGTAAATAATATTCTCTTTTCCTTCCAAAAAGCCATCCTGAAGCCTGAGTGATGGTGATCCAAAAATTAGAGGATGACAGGTGTTGGTTTTGGCTGGCATCCTCCTTTCAAACAACCTTCTGCAGAAAGGGAAGGTTAAAGACTGGCCTAGAGCTGGCAACGTTTCTCACAGTGCGGTGCTGGATTTTGAAGCCAGTCCAGGTAACAGCACATTTTAAAGTTTTCAGGAGCTTGCTGATTTCTAGGCAGGCATTCACAATGTGCATTGTATATGGTTCAATTCCCCCTGACCCTTGCCAGCTGGGAAGGGCCAGAAGCCCATTCCTGGTGATGCAATTTGTAATGTGAGATTCCGTGGGACAGGGGAACCTCTGCCAAAGCAAGGAGGTGAGGTAACTTCTACAGAACCTTTCATGATATCATTTGGTGAAATTTAAGACCCCCCCTGCTTCAACATGAATAAGGCAAAATAATGTTGTATCTAGTTCACCTTCCTTGCCACAGAATTATGTATGGTGGAAATATCCACTTCAAACACATGGCTGAGGTCAAGAGCTGCTCTTCATCCTTTGACCACAACTAAGCTGGGCAGATTTTATGCACATTTGGTATAAACGAGTGTGCACATAAAGGTGCACAAAAATATAGTCACTTTAAATAAGCAGCTAAATAATGCATAAGTGGGACTTGTATGGCCCCAAGTGCTGCACAGCAGCTGCATGTACTGAATGGGCAACACTGAATGAATCTGGAATGCAAAACAGGGGAAAACTTCCTTTTTTTTTACTATGGTGACAATGTCACTGAAGCACCACACCGCTTTTGCTACCCCACCTGAACAAGCACACAAATGAGGGAACAAATTCCAGGCAGCTTCTCTCAAAATCTCCGAAAAACATCATCATGTACTGGAGGGTAAACTAATGGTTTTTCGACTTGAGGTGCATTTCTGGCACTATCTGATGCAGTATTCCAGTTCCAAGTGTTTCCCAAAACCCTAGCAGCTGTGTAGAACTGCAGATTTATCCATGAAATATTTTCTTTGTCACTGAAAATGTAAAAGTTCTTAAAAACAAATTAAAACCTGTATTCTCTGTCCAAATGATTCTTCCATATCTTGTCAAATGGAATCTTTTGCAGTCCCATTAAGGCTGATCTCTTTTACTGTCTGCAGCAATGGCTTTCACATTGCAAGAGATTTATTTACCCAGAGTATCTTAAAAATTGCAGTGATGAGTCAGTCTAATTCTTCATCTCATTCTGCCCCACCAGATTTTGGAGCTTCTAATTACTGGGAAAGGTTAGCCCTGACTGTGAAATATGAGGATATGCCATCTCCTTTTCTGGTGGCACTAAACAGGATCTTTAGGACATACTTGCTTTCAGCCTAATTAAGAATGTTCCTTTTCAAATTCAGGTATAATTTGATCATCAAAGTTCCTGTTTCCAAGCAGAAGTACAGCATTCTCATGTTATAAAATGAAAAATTGAGCACACAGACGAATTAGGTAACACACTGCTTCAGCAGACTTATTGAGTGTCTTCCCAGTACCAAGACCACTTCCAGAGTCTCAGAATTAATATTTCTAAACTTAAACAATATGTCTACTTGACTTGCTTGAAATGCTATGGGCATAAAAGATACTGCTCAAAATAACTGATATTTGATTTGGCAGCTCCTGCCAGGCGCTGCACTTCCGAGACCAGTCATACATGTTCTAAATATACCCTCTGATATTTATTGTGAGATGCTGATTAAATTATGGAAAAGATTTTTCTTTATTACTGTGTTCCCTTTCCTCTCTTTATAAAGTGTACAAAAAGAACAGAAGCACTATTAGCATGAATCAGCCAGTAGCTTTGGATGTGTAGTTCCCATAAGCCCAGAAGGAGTTTCAGGGAAACGTATGTGAGGAGAAATTGGGAGCTTTTCCTGGACCTTGCAGCAAAAAATTCTGCAGTTTCACTGTCTTAATGATGATGACATCCTGGCCTCTCCCACCAGGTGTCACTGCGAAGTCACACAAGAGGATTTGTTGGTGATCACACAAGACACAGACAAAATGAAGATTAATAAGGCACACGAATCATCTCTGAAAAAAGAGTCTTTTTTTCCTCCTCCTCTTGGTTCCTGGCCAAAAAAAGAAGCACAGCAACACCACTGTGCATTAAGCTCAACAAAGCAGAGGATCAGTTTTAAACGACAGCTGTGTAAAGCTCATACTGCATAAGAGTTTTAAATGTGTGCCATGGGAGCTGGGGCTGGGGCTTGGCTGCCAGGAGTGGTTCCCTCTGATGTGAAGATGAGGAGACCTCCAGATGAGACATCACAACCATGGTGTCAGGATGAAGTCTGGAATAGGGACTCTCACTTGAAGATGATCTTGAGATCTCGAGACTTCCACATTTGGAGACAACCTCTGATCCTCTGATCCTCTGACGGTGACGTGAGATAAGGGTGTAACTCACATGCAATTCTTACCACAGTCCCTAATACCCAAAAATATGTCCCACAGACCAAGGTGCAAAATAGTTCCTAAATTTTTCTAGTTTCTATTTTTACATCTGAGAACACATGCAGCAAACCCCTCAGTTGCACACTTTATGGATGGGATAGAACCATCTATAAGTGAAAATCATCCCCTGCCTTCCCACCAGTGGCAGTAGCACACATCCTGTGTCATCTCCTGCTGCCCCATGATTTCCAAGCATGCACTTATCAGTAGGGCATAACTCCAGAAGTTATCTGTCTTTATCAGTGAACAAAGACTTGCTCAAAGGAGATCACACCAGGACATTACAGCAGTGCAGCCCAGAGAAGGTCCCTGTTCTGCCAAAGAGACTCTGAGTCACTCTGCTGGTGTGTTTCTGCTCTGGCAGGAACGTGCCAGGATGGAGGGAAGTCCTGCCCCATTCCCTGGGATTCAGCATCACACAATCCCAAAATCATTGAACTTCCAAACTGCAACACAGGGACACCTCAACCTTCTCTTTGTCACTTAGCAAGATCACAGAGGTGACCTCTCTCAGAGTGCCTTGCTGTCACCCTTCCTCACAACATCTGAACAGCCTCTCCAAGTACTTGGCTGCAAATAAAGATATTTGAGTTACACCATGACAGAATTCATTTCTGTAGAAGAATGCTCTAAATAAGTGCTTAAATGAAATGAATTTTACTTACAATTTACTTTTTAAATATACATGATTTTAAAGGAATTACTATTTATATACAGAACATATAAATACTCTTATCCTATTGCTCTGGAAGTACTTTTTGCTATACCAGCACTTGCTTTAAAATTATCTGTAAGACTCATTGTTGCTAAAGCATATTCTCAAACCAACAAGGATCATACAGCAAACTGAAATATAAACCACTTTTGCTGCTGCTATGCATTTAAATGTGTGGCTGATTTCAGCTGTGGAACTTTAAACTCTCTTTTATAGGATATCACTTGATTTTAGTGTAAGCATCTATCAGGCACAGCTCTGAAAATGTTAAGTCAGACTATGAAAACATTGTCAACGCTTATTTTAGTAATAAACCCCATGTTTAATCTATGCTTTCATGTTACAGTAATCTATGTATCAATCTATAACCTTCCAGCTAAATGCACTAAGTAGATTAAGCTCTGATTGATTTGAAATGTTTTTCACTATATTATCAAAAGTCTACAGATCAGCATAAATACCTCGAAGAAATTTTTTCTCCTTTGGCAGATTTACAAAAGCAGAGCTTAACTTGAATTGAAATGAACTTCTGCATTTTTCCAGGGCAAAAAGCCTGTCAAATTGACTCTAAATCTACTGTGCTTCAAGACTCAGGAAAAACCTGTGATTAATAGTACAGTGCATCTGTTCTGTCGTGACAGAAGCAATGACATTATGACAAAAGTGTTCCCTCTGGGTCTGCCATCCATATGAAGTGTCAGGAGTCACCCCAAAGGGTGGCACTGCTGGACTGCCATCTGCAGAGCTCACTGTGCAAACAGCTCTTGGAAAGGGGAGGGGGGATTGTTGCTCATGTGCTCTTGCTACGCAGATAAAAGTCATTAAAAGTCAGCTTCCTCACACAGAAAACATCAAGTTTGATTCTCTGTGCTGCGTTTAGGGAAAGTGAGAAGCAGGTTGTGAGCTGTCACAGCAACCCAGTGGGCGCTGCGAGGAGGCTCTGCCGACACTGCCAGGGGTCACAGAACTTCAGCAACAAAAAGAGCATGGGAGGGAAGAGGAGTGTGCTGAACTCTCTGTGATCCCCATTCTAGCAGCTCCTTTGCAGACTATCTGCTGGAGCTGGCTGCACAGATGGAAGGAGATTTCTGCATATGCTCAGCTTTCATCCTGGTAGCTCGCTGAGACAGCAGCAGTGCAAACAAACACGGGCCTGAGCATCCCACCCAGCTCCACGGAGGAGGTGGGGAAGGCATGGCTACAAACCACAGTGGGGATGCAGGAAGAGCAAAAATAGTCTTGTACATTCCAGTCTTTGCCAAGTTTTCAAGCATTTCCAGTCAGGTGGGTTTGGATTTATAACGTTGTTCAAGTTTATCCCACTGAAGAGGTGGCATCCAAGAAAAGGAGAGAATTTGGAAAAACAAAGGTGCTGGTAATGGTGTTGGTAGAGCATCCAAGCTGCTGCCACGTTAAAGCTTCAGCCTCACAGGCAATGAATGATACCTGAATTCCCATGGACTCCAATGAGAAGTGTCACTCATCTCGCAAGGGTCCTTATCCATTTACCCCCATGCAATATCCAACTTCTTCTGGATCCTGCTCCATCCATCCATGCATGTAGACAGTTGGCACCTGAACACTGCAGATCCATCTGGCACCATGGCCCCAGGTTCAAGCACCTCAGCACAGACACCAGTCCCAGGTTTATCTCCATGAGGATTGCACAAGTGATGACAAGCGAAGGAGCTCAGCTCACACAGTTCAGCTCTGCATTTGATTTTGGATTCCCATTACTTGGGAATGTTTATATCAGGTTTTCCTGTGGGGCCTTCTACACCTTGTTTGTGAAATAAGAGAATTATTTAGTTCAATATAAACTGTATTTGGATACAAAGTGACATTTCCAAATCCTAATTTCTTCCAAATATGCTCCCAGTGAACAGCAGGTTCAGTGGTCCTAATCTGCTCGTGACTCCCAGGTTACAGAACCTGGCTTGGGATAACCACACTGCTCGATCATACATTCATTTCTCACCCTAGTACATTAACATAAAGTTAACAAGCAAATTCATTATAGAGGGCAAACCTGAAAGTCAATGTCAGCCAAGAACTTGCCTGAGCAATCCCGTAATTGAATAAAAATATGTGTCAGCAAAACAAGTGTCATCGTGGGCTTGCCAGTGTGCTGGGAGTTCACAGGCTTGACAAACTCCTCTCAGCGTGGGGCTCTGTGTGATACTCTCTGAAGAGACCTTATGTACCAAATGATGTTTATCAGCAAAATGTGGGTAGTAGTAGGCACATTTGACCTACAGAGTCAAACAGACCTGCCCACAACTTCAGCAGCAAATTAATAAATAAAGAAAAGTGAAAGAAAATTAGCATTTTGTAACCTCTTCGCCACTTCTCTGGTTACGAAATGCTTCACCAGGACAATATTTACTTGCAAACAATTTGTATTACAACAGAAACACCTATTTAAATATCAAAAGTAATAAACCCCTATCAGATTTTCCACTGATGTGTTTGATGAGTTTGTATGCTGATTTATGGGATCAGCTTCTTTGGGAGTGGCAAACAAACAAATTCATTTTAATTTCCTCATTTTTGAGTCTGACAGCCCCAGTCTAGCTGTGATACAGAGTAATTTAAGTAGGAATTCATATTCTTAGACCAATCACTTGTTAATGGCATTTTGCAACCTATTCTATTCTATTAAGCCTCAAGAAAACTGTGAGCAGCCAACAGGACAGAGTCAAGAGATGTTTCTGAAAACTTTCTCTCTGTAGAGGTGAGAAAACCTTGGGACTTTGTTGGGATCTGTAGGAGAAAGTGTGACTTTAGAGGGAAACTGTATCACAGGAAAAAGACACCGCGTTGTGCCCGTTTTATATATATTTATATGTATATATATTTATGTATGTGTATATAGATATGTGTGCATGTGTGTGTGTGTGTGTGTGTGTGAATTAAAATTTTAATTCTGATATACTAGTTTACAAGCCTATAACAACCCCCAAAAGGACTGAGCGGTGGGGATGCTTTCCTAAGCTAAGGAGCAGTAGAGATCACTTTGCAAGCAGCTGCTCACAGACACCTAAATGGCCATTTGCCAGCTGAAAGGATCAAAGTAAAGCAGAGATGACCCTCTACCCTGTCAGGCCTGTTTCCATGGGAAATAAGCCAATTACTGGGGTCTGCTTTTAGAGAGTTTTTTTAGGTGGCAAGACCTGGGCAGCTTCCAAGGCCCACCTAGTTCTGTGGAAAACAGCTAATCAAGCAAAATTGTTTCCTCGCTTTTTCCTTTACAATAAAACCCCTTTCCCTCCCCATTCCTGTCCTTTTCTGTGATTTGAAAACTGGCACATCTGTGAGTGATTGCAGGCGCCATTAAATAATGAAGCAGTTCTGTTCATTAAAGCTCAGTGATTTATTACCTTTGGACTAAGGGAAAGAAAACAGCCTGAAAACAGAATTCTTACATCATTTCACATTATTTCAGTCCAGCACATCAGGCAACTGTTAGAATAGCAGATTTTCAGCTCCACGGTCCACCAGTGCCCAGAAATACAATGCTGGATGTCTAATTCCAGCAAGTTCTGTAATTCTAGAGTGTAATTTAAACTCATAACTAACTGCTGCCCTAAATATTGTGTCCTACCTTCATAGAGCCAGTCGCTGAGCCCATTGAAAATAACACCTTCCTTTCCTGTGGAGACCACTCGGATGGCTTGTTTCCCCACATGGGCACAGTAATAGATGTTATTCTCAAAGATAAATATCTGATTTGAAGGGAAAAAAAGAAAAAAGAGAATAGTATTAAGCAGTGGCTCCAGCATAAAAAGTTGCATTTTGCTTTTACAATAATTGGCAGCACAAAATCACATATCACAGTTTTACGGCATATTTTGTCAAAACAGGATTTCCACAGCTTGCTTGCAATGCCATCAGCTAATAGAAAGATGCTAATTTACAACAAACTGAAGCCTTGGTGCTTTGATACAAGCTTTATTTCTCTCAGTCCTGTCTTCATTTCAGAAATTGAACAGTTCAGTTAGAGGGCACGAGATGAAGAATGCCATCACTCAGGATTTGGAAGAAATGGTCCAGGACACAGCAGCAGTTTGCAGAGTTGATGCTGGTGTTATGTGGTGACTGAACTGGCTACTGAAATGGCTTCTTACTTGTTTCCAACTGCTCCTGCTTCCTTAAAACACCTTTTAAATAAATCTGGATAGTTTATAACACAGATCCAAGGAGACAATCCTTGCTATTAGGGACAGTTTCTGTGGCTGTACCATGTTGGCCAACCAAGCAGGAAGAGGGTGTTGTTTCGGCTGCTCCAAGGACCCAAAGGGGTGTGCCAGACCTTCCACTCTACCCCAATCCCTGGGTGACCTTCCTACAGGAACCAGGGTGGATGGGACAAAGGCCCCCATGGGGTTCCCCATCCATGCCAGCATGCATACAGCTGCCAGTAACCTCCAGCCCATCCCTGGAAACATTGCCCCCCATGTTGCAAACATCTAGTGGATTCAGGTTGCTGAAAGATTACATGATCAAAATGTCACAGGACCTCAGAGCTCCTCTGGAGACTGAGGGCAGGCTCACACCACGGACTGACACTGGGTACCTACGCCTGCCTCTGCAGACACCTGCTCACACAGCTGGTGCTGTCTGTGGGAACACAAATATATATTGGAGAGGAATTTATAAATACAAAATTCTTACCAACCTTAAAAAATTCAATTCATGATTGTCAGGAAAGCTGTCTAGCATAAGACTCCCAAAGAAGCCTTTTGTTTTTTTCTTGAAGCCAATTTTTTGAGAGTTGTTAAATCTACTGCTATGAGAATGCTCCCTATTATGGGGTCTTTATTTATTTATTTAAATGCTGATCAGGAAGCAAAACATAAGTCAGCCATTAATAAAAATATTGTTCCATGGCATCAGTCATTATAATGTGGTTAAATGCTTTGTTCTGTGTTTTGCTGTCATCGACAACACAGTTCCTGTCCCCTCAGCCCAAAGTGAAATGAATCCTGCTCCAAGTTGAATCATAGAATCACAGAATCACCTAGGCTGGAAAGACCCTATTCCAACCCAAACCATGCTATGATTGTAAGATCACCAGGTTCAAACATTAACCCAGCACTGCCAAGCCCATCACTAAACCACATCCCTCAGTGCCACATCTACATGTCTTTTAAATATCTCCAGGGATGGTGACTCCACCACTGCCTGTCTATGGCATGTAGCCTGTTACAGTTCTCAACATCCCTTTTGGTGAAGGAATTGCTCTTAAATCCAACCTAAACCTCCCCAAACAACTTGAGGCCGTTTCCTCTTGTCTTATCAATTGCTCCTTGGGAAAAGAGACTGACTCCCACCTCCCTACAACCTCTTTTCAGGTAGTTGTGGAGAGTGGTAAGGTATCTCTTCATCCTCCTTTTCTCCAGGCTAAGCAATCTCAGCTCCCTCAGCCACTCCTCTTAATATTTGAGGTCTAGACCCTTCCCCAGCTCCATTGTCCTTCTCTGGACATGCTCAGCACCTCAACATCTTTCTTCTTGTGAGGGGCCCAAAAGTGAACACAGGATTTGAGGTGCAGCCCCACCAGTGCTGGGTACAGAGGGACATTAACTGCCCTGCTCCTCTTGGCCACAAGATTTTTGATAAAATCCAGGATGCCATTGGCTTTCTTGGCCACCTGGGCACACCTGACTCATGTTGAGCAGCTGTTGATCAGCACTCCCAGGTCCTTTCCCACCAGGCACTTTCCAGCCACTCTTCCCCCAGCCTGTAGCACTGCCTGGGGTTGTTGTGACCCAAGTGCAGCACCCAGCACTTGGCCTTGTTGAACTTCATAGCATTGGCCCTTTAGAGATGGGCATCACATTTGCTGACCTCCTGTCGACTGGGTCCTCCCCAGTCAGCCAGGACTGCTGGTAAACAATGGAAAGTGGCTCAGTGAGCACTCCTGCCAGCCCCCACAGTATCCGTGGGTGGATCCTCTCCAGTCCTGCAGAATTGTGTGTGTCTAGGAGGTGTGCAGGTCACTGACCATTTCCCCTCAGATTATGGGGGCTTTATCTGCTCCCCATACCTGTCTTTAACATATTTTTAAACTCTATTCAAACTGAAAAGATGTACTGAACAGGGTATCAGTAAGCTATTTAGACTGAAATGCAAACTGTTACTATAATTTAGCAGACATTTACAGATGGGTTTTTATATGCTTGAAGATATTGGAATAAATGTTATGTATTGTTACCACGGTACTAGAATGCAATTTGTCCTGTTATGAAAAGACAGAATTGGGAAAAATATTTGCTTTCATCTTCTCTTTCACATCATATTACGGTATATGTTTCACCCAAAGATGAGCTGGAAATATTCCAGAAGAAAGTATAGATCTTAATTTAATTTTGGCAGGAGTTATAGCAGGTTCGCCTAAAGGTAAAAATTATGACTGAAACTGTAGCTTGCTCTTCCTCCTTTTAAACTAAAAAGAGCTCCATCCAATTAATAGTTTTTGAAAGTAAAAAAAAAAAACCACAAACATTTTTAAGGTACTGCATTCTCTTTTCTACCTTGAATTTTAATAAACAGAGGAGCCAGATAAGGGACTCAAAATAAAGAATTTTATGTGTTAACTAGTCTGCATATGGGGAGGTTTTTGAAGCTTAAATGTGCATAAAAATTGGGAAGACTAAGCACAATAAGATACTTCAGGTGCAAAACAATTCAAATCTCTGTGTCTGAGCACTAAATGTGTTGGGGGTGCTCAGGTGAGAGCTCTTCTGTTACAGACACACAATCAAGTGGAGTCATTCAAGAGATGCAACCCTTCCCTTGCCCAGATTCTTCCAGCAAAATAAGGTTTTGCAATAATTTGTACTAAATTTTATATGAGTTTACAGAAAAAATAAAGAAGGTGGATTGACAAGCTGTTCCTGCCCTTCTCTTTGTAAAGCACTGCAATGTTTTTCATCTTCACTGTTTTGTCTTTCAAAGCTTCATTGCACTAATCAGGCTGTTTGAGGTATCTGGTAGCTGCAGTGGAAAAATGATATGGTGCTCTGACTTGAAACTGTCTCCCATATAATTCAGAGCCAAACTGCAGCACCTCATGGAGATTTTAAAATTACCCTCCTAACTACAGTGCCTTGTACCCTAAAAATGTCAACCATAATCAAGATAAAAGATAACTGAAGCAGCACAAGGAAGATTTCTACGTAATGTATCTTATAAATTAAGAAAAAGCTTTTGGACTTCTGTTATCCATCAAGAAAGAAATGTCTTTGGATTACTTCACATCCTGTGTTAGAAAGGTATTTGATTTTATTGTGAAATACCTATTTAACATTTTTCACTATTTTAGTTTCATGGCATCAAAGCAGTGCTTTCTATCAAATGATCAATCCTGCCAGCTGATTAGAGGATAAGAAATTTTAGAAAAGAAAAATAATAAAAATATGTATGGACATCAATTTCACATTATTTTATTCTTGCTTTGCATACCACTTCTAGACAAATGTAAAATGATGATAGAAGGGATCAAACTGAGTTTTATGCCTCCCTGAACAGGAGAGAAAGAGCAGAGCCCAAATTTCTGGTGTCTTCTCTTTTGGCATGCATGTTTGAGCAAGACTTTATCCCAGACACCTTTGCAATATATGTGCCTTAAAATCCAGCACTGAACACAACTAATGGCATGGAGAAACCACTTGTGCTAAGTCAGGAAGATCCCTGTGTTGAGTAGCATGTCTGTTTTCATCATGACACATTCAATACAGAGGAAAGAGAAGATATTCTGAAAGAAGTAAGAATATGGGAAACAACCATAAATAGATTGAAGAAATGGAGATTTCTGACTTTATAGAATAAATAAGGAAGACATAAGTCCTACAAGTTAATGGACAGGACACAGAAAAAAGGAAGAGGATATTTTCACCATTTTATTTCTCCAAAACTCCGGGGAAGCCAATGAAACCTGGAATATATTTCCTAATGAAGAATTAACACATGGAACTTCTTGCCACTGGATCTAACAGAAGACTTCTCTTTCTGCTGGATGTTTTAAACAGATGCTCAGCTCAAAAGCTTAAACTCTTAACAAAAATAACTGGAACATCTGAGGGGATTAAGATAAAGTTTGGGTTTTTAAAAATGCATTCATTTAATCCCAGGATAATAAAAATCAATGGAGATTTTGCTGTTGGCTTTATGCGGCTCAGGATGTCATCTGAAACTTTCAGATATAACCTCTTTAGCCTCAGGTATCAACACACCACTAACTCCTGTGGTCTGGGAAGAAATCTCTGCCTGTTTGCAACTTGTGCTAGAACTGATTACTTCAAACCATTTGACATCCTTGTGTGACACAACTAAAATTGGAGAAAAAAATATGAGACTGATTGGACCACAAGCCTGAGACAGGAAGAGAAGACAAAGATTATGTAGCCAGTAAGACAAATTTATATATTAGGGTAAATATTTGAGCTAACAACAAATTAAACTTAATTCACTTCAAACATACAAGAGTCTTAACAACACTGATTGATTCAAGGAGGATTTGTTTAAAATGTTTTTGCAACTGCTTAAGGGCTTCTAAAATAATGCTCTCTACCAAACAGACCCAGAGTGATATTTGGTAATTATGTTGCAGTAATTAAAATACTGGTACTTTTAAATGGAATAATTTATGGATCTTTTCAGGAATATAATGAAAATAATCTCCTTCAAAAGACTTCAAAAGTCACAGTGACCAACTGTTTTGAGTAGTGGAATACTACACCTTCTTTTACTCCTCAGGTTCAACTCACCTTCTGCCAGCCCAAGAGGTGTGTGAAATTCCCATTTCTTCATAGACCAAAAGAAAATAAATTCATGTGCAGTAATCTGCATTTTTACTGCTCCTGTTTATTTTCCAGTTGTAGGGTGGCATTCCAAGTTTATGTTCTCTTTACCCCACCATTTCTAACATATAACTTGAATGAACTGCATCACTCAAATTTAGCATCTCCTAGCATAAAGTTAAGACCTGGAAGCTTATTACTTTAAATTATTAGCACATTGAGAAGTCTAAATGTTTCCCACACATTAAAAGGCACACTTCCACACTGCAAGGCAAGCCCACAGGATTTATCTATGACAGAATAGATAATATGGAAAGGTTGGCCCTTTAACATGGAGAGTTTGATCGACAAGGACTGGCCTTCGTGTGTAGACAGGCACAAAGTCTTTCCTTGAAACTGTGTGCTGAGTTTGGCTGGGGTAGGGTTAACCTTCTTCCAGTGGCTGGTACAGACAGGGCTGTGTTTTGGATTTGTGCTGAGCACAGGGTTGATACTACAGAGATATTTTTGTTATTGCTGAGCAGGACTTACACAGAGCCAAGGCTTTTTCTGCTTTTTGTGCAGCTATGCTGCTGAGGGGATTTGGGGTGCCTGGGAGGATGGGAGGAGACACAGCCAGGACAGGTGACCCCAACTGACCAAAGAGACATTCCAGACCATATGGCATCATGTTCAGTGCATAAAGTGGGAGGGAAGAAGGAGGAACAGTGGGAATTTTGGAGTGATGACATTTGTCGTCCCAAGTCACCGTCATGTGTGATGGGGCCCTGCTCTCCTGGCCATGGCTGAACACCTCCTTGCCCATGGGAAGTGGTGAATTAATTACTTGTTTTGCTCTGCTTGTGTGTGTGGTTTTTGCTTTCCCTATTAAACTGTCTTTGTGTCAAGCCATGAGTGCTCTGGCTTTTACTCTGCTGATTCTCTCCCTGATCCCGCTGGAGCGAGCGGCTGCATGAGGCTTGGCAGCTGGCTGGAGTTAAACCACAACACACTGCTTTAAATTCAAAATCAGTTCAAGCTGCCTTTGAGCCTTAAAAACACCAGATACAAAATGGAAGTGAGGGGGGAAACAGACTACAAATCAGCACAGTATTGTCTCCTCATCCAACATGATGTACTTCATTGTTTTCTGTTTTTAATGTTAAACCCTTCTTTAATTTTTCCTCTTTCTGCTCTTTTGTTGGAAAATCAGTTTACCTGAAAGCATAACCTGTAGAATAAAGAAACCAACTGAATAATTTTAAAATTTTGTGCATCTCTCAGAAATGCTTTTATTTATTTGGCAGAATCAGTAAAAAAAAAATCTGTGAAAAGCGACAGACCTGCTACTGGTCAAAGCTGAGCCCATCAGGGACACTGTTGTGCATCTGTGACAATGTATTTATAAAAGGGTAAAAATGCTGAGTTTATATGTGTGTGAGAGGAGTGAGAAAATGTGAGAGAAACAGCCCTGCAGACATCATGGCCAGTGGAGGAGGAGGGGTAGGAAGGGAAGGTGTGTTTAGTTTTGTTTCATTTCTCACTGTCCCAGTCTGTTACAATTCATGGCAAATTATCAAATTAATTTCCCCAAGTCCAGTCTGTTTTGCCCATGATGGTAACTGGTGAGTGACCTCCCTGTCCTTAAGTCCACCCAGGAGCTCCTCACAGTATTTTCTGCCCCATGGCCATTGGGGAGGGGGAGTGATAGAGCAGCTTGGTGGGCATCTGGTAGCCAGCCAAAGGCAACCCATGACAACAATCCCATAGCTTAGCCATGGACATTCTTTTAACTTTTCAGCATAAGACACTTCCTTAGAATATTCTAACTCCTGTTCACTTTCTTTTGTGTTTCAGTGATAGGAATGTTTTGTGCTGAACTGTCTATTAACTATCTACATATTTATAGGGTGTTGATCAAAAAGTGTCTGGAAAATACACAGGTTTAGCTTACCAATATGCTCAGGAAGTAGAAAAGTATTATGTGTTTATTTACATGCTAAGTAGCTAGCTGGGGTCTGTAACAGAGTCACAGCTTGTAAATGGGGTTTGGAAATGTCAGATCACGAGCACAAGTAGTTTTGATCATGATCAAACTCTTTCTGGAAATGCATATCTAGAAAGACCTCTCCCTTTCCCCCTCCATTTCCAGTGCTCCCTAATTCCATCCAAATATTTTGGAGATATCCCTTCTGAAGCCAGTTTTGTTTCTGCACTGCCAGATGAAACCTGGATGTTGAAGCGTGAAAATGAAAAGCTGCAAAGAGAGAGATTCCCTGCTGTTTGTTCAAGTTAAAACCTGTCTGTACCACACAGAATTAGCATGGACCTGTCCTCACCCATGGAGCATCTTGCAGCAGATACAGTAATTGTGTTTTCATTCTATATATCAGGAAATATTCTGGATATCAAGGAAATGTGACGAGCGCTGTACTGGAAAGGTCTTGGCATTTTGCAGTTATTGCTCTTACATCAACTTCAGCAGAAAAATGTGTGATTAATTCAAAATCAGTTCTAAATCTTGTGGCTGATTGATTATGCATTATTTAAGGAATACTCTGCCTATTTCTTCTTTTTAACCTCATAAAATGCAAACTTTGATGTTCAAATAGCTGTCATTAATGTATTCTGTCATTAGTGTTTCTCTTAATGCATATGACATGATTACACCAACTCTTATCAGTTCTTCAGAAAGGGTAATAAAACCATAAATTGCTCCTCACTGCAGTGAGCTTACATAATAAGATCTAGTATTTTAATTAGACTTTTCTTGTTGCCATTTAAATATAGTTTGATAGCAGGTGATAAAAACATGTAAGACAAAAAACTTCAAAATATTTTCATTCTCTCCATCAATTGGTTCATGTTCATAATTTAGGAAAGAGACAGATAGCAATTATGATGGAAAAGTGAGATAAAGAATTTTTGAATCAACTTTTTTTCTTCACAAAATGAAAATGTCATTACTAAGACCAGTGATGAAACAATCTTCCACACAATCAGCACACTGCAGAGAATCACATCTTAATAAATAATTGACAGAAAAGACTACCGTTTCAGTTTTTCATATCAGGGTTTACCTTTGCTGTAACTCAAAGTAAGAAGTTAACTCCCGAAGACACCAACGATTAGAAGACACAGCAGTTTCTGAATGTGTGCCACAAATAAATAAAGCTTAGTTAAATTCTTTGCCTTGCCCATGTCTGGGCAAAGGTGATGTTTACACCAAAGTAAGGACTACACCAGTCTAAAATGATTCTGCAGGGAAGTTTTCAGGAAAGAGAAGCTGAAAAAAAAACAAAACCAGGGGGCCACTAAAGCCAGAGAATAGAGTAGTGCAGGTCAGAATTGTGCTGATCCATGAACACACCAAAACCAGTATTCATGACTTCTCACTGGGGATTACCTGATATCAGCGGTGTAAGCTTAACTTCATGGGAATAAATGCAATGAAAGGAAATGCAACTCTTTCTGCAAGGGAAACCACCAGAATCACTGTAAAAGTCAAACAAAAAGCTCTGCTGCCTTCAGTGGCCTTGATTACACATCTAGGATAGGAAGTGCAGAATATTCACCACTTGTAAATTGTGCAGATACTCTGATTGTAGCCACAGATCTTGGAAATTGCCAATATCCCTTGTAAAATAAACATTAAGAACTTCATTCTTCTTTCCTCACATGTGATCAACAAAGTGACTAAAACGTCAGAGAGAATGGAAAAGAATTCCTTCACGTCTTCAAATGAAGAAACATTTTCTATACCTCTGAACAGTGTTTAGAGCTGTAGAACAGTGTCTTAAGAGCTCCCAAGAGAGGATGTGGCTCTCCAGATCTGGAGGGGCTGGGGGAGATGATCACCTTATGGTTGTGAGATGGGCATGGGTGGAGGAAGTAAAGGAGCAGTGGAAGCATCTGTTACCAGCTGGCTGGCGAAGAAGTAGATGTACCCCTCTTCCTATAAACGGAAGAAGCCTCACATTCAAATGCCCTGGTCCTTATGGGGGACCTTCACCATTATCAGCTGGAGGGTCAATGACATGGGCACAATAACCCAGGAGGTCTGTGGAGGACATGGATGGCATTGTCCTGACACAGGGGATCAAGGGAGATGCTCTGCTGGACCTCACACTTTCAAACAAGGAGAAATTGCAGGGGAAGGTGAAAGCTGGGAGAAGCTGAGGCTGCACACACTATGAGGTGATGAAGCTCAGGATCACAAGAGGAAATATCATGGCAAAATAAGCATTAAGTTGTAGAATTCAGGAGAGCAGACTTTGGCCTGTTCAGAAACTTGCTTGGAAGTATCCCACTTGCATCCTCTCTTAGGAAATCAGTAGAGCTGGTAAGATCTTGTGGGTTTAAAGGCGTTGAGAGACAATCCAAAACTGACAAAACTAATACTTGAGATAAAGTCACATATAATGGACTATAGGAGTAATGACAGATGTCTATGATACGGAGACATATTCCCAAATTTCCCAAAATTTTTTCTTTTAAATTGGGTATAGAAGAGATTATTTTTCCTTGTTGATTGTCCCAGCTTAGGTTCTTCAGTACATTAATATTCTTCTCAGATTCCTACAAGCTTTTTTACATTTTTGACATTGCATTGTTACAAATGCTGTGCATTTCCATTTGTATTCTGTGATCAGATTAGACCACAACATGGATTCTAATCACACTCAGAATCTGCCAAAGTAAACAATTATGATTCTGAAGATTCAACAATATGTTTCAAGAAAAACATGCTGTCCTATTTTCTGTTCTTCAGGAAAGAAAAGAGGGTCTGTTTCACCTCAACAAAGAGAACTATGTCTGCTTGTATTTCATTGCCCTGTATTCTAATGGGGTTATTTTAATTTATAACTGCCTTGTTATATAAGAGAATGTAATAGTAAATGTACCATTTAGTATGGAACTCTGATTCTGCTTTTAAGTTCTGCTTGATGGATTATCTTGCATTCTGTAACCTAATATCACTGATGGTTATGTAGGGCATCACTATAAATTAGATTATTTAATGTGAGATGATACAGTGTTTCATTTAAAATACTTTATTGTGTTACAGAACTAATACCTGACTAAGAAGAGAACAGAGACTCTTTGTGTCAGCATAAAGAAACTGGCAATAGGGATTCAGGATTCCTCGAGGTGCACATCTGACCTTGGACAGTGAGCCAGTCAGTGTAAAATTCCTCTTTAATTGGAAGCTTAGTTGTAGTAACACTCAACACCCACTCCAGCAGGTGAAGAGGGGAGCTAACAGAATTGTTGCTGAAGTTTTCTAATGTCTCTGACAAATGGCAGTTTCTGGGGAAGGAGAGATCACCACCCCACAGTCCCTTGGGTGGCACTGCTCGGTCCTGGCTGTGGCATCCTGTTGTCTGGCACTTCATCATATCCTCAGCAATGACTGCTGCTATCTAAAGTAAAAGGGAACTATTTTCATGGCACAAAACAGCAGCTTTCAAGAACAACACTTTTCATAAGCACTTACTTCAATGGTCATCATCCACCAACCACTGTTTTGTTAGATGCCAGGAACCCTTATGCACAGGGAAGAAGAGACTTCTAGCAGTTAGATCTCTGAAATTAAACTACTCTTCACAGAAAAGAGTTGCTCAATAGGCATAAAGCACAACTGAAATTATAAGGAATTACTGTAATAAGAGGGAATTACTTTCAGTGCAACGGACCCAATACTGGGGTGTTGTACTGATAGAAATATTGTACAGTAGCAGATAAGGAAATGTGATAAAATAAAAGGAAGAGAATTCAGTGCTTTACTTATAGAGAAATAAGACGGTGAGTTGCTCTAAGCTAGAAAATCCATGTGTATTTCTTGTAAGTATGCACTCAGTTTCCTTAAAGCAGAGAGTGAACATCTGCAACATTTAATGCATTAATTCTGTAAGTCCACTCTCAGGTGGCATTCACTGTCAGGAATATATTGCTGCAACTTCACCAGAAAACAAAGTGGCATACACAAAGTCACAGAGGAAGCCTGTGGCAGTGTCTCACCCCAGAGGAAATGCCTGCATCACCCTGTGTCTCATAGTTGGGTGTAAAGGCAGTTACTTTCTGATTTATTGGTGAAACTTCTATGGCAAATAATCAATTTCATTTTTCCCTCTGAAATCTTTCATGCTTACAAAAAGAGCAACATCTTATTTAAAATAAAATCACCTATATCTTCTTTCAGTAACATTTATTGCAGCATCTTCAATTATCTTAAATATCTTGCTCTTTTGCCACTGATGAAGATGCAGCACCAAGGATGCTGAGAAGGGAAAGAACATGACCATTCTCAGCAGGGCTCACAACTCTGACTGTGCCAAAGCCTCCCTTGGGGGAACAAGGACCCAATACCAAGCCCAGGGATGCCAAAGGAACGAAAGGAATGTGCAAAGTTAAAAATAGGACACTACTACCACTGTAACCAAAGAGAGAGCATCAAAGGAAAAATACCCAACAAACAAAACCAAACCTAACCACAACACCTTTCCAGTGGAATTATTTGAATACAGTGAGGGAGAGGGGAAAGGGAATTCCCAACATGAGCAACTTGTCCAGGCTTTCAGTGTATGTGTAATATATCTTACCAAAACTTCCTTACAAAAATTAATATTCTGACAATGGACAAGGGGATGAGGAGGAAATGGCACATTATTATGCTGAAATTCTTGCTATTCCAGAATGCAGGGACCATATTAAAATCTGTCTAAATATCCCCCACCATGCTTAAATAGGGCTTACATGGACATTGGGGATGAGGGGGAGAGTGGGACAGGGCAGAGCTTTTCTTTCTTGCAACTAGCAAGACAAGCAAGCCAGAATAATTACATACAGCAGACCACAGCTAAATATTGATTCAGATGTCATTGCAAAAAGAAAAGGTGAGAGAACAGCAGCTTGAAAATAATGATGCAAAAACCTATGAAAGAATGGTAGAGACAAATAGACCTACAGCAATTATACAGGGAGCAGTTCAACAGCCCTGCTGGAACAGCAACAACAGCAGATGATTCAGTGCTTCCTGTGAAAATGGTCCCCTTTCCCTTGATATCTGTGCAGCCCTTCTGCCTGGAACTAAGCTGGTATGACAGGCTCAAATTCAGGTGAGGAAAAAACTTCTAATTAGAGGAGTCACTCCAGTTTAGTTCCAGGTGTCATCACTTAACCAGCTTTTTTGCATCTAGATACCCTAGTTGGCAAAACATTGTACTACAGCATTAAAAATAGTTGATAACAAGTGAGATGGATAGGTTCTGGTCATGTTCAGCAGGGTCTATAATTCAAATATTTTATATATGAAGAAAATCCAGTATTTATCTTAATCATATTACACTTTTTAAACAGCAATATGTATGACAATAAGATGTTTACCAGCATCACCATTCACTGTTTGAGTACACCTGCAAACCCCTAACATGGTATGGGCTGAAAGAATCACTCCTTTTTCTTTTTTTTTCCTGGCATTTGCATTTCCCTGAAATAGAAATTTCTTAATGCATCTTCTGCACCTGCTGTGAAACTTAAATTCTGTTACCTTAGAACCAATTATAAACTTGATTGCAGCACAATTTACCAGAATAAGAGTTAACTCCTGCTCTGAAAAGAGCTGACACTGGTAAAGGCTTATTGCCTATGAATGCAGGAAAAACATGTTTTGACCCTTCTGTGGGGCTGCAGTAAATGCAAGGGCACACAAAACTCAGCAACCCTAATCCTCTTCCTGCATGATTTTGGTACTTAAAGAAACAATGTAAACAGTAACAGGCTGATTGGCCAGGAGAACCTTAAAAAAATGTTTCTCTTTGTAGGAGAATAAATACTATGATCTATGAGAGAGATTTTTTAGAATTATACCTGCTGCCTCTAAAGCTGTGCAAAACTGCTTCCCCCAGCATCTGATGTGTCACCATTACCATTAATATCTGTCAGGACTGTTACAGATTCTGATTTTGAAAAAAAAAAGAGAAAATAGCAGCACAGAAGAAGTGCTTCTGCTTTTGAAATTGGAGTTTAACAGCTCCTGTGAACTGTATTTAGTGCTGTCAAGGCAGACAAATATTCACTGCATTTTATTAGAGCAGGCCTCCTGCCTCCTCCTTCCTTTTGGCAACAGGGCCCACAGATATTCCCAGCTTGCCCTTAATACAAATACTTTGAACCTGGATGTGCTTATTTTGGGATAACTTAGATAAAAGCCTTCTGAAAGCTTTGGGTTTATTGGATTCCTTGAGCACCTCAGCTACAGACATGCACTGGACAGTCTCTTACTCCTGAAGCACTCCCTGACTTTGGCTGTGCTGCCAAGCCAAACAGTGAAGGAAACCTCTTCACACTGCATTTACTTTTCCTGATAAATAGACAGGTCCAAACCTGTCAGCCACACAAGTTTTATGAAGCTGAGTTCAGGATCACATGAACCTTTAACATTTTCTGAGGTACTATTGGGGCAAATGTACCACGGGAACATCACATAAGCCCTCAGCATGTGGGCAGAGCCTTGGAACATGAGATGGAACACGATGAAACTGGTAAAATATTCCAATAAGATCAATTAACAGAAGTTGTTGGGGGTTTTATGGCAGAACTAGAGGTGGGTAGCTGTTGAGTCATAGATGGCATGATCAGAAAAAGAGAGGAAATCTAAGGAGTGAAGATTCTTGTGCAGATAAGCACACCCAGAACAGGACAAAGGTACAGACCAACACTTTCCTGCAGTCCTGTCATGCCACCCACAGTCTCATATTACTGGAAAGTATCACACAAACAGAGGCTAGTACATGCTGTTCACTAAAAAAACACCAAGCACTATGCTGAAGGCCAGTGGGCTGATGAAACTGAATACTAAGTGTGACTTTGGGCTGTCAGGTGCACCATGGAAAGGATGGATTTTTCCCATAGACGTTTTGCATAGTCATTTACACCCACAAACAGTGAATATATCACACTGCTATTCCAAGTTAACAGTGTTTTCCACTTATTCTATAAAGGCATAAATGATGACTCATGTTGTAGGACAAATGGGAGGAATCAGCCCTTTATTAAGAGCCAGATTTAGGGAATGTATTCCCTCTTGCGCTGAAACTAGTGGCTCTCTTTCTAATGACTCTGGAGCTCACACTGGTAAGGGCCCCATTCTTCCAACAGCTTTGTGAGACTTAATTTGTCAAGACTTTGGCTGAGATCAGAGAAAAGCTGGAGCATTTTACTGAGGTGCCAGAAGTGAGAGCTTTTTTTGCATTCTGATCTTCTGATAGATTTTCTCTGATCCAATATCTGCCATTATTTAAACAGCTCAGTTGGCATATGCAGCATTCTGCAGGCTAGTAAGAAGTCAAGAACCATGCTCTGAGGACTTCATAATCTAAAAATTGGCATAAAATTTAATGAGAAGGGACAAAATAAAGCAAGATAAATAGAAAATTGCTCCTGGGAATGTTCCGCTATATTTTTAATTGCAGAGAATGCAGATCATTCAGGCAGGTTCTGTTTCAGATTTGTTTATTCTTTGAATGATTAGACATGCAAGAGAGAAAGAGGTCAGGCACAGGAACCCAAAGTTCCCCTAGGAAGGATGAAATAGAAGCTAAAAAGAGAATAAAATTTTTGGAACCAAGCCCTCTTACTCTCCTGCCCTGCCTCTCCTTTGTGCTGCCAAAAAAGAACAAACCAGGAGATTTCAAGAGGAAAGCTTTTTTATTTCCTGAAAATGGGGGTATCTTCAAGGTGATGCAAAACCTACTTGCCCTTCCCTCCCATCTTTCCTGAGAGATTCAGCACAAAATAGGACTGAGGATGCTGCTGTGTGCAGCACCAGGGCTGACACACGCTTGGGTCCCTTCTTGCTGCCGTAGGACCACCCCCAAACACACTCAGCTGTTTGGCCCTGTAACCACCTGGAGCCAGGGAAGCTGACACATAATTCCCAGAACGTTGCCCCTTTCTATGCCACTCAACATATTTTTCCCTCCTTCTCCTGCAACACAACTCAGAGTACATATACCAAACACATTCACACTGTTAAATTTAAATAGACTTTCATTTTTCTCTGTTTATGCATTTGTTGTTATCTCCACAGAAGGTGACATGAATTTTGCTGGCAATTACATTCTGAGTAACCCAATTAGTCCTGAAATACAGAATAATGAGCATTGTGTATTTCTAGATCTCACTTACAATGTTTGTAGATTTTAAAAAAAATCTTCTTTTGTTTTTTCCCTCTGGCAATTTTCTACTGATCATTGGATATAAATAGATTATATTGATGTATGTAGAAGCCTGATTATGTTATAACTACAGGTACAATTTTATTTCAAGGTAAATGACTGGCAAAGAAAAGAGCAAAAAAGCACTTATGTTAGAAGTATGAAAGATAATGTTTAAACCACCAGTGAGCTGCTCCTCACCTACCCTGATTCCAAATGCAGGAACAGGGAATAGGGCCCAATTACATCCCAATAATTTTACGTATTTGGAAGTAAAACAGAATGGGAAGAAAAAGAGAGAAAAACATAAGCATGCAGAACAAATGCACTGTAGCAAAATATTTCCAAGATTCATGTGCAATTCAACAGCTACAGGGATTTTTAAAGGTAATTGAAAAATAATCAGCATGTATCCCACAGAAGGAACATGTATGAAACTGAACATCTTCAGGAATTCTTAGGGCTTTGAGTTTTCACAGTGAATTTCTTAAAAAAAATATGGTAGAAAGTGGTATCAGCTACTTCAGCATTAAATGAAAAAGTTGGAAGTAAATATGAGTTTTCTTCTCCTGGACTGTATGTACTGTCCTGTTGTAGATAAAATTTGTCTATTTTGATATGAATATTTTTCCTTTCTGTGTAGTTATTTTACTTTGGTAGAGAAGGCAATGGAGGCAGTAAATTGGTCATCTTGACTTTGGTATGAGAAAGATCTTATCAGATTTTCTTTCCAAGGTGGTAGTTAAATACACCCCTTCAACTTGGTAAAATGAACATGGATGTGAGTGAGCAACATGCTGTGACTCCAGGGGCTGAGGGCACACGGATTCACAGCAAAACTCTGTTAAAGAAAGGAAGATTCACTTGTGGGGTGGAGAACATGACTAATGCAACCCAGTATCAGCTTTTAATTAGCACATGTAGTTTTTGTTTTACATTGTGAAACTCAGGTTGTTAGACTTAAAATAGAGCTAGCGAAGAAAAAAATGCTGCTCTGTTTGGGCTTTCTTTGCTAAGTCCTAAAGGAATTCTCTAGATGTGGTTGGGGGGTTGGAATGACATGATCTTTAAGGTCCCTTCCAACCCAAACCATTCTTTGACTCTAGTTTTGAATATAATGTGATATCAGCTGGCTGTACATGATCATCAGTTGGCCAGAAGAAGAATGGCAAGGTCCTGTCAGTCTTCCCCACTGCATATGAAGGGAAGAGCCTGGTTATGATCAGCCCCTGGTGCCTTGAATTTTACAAACTGCTCAGCAGTGCTCTCTTGGGCAGCAGACTGAGGGATTTGGAATGGCACATGCCAGAGGATGAAAGTGGGGCAGGTACATGTAGGCAATGAAAGCAAAGTGCTCCTCAGAAGCCATTTATGCATAGAGGTAAAGGCTGCTGCATCTCCTCTCTGATCAGATTTGAGGTCAATGATTCTCTCAAACACAATTTTCCTGATGGACCAGAGGAAAGACTTTCTTGTTCTTGTATCTGTTATGTTTTCTTCAACCTGATTTGCAGATTGACAATTGTAATGTCTCCTACTGCTGTTTGTTAAATCACAAAATTTAAAACAATCTAGTTAAGGAGACAGACAAGCAATCCCCAAGAGAGGACTGGGAACAGGAGACACATGCCAGATTTTCTCTTATAATGAGCTTTCAAAGCTCATTTCTTGCTATAAAGCTTCCATATCAAAAAAGAAGTTGCCACTTTTTCATTTCTTGCTACGGTAGAAAGACAGTATTTGGAACATGGAAAAACTTTTTATTGGGTTTGCACCAGGAAATGAAGCCAGGAGATCTGGCCAGGAAATACATGCTCTGAAAAATGGGCACATCCAGGATGGCAGTGGCTGAGGGATAAAATACTGGAGATTTTAATATTGAATAGATCCATGAAATACAATGAATCCCTGAGAAGTGGTGTGGTTGTTTTATTAAAGCAGCTCTGAAGACTTTGCAGGATACACTTCTAATTCTGTCTATTTTGCAAACAACTACAGGGCAAATCCAGGGCAGCTCTGTTCTAGACAGACGCATTCTCCAAACTGGGCTGTTAATATTAACATATCCCCAGTGCCAAGTCTGCAAGTCTGAAGATGCCCTTGTGAAGCAATGAGATGCTAAATAAATCAAACTGTTTATTATCTCCATAATCTGTCCTGTGTCCAACATCGGGAGAAGCAGGTGCATCCTCTCAAAAAACTTTCATAAAGTGTTCTTTCTTTGCATTTTTAGACACCATTACTGTGCACTGAATGGATATATTTGGGAATTTTATAAATAAATTACATGATAGAACAATCCCCATAAAAATGCTAGATGCTACCACAGAGATTTCAAGGAACTCTTCAAAAAAAAATATTTCTTTACTTCCAAGCAATAGCAGCATGGTCTCTAAATGCATTTGCACACTTGTTTTTTCTCTTACCAGCTGTTGCCCTTTTGGACCCCAACCAGCATACTGAAGCTTTGCATTGCTGACCTCAGGGGGATCCAAATTCTGGGGATCCCTGTAAAAAGAGAAAAGTAAAATTTCAGCTTCAGAAATGTCTTTTTTTCAGCTGCTTCACACCTGCTTTGGAAACACACCATGAACTTGTAAGATGCCCTTCAGCCAGATTTCAGTAGGCCTTTTTAACAGTAAGGTAAATGCTATACCACTAGCAAGTGTCAGTAAGATCAAGTATTTAGGTGACAATTTCTCTCTCTATTAATATGAAGCTGAACATATTAGTTCCACTGCTGACTTGCCTAAGCATTAAGAACTAGTTCAGGGATAGCAAACAATGTAAATGTATTTATCAACACTGATGATGCCCACAAAAGATAAACAATAATTACATCTTTGAATCCTACTGCCACAAGAAAAATACAATTTCATGTTCTTCACCCAACGGCTTTTCTCTTAATTTTCCTTTGAACATGATGGCAGAAAAGTTTAGCAACCGAATAACATATGTTATGAAGTCTGGCTTTAAAGGGAAAACTCCTATTAATAGAAAATATCTAATTTTTTAGAAAATAAAATCAAAATGCTTTTCTTGTTCTTTCATCCATTACCTTCATTTTGTAGCAGAACATCAGTGACACACAGCAAATGCAATATAGAAAAAGGAGGCTTTTTTGGTAAATGTCAGAGCAGCATAATGTCATTTTATCACAGCACAGATAGCATTGCCTTAACTGTATTTATACTGAGCACAAATAATTACATTACATATTCTGAAGTCACATTGCTACCACTCTGTGTACAGTAATATCCTACAAACAAGAACACTAATAGGGCCTGTATACAATATGCCTCATTAGAAGGTCTCAAACTGCTTGGAAGAGTAAGGGTATTATCATCACTGGTCTACAGGCAGGAATAATGAGGCAATTTGAGGCCAGCATCACCCAAAATCAAAGAAAAGAGACAAAGCCTGCCTGGCTTTTAAGCAAAAGGCCTTCTCGTACAGTATTTCCCAGACCATGTTTTCAAAACAGAGCAAAAGTGAATTCAGTAATGAGACACTAACTGAATTCCCTTTACTGCCTGATTTGGGGCCTGGGGCAGTACCACAGCCACACTCCAGCTCTGCTCTGTCAGGCAGGAAGTCCCTTGGCTGCACATTCCCACTGCACTGGTGCTGCTGTAGCAAATCCAAACACAGCAGCCAGAGGAATGTTCAGAATCGATTCTGTGCAATATTTCCACTGTGAAAATACTGTGATTTCCTGTGAACTGTTCAAAGGCCAGCCAGAACCCGGGCAGACCCCAGTAAGGACTCCCACTACTCCTGGAGCTGGGATTCACAGCAAAGCTGACAGGTTTGAAGGAGATGGGATGAACTGAGAATGTGGAAGGCCAAGAGTGAGTTCTTGAGGCACTGATACTTCAAGTCCAAGTGTATCATAGGATGCCCAGACAATTTTTGGCTCTATATGCAAAGTGCCATCCACAGCTGCTGCCTGCAGAGTGAAATAGTACCTTTTTTATGGTTTTCACCCAGAAGGTGTTTTTGTGAACAGCCTCAAGTCATTTTTGTAAGACATGGATAGGAGAACACCTAATGCTCATACTGAGAACAGCCACAAAATTCCCTTTCCTGTAAAAAGATGAGCCGTACCACTTGTGGATCTTTCCAAGCTTGCATGCATTAGCTACTTAAGTTTCCAGTCAGCTATGCCTGTTAGGAATCAATCTCTCTGGTGAGCTATCTTGATTATCTTAACAGAGAGTAACCTCTGAGGGTAGAAAGAAAAGAGAAAAATAGTGAATCAAATCAAAACCCCTTTTGGGAGAAAGCACTTCACTATTTGTCAAATTAACTACCTACTTTTTGGGTTATTTTACCCATGGTGAGAAGAAGAGCAACAAATTACAAATAGAGGGGGAAGGACCATCCCTAAAAAAACAGATTATACAAATTGTAAGAATTTAAAGTTATGATGCTTCAGATAACACAGGTGGAGCTAAGGGACAGACATGCCAATTACAGTAAATAACTCAGACCAGAGCTCAGACAAGTCCTGTCAGTTCTGCTCATTGCATCATCTTTTAGAAGAGGAAAACTCTAATGCAATGAGAAATGCTGCACAAACCAGCTTTGGTAGCTGATAAGGCAGAAGGAAGGTTCCATCTACCAGCAAAGATGGTGGTGGTGTCTGTGCTGCAGACAAGAAAAAGTAAAGTCATCTTCCCTTTCTTGGGGATAGCCAAGGAAAAATGGAATTTCAGCTCCAGAGTTCTTTCTTAAGTTGTTTGATATGGCTGGGAAACTTCTGTTGTAGCAAAATCTTGTTTGCATCCATCCTCATTCTGTGAGCTGTTCCTCTCTACCACAGGCTAAGAAAGCAGACTAAGATCCCAGTTTTCCCCCACAAATGCTCCTGAGAGGTGGACGTATTTGTCTTGGTAGATCTTGGCTTGTTCCTCATCTTTTGAAGAGAATCCTTTTCCCTGGAGTAGCCACACTCACTCACTCTCCTGCAGCAAACTTCAGTATCACGTGCAAGGGGATGGAGAAGACATCCCTCCTTGCCAAGGCTGATCTATCAGGCCTCAGAGGAACTGCAGGAATTACCTGAAGACAGGCTGCATCAGCAGTGGCCAGGGGAAACTGCACTGCCAGCAATGCTGAAGGTGGCATGAACATGGAGTGCACTTACTAATGAACCTCACTGTGAAAGATCAGATTCCCACACACTTATTTGGTGTACACTGGTTGTATCGTCCATGGTGGCATATGTGTGGACTCCCTCCCTGGCAGACTCAAGCAATCCCTGTACAAATCCATAATCAAAGACTCACTGATTGCTTTGGGTTGGAAAGGACCTTAAACATCATCTCATTCCAAGTCCCCTGCCATAGGCAGGGATGCTTCCCACTGTACCGGGTTGCTCCAAGCCCCATCCAGCCTGGCCTTGAACACTTCCAGAGATGGTGTATCCACAACTTCTCTGGGCAAATTATATCCTAACTAACTACAACTTAACTTTTCTGGACTATTATATCACCTTGAGAGGGAAGGAGAAGGAGGAGGAAGAGTTGTCTGCACAGCTGCTCTGGGAGGGATGTCCACAACTCACCAAAGTTCTCTTTGAGAAAACTCTTAGTGATCCTCAAACTGAAAAATTCTTTTGGAGGGCATTTATCAAACACATTTCCAATTATCTCATACTATTCTAGACCTTTAACTCTCCTTGATTAAATTCCCATGAGGGAGTCAGACTAAGTGCACACCTATATCCCAGGAGCACACATCCATTCGAGTGTTGCATAAATGGGATCTCATGCCAGTCAACTCCTCCTGGGAAGTATGTTATTGCTACTCAGATATGGTCCTCTATAGCTACACCCTTCCTTCTCCTCCAAAACAGCCCACTTAAAATTCCTCTGTACTTTTTATTCCTGCATCAATCAATATTATGGGTCATCTCAGCCTTTCCACAGAGCCAGTGTTCCTCACAGACCCTCATAATTAGGGCTTGTTTGGATTTGAGCCTGTCCCTTGTGAGCTCATTTGTGCAGGATGCTGGCTTGGAAATGGGCAATTCTGAAGGCAGTCTGTACATCTCTGGTTCCTGGTTTGGACTGAGAACCAGCTACACTGCATGCTCGCACTGTTTTCACTCTTTCCTTGCAAAAAAAAAGGACGTTAATCTTATATTCCAGCCAAAGAAATGGCAAGACCTTATTAAACAGTTGTCATTGTTTCTTTCATCTTTTAAAATGATTGATCTTATAGTCTAGGAAAGAAGGGAAAAATATGTTTTGGGCTAGACAGAAGATGGATCAGGTGCTACATAAACACTTCCACATTAAGATGACATTGTCTGGACCAGAGGCTGTTAAATTGCTCCAGACACAGGTGTGACTTCAGCACAATGTTCAAAAAACATTACTGAAGTAATAAATCGAGAAATTTGCTCATTTACAAGAAGTTTTTTGCCAAAAAGTCTCCCCTCAAATTTCCCAAACAAGGAAAATTCCCGAGTGCAAGCAGAATGCTGTCTGCCAAGACATCTTTGCTTGCAATTGAGCTCAGAACAAGTATGTAGAATAAAACAAACTAATCAATCATGTGTTACCTGCATTTGACTTTAAAAATTACCGTGATTAATGAGGAACTTGTTTGAAAGAGTTTGCATTGTCTTTTTGCTGAAATTTTTTATATCTGTGTTTTCCCTCTTCTGACATTTTCTGCTAAAGAAGGCCAATTTCCCTCGGAGACTTTATGGTGCTGATCGTTCTCTGTCCATAAACATGACAAACTGTTCTATATAAAGTTCTTCAAAAGCAACTTGAATAACCCCAGAAATTTTCCACTGTGATTGAGGGAGTGGCTTATTTTACTTCAAGAAATATATTTTACAGTGCCAGACTGAAAAAGTCTGAAACTGATAAAAGCAGTCATGTTCTGGGGTATGGTATAGGCTGTTCTTCTAAGGTCTGTTTTCATAACTTTTAATTTTAATTTGGAATACTGACGAACAGGAAAAAGTGTGAGGAAGGCAGAAATATCCCCTCTTGTTGTCTGCATCAAGCCAGCAGTGAACATTTTGAAAGGCAACAATCCTATGAACATCAGCTCACAGTACTTTAAGCATTTTTTATGGTTAACTATAAAAAACTATCTATCTATCTAAATTATCTGTGCCAGCACCAGAACTCAATGTCTTCACATCTACTTCTAATAACATAAAATCAGACAGCAGCTAAGACAGATTTCTTCTTCCTTAGAAAGAAGGAAAGAAAATAGAGAATAAAACAGAGAATAAATCTGGCCAGTGCAATAAAGAACTGGAAATTTCTTAATATGGAAGAGGTTTTGATGCATGATGAGAAAAAAAAAAGCAAACCTGAGAAAATTTTCAAAACCAAGTAAAAGCATGTAAAACATATGAGTTCATAAATGTACAAAGAACCATAGACAAGGACATGGAGGAAGAGAGAAAGATTTCCAAGAGGCAGGAATGCTATTTCTTGAGAAGTGAAACTGCAATTTTAATGACTTGGCACAATTAAATGACTTGTTTACTTCAAAATTCACCAAGGAGAAGAGAAGACAGGTGCCATTAAGAAAATTTCTCCCCAGGAGATACAGAACCCTGCTGAGACTTGCAGTGAGACAGAATTAAATATAATACAAATGAGAATCAAAGACTTGCCAGAACAGATAATAAGGAAAACAGACTGTTAGAAGATGCAACCAAAAGAATCCTCCTGGAATTCTATTAAAAGTGCTTAATTAGATGGGAAAGGCTCTTCCATTCATCTAGGCTCATCCACTATTAAATATTTAATTCCACATGCACACATACACACATTTTCCTTACAGAGCTTTTCAGCGAACAAAAGTAGAAGGAGGTGATGAAAGCAATTTGATCTCATTAATTTCAACTGCAGATGCACATCAATTCATTCAGCTGTTCTTAAAAACATCAGCAGTCACCAATCTTTTTTTGCAAGATGAATGGATCCCACGGATTTAGACTATAAAAGATTAAAAGCAAGGGAATCTAAAATATTTGTCTCTAATTTGGCAATTCTTTTGGATTCAAGCCACCAATATGACCTCAGAGGTCTTTTTTGTTATAGTCTGCCTGTGTCTGTAACCATCCATCAATGCAATATTTTGTACTGAACCTGCAAAACCTTGCACTTTACTAATACCACCTTAAAATCATAGAATCATAGAATGGTTGGGGTTGGAGGGACCTTTGGAGATCACCTAGTTCCAACTGCCCTGCCATGGACAGGGACACAAAAATCAATCACTTGTCAGAAGAGGAGCCACCAACTCCCTTTGGTAATGGTCTAAAATGATGGCACAGACTTGTCTTTCTAGTCTGAAAAAACTGATTTAAAAGTGAATCAGAGACTGGCACAGAGCTCTGGGTCACAGGGATGCAGGCTGGGGACTGCAAAACATTGATCAAAATCTCTGTGTTTCCCCAAGTAAGCAAAAAGTGGAAGTGGGCCTTGGATACTGGTAGCATTACTTTTAAAATGATGACATTATCATGTTTCTCATGTGACCCCTCTAAATCATAGGTGACAGAGTGAATTTTTGCTGTATTTTTTAAAAGAACTTTTGTTCCTGGAGCCATATTTTGTCTCCTAAAGAGACAATGAGAGGCGATAGGTCTCAGGTGATAAACACAACCACTTAAAAATAATTTTCTCTTACTCATGTAATTTTCTTTTACTGCATAGAGTTCCTCAGCCAGCTCTGACCTCAGAGCTATTCCAGGTATGAGGTAAAGCACTGGATTTTTCAGGGTTTCATGTGTATTTATCTACAACAGAGGCATGAAAAAAAGAAATTCTAAATATCTGAATGTTATTAAGAAGGGTAGTCAACATTGGAACTTGCCAAAGATCAGCTATCCAAAATATGGGACAAAAAAATGCAGGCTGAAGAGAAGCAGCTTGGTTAGCACTGAAATGTTTAAGAATGAACTGGGAAGTAATGAGACTGGGTTGAATGTGGTTCTTCAGGGCAACTCTGCTGGTCCATAGGAAAGGATGTTTGTGATGAAACCTGAGCATTTTCCATCCAGCTGACCTTGCCTGACTTTCAAACACTAATAAAAATATGGCACTGTGATCTGATGCCTGCAGAGAGCAATATGGGATTATTAGTACATAAAATGAGAGACAGAAATGATCTCCCACCACCGGAGACAGCAGAAGGGCCTCGTTGCAATGACACTTCCCTGGCTCTTAGGTCACACTTCTAATTGGGCAAGAGATTGATTCTTGGGCTTGTGCTCTAAAACAATTTAACAGCCTGTGTTCCTTGGTTTCAAACCAAACCAGAATGACTCAGTATTCTCTCTTTCTTTTTGAAACTAAGTCTCTCAGCAAATCTTATTTATTCTCATGCCAACAGAATAAGGAGATCTTGGAGGTTTGTGTGTAGGTTCTCAGGAGTATTGAAACACTCTTCTAAACTGCCTCTCCCCACACAGACTGTGTCATCATTAGTTAAAATTAACAAGGCATACACTTAGTAGTGCCATGATTTCCATTTCTTATCAACAGTGACGTGATAATTTTTAAACAACACCACAACTGGCCTGATTTCAGGTACAACGGGTTTAAAAGTGGGTGGCAAAATACTCTCCTTATTCAAAGGAGAAAACCACCACTCTAGCTCTGCTTTTCTGCGCCATAACAGAGATGTGCAAACCTGAAGTACAGAGGCAAGAGCAAATGCTTGCATTTGAAAGGAGGTATAACATTTGCTTTCACAGCTCTGCATCAGGAAAGTCCTTTCATTCCTCTTATCTCCTTCTCATGTGTGACATGGGAAAGCAACCTTTACTATTTCTGTCTTATCTCCTCAAATTTGTAGTGGAACACTCAGTAAATGGTAGGATAAGGGGTGAAGAGGCATCAGGGCTAGAGTGACACAGTCTGGGCTATCAGCCACATATTTTATCACCTTTGCCATAATGAGACCTTCTCAGTGGTTACTGTACCAAGGAAAATACTGGCTATAGCATCCATTCTCCATCCAGAGGTCCCTTCTTGCTATCCAAAATTTCCCCATACCCATCGTCCCTGCATGTTTTGAGCTCCCCAAGGGTTCACAGTGCCCTTTTTGGGATAACAAGGCATTTCTAGGCTTCTAAATTTGGTCAGTGACTACCTGTGGAGTGGTCACAGAACCAAGTAGCAAGGACAGCAGGGAGCCCCAGGACATGGGTGAGGAGCACAAGTGCTGTGGCACAGGCTGCTACACCTTCTCAGAGGTGGGGCCCCGTACAGTGCTCAGTGACTGGCACAGGCCCCTATTTAGCCCTCACTAGGTAACCTGAGCCCAGGAGCCATTAAACCCCAAAACAGTGAGGAAGTGCCCATACTCTTGCAGCTTTGGGTCCTCAAAAGTGGCTTTTTTTATCAGGTTCACCCAAAAGAAACAAGTCTGGATGTTATATCTTGCAGTGCACATTCTTTGTGCTGTATAATCAAAAAATCACCTACAGAACAATTTTATTCCTGGGAAGGTGATGCATGGAAGCAGCAATGGTACAGGCTGTGGTTAGTCAGTGCTACGTATCATACATTCTCTTTCATAGACCTTTATTTTCCATTTCTGTCAAAACTCTGTACTAACTCAACCCTGTTGAGTATGAATGAGGAGGAAAACCCATGCCAAGGAGCCAGTTTTTGGAGGTGGCAGTGTTGGGAAGCTTGTGTACCCTCTGGCAGTGACTGTGGTTTGGAGGCTGACCACAGCCAGGGGCCCAGAGGAAGTTCACTCATCCTAAGGCACACAAACATTTCCAAATGCAGCTATGTTTCTCACCAGTGAAGAACATTTTATTCAAGAATAGAATTTAATAGGAGCCCTGCCTCCTTTTCAAGGGATGCTGTCTCAGAAAATCACAATGGGAGAGTTTCCTTCAAACCTTTCTTCTTTTCCTTTTTTTTTCCCTGATGGGCCATAAGCTATTGACCTTTTCTGTAACACAAGGAGCTTGGTTGCTGGGCTTGTCTCTGCTAAAGTGCTAACATCTGTGTCTAACTATTAATTACTCAAGCTTTTTTTTTTTTCCCCAGTCATTACTCTAATTCTTAATACCAAATCCTCCCCTCAGGGGACCATTCGTTATTATCATCACTATACATGGTTTCTAAGGTGTCCACCCACATCACAACTGATTCTGGAAGAGAGAAGCATGTGGTAAGAATTGCTTTGCCTACACAAGAAAGGAACATTTCACATTATAAAAAAAAAAGTGCTGTGCGGTGATCAACAAGGGTGAGCAAGTGGCAAATCCCCTGGGGAAATGATGTGGTGTTGAGCTGCTGAAGTGGATTTCCTCCCACCAGCACAGCCAAGAGTCCTGCCTGAACTGCCTTCCAGGCTGAGCTGCTTCCAACCTGCCACAGCTTGGAAGTGAGTGATGCTCACACAGTGGCTTTGCTCAATGAAATGCTAGTTCTTTCTTTTCAAAGAGGCACAAAATGTATTCATAAGCAATAAGCTGGTATGTGATTTAACCACTATTCCAGTGATTTACAGAGTGCTTAATTCAGAAGGTTATAAAAAGCAAGAAGCCAAACAGCTCCATCAGGGCTGGAGCCAAATGCCAGCAAACTCAGATAAAAAATTCCTGTCCACTTCAGAGGATGTAAGGTCAAGCTCCATGATCAAGATGCCAAATGTAACTATTCCAAGGGCCAGTTTTCTGTTGTCAAAATGCAACTGAAAAAGCACATGACATCATGAGGATGTTCTTATTTATAGCCTGGCATAAAAGCCACCACACTGTGCAGAAGTGCCTTAATTAACTATATAAACTATTTCAAAATGCAATAAAAACTATAGAATGGTAATCATTAAAAAAGGAGGGAGAAGGAGTAGCAATAGCAGATTCTTTATGAACTGCAGAATACATTTTTTTACTTATTTAACAAATTTTGCATTTTCATTTGGTTTTACACACCTTTTCATAAAGATTTTATTTCAATCTCTACAGATCCTTCTTGGGGGAAAATACTCAGCTCCTCTAAGTAAAATTTAATTAGCTGAAAATGAATTTTATTAAATACTGTACTTCTGCCCCTTAAAATAAAATGTGGGCACTAGTACAAGTTTATAAATGTTAAAGAATGAAATTGTGCAGCAGCCTCTACAATAATTATCATATATTGCCTTCATTGGGTAAGAACAATTTCTCTTCTTGCTTTGCAGATGGGGACACTGAGGCATGGGAGTTTTTAATGCTACAGAGATGGTGCATAACAGGCCAGATCAAAATAAAATAGAACAGTCTTGGTCAAATGGCCAGGTATCTGAATTAGATGCAGTTCTATGCAGTTAGATGATTTTAAATAATGAAACACAATTTCCTTTTACTGTGAACATGGAAATGGGAACGTGTACAAGGGAAATTTTCTTGTCTTTCAAAACATTATACAATTGAATACATACAAAACTGATTAAGTTTTCTCTAATTAACTTTAAAGTCCATTTCTTTCCTGCCAGTGGCTTCTGGGGGGAAAAAAAGAAAAAAAAAAGCAGGCAGGAAGAACAGTGAGAGCTCTGCAGAGAGATCTATAGACATCACTTTGAAAATCTACCCACAGTGAAGTACCAGCTCAGTTTCTTCCCCTGTCATCACTTCTTGGATCTCCAGCACGTTTTGTGCACTCACTTGTCTCCTGGGACTTCTCTTGAAATTACTGGGTCTCAGCATGGGGCATGAGTGAGGGATTTACAGACTCTGGCAGTTCAGGCAGGAAGAGCTGAACTCAGCTCCAGGAGTGCTCCTGGAATGTACTCACCATGTTCCTCTGAGTACAACATACACATCTGCTATGAAATACGGATTCTGCTTAGGACCAACAATGTACAACTCCCTCCTTCTCCTAGGCAAAATCAGTGAGGAGTGGGAGTAACTGCTGATTTTCTCCCTGATCCTGATAAGAACACTTGGAAGCTCCCATTGACATGCCCGAGCTGGATGAGCTGCTAAGAGCTCCTACGAGGAGGTCAGAGCTGATCCCTGCACCTGGATGTGTCCAGAAGGAAATGGTTCATGCAGAAGTGGGTGAGCACTAGGAGGTCTGAAGAAACAGCTGTTTTGTGCTGGGCTTTACTCCGGGGAACGGAAACAAATGGTAAAAAAGTGTAACATTTCTGCTGGCCACAGAAAAAGATTAAATACAGAAGTGCCCCCTGGATATCTATCCAAAATTGGCTCTTGCTTAGGACCTGCAGTGCCAGATCAAACCAGTGGTCCAGCAGCATGCACTGGTGTGAAAACATCATAATACTGGTGAGGGAAATCCCCAGGAAAATACGTGGGTCAGTCCTGGCCTGACCATAGAAACTCTAAGGAAACTAAGTTTTTTCCTTATTTCAGTGAAGAATGTGAATGACTGAGATAATCCATATTGGACTCGGTAGGAGCATTATTAAAAACACAATACAGTAAAACAATTTTTAATGCCTGGATTTCACAAATAGGTTGTTGCATACATTGTACTGCTAAATTTTTACTTTGCAACACTGGTAAAAAATGATATTAGGAAGTAACAGTAAATGGTATTGGTGTTCCACTTTTCCCCAGCACTTTGCAGGAGAGCTCCCTGTTCCACATCTGGACTTGCAGATGCTATAGCTGTACCTATAAATCACAGCTACTTGGCAATTGCAATGCAGCAAGTGCAACTGCGGGGTTATGAGAAGAGCTTTGCAAAAATATTTATAATGGAGACAGCTGCGAGCAGTTATCCGCAGATATATCTGCAAAGCAGCAGCGTTCAGAGGGGAGCAGATGGGACAGGACGGAGATGCTCAGCCCTGGGAACACGAGGCTGGCTCCACTAGATGGCACCCGGCGCCAGCATCGCATTTTTGGGTGAACAGCAGGGGGAAATAGGTGACACGAAGGAAAGTTGAACTGAACATAAACCCCTCCACACCTCCGCCCGGGCAAATGAGAACTGCGGCTCCTCCTGTGGAAACCATAAACAAAGGGCCACTGAAAACAGAAGGGAAATGAGTCAAACCAGGGGGGGTTTCCACCCTGAGGTTACCAAGAGACTGTAAGAAAGCTGAAATAACAAAAGGGAGATATTAAATCTGTGCGTTCTCTTTCTCCTGCTTTGGGCTTGTTTTAATTTTTAAATCAGATCCTTTGAGTCCATGTCATTGGCATCTATTAGTTGTCCTATAGAGAGCCAAATTGTGCTGCTACCCCTCACGCGGGGAGTTTACTTTGACAAGAGCTCTTGTGGAAAAATGTTGCAGTCCTGTATAAAATGGCATTTAGGAACATATGTGCTAAGGACATGCCCAAATTGGCTTGTCAAACTTATTGAGAGCTCAAAATTAAGTCTGGAAAACATTGGTATGAGCCCCTTTTGACTTCAGGCACAGCCTGAAATTAGAGAGCCTGCAGAACAAGGCAAAAATAATTAGAAATTTCCCTTTTAAAAATAATTTCTGCTGGCAGATTAATGTCATGTTATTTAAAAAGTGATGCCAGAGATTAGGCTAATTGGCTTCCTTATTAGTTAGCCTCAGCAGGGGAGTAGAGAGGGCATGAGCGGGTGCAAATCCTAAATTGCCTGGCCTTGCTGATGAGGCAGATCACAGGTGAGGAGGAAGAGGGGAGACAGAGCACAGGGAAAGTGACACTGTCACAGCCTGTTTCCAGGAGTGATGGTCTGGGGAGCAGGAGGGATGCTAAGGAAGGGAGTGAGTTTATTCCCCAGCTGTCACTGCTTCGCCTGCTGAGGGCCACAGGCACACACCAACAGGGTGTAAAGCTGGTGCCTACTTGGAGAAGAGGATTGATGCATGAAAACTGTTTGTAAAAATGGCAAAGAAGTTGTTGCTCAGTGCAGAATTTTGCCACTCCTGCTGTTGTCACGTGGAGGGCAAGGATGCTGCTTGTGGGTTGCAAATTTCAGCATCACCAAAGAACCGGGAATGTCAAACGGAACTGAAGCTTGTGCTGTCTCATTGTGCTTGGTCCTGCCCTCAGCAACCTTCACCCATACATATCCACCAGAGCAATACTCCTGTGGTAAATATGAAATAGGTGAGAAAGAGATTTTTACCCTTCATCCACCAGAGGCTCTATTTTCAGCTGATGTAGTTCATCGCCTGTTACATCACGCTTACCTGCTAGACCTGTCCTCTCTCTTCACCACCCTAAAATATACACAGAATTCCATGGGAACAATAAATGCCCATGTTCCAGGGGAATGGTAATGTGCTGCCCTTTCCACCTCTCACATGCATTATGATCACCTGAAAGATCACTGAAATTGTTACTGCATGATATGGTTTGCAATGTCTGTGTACATATCTAAAGCCTAAATTTTGTAAACCATGCCTGTACCAACACGAGATGCAGAGACCCTTCCAACCCCTCTCCTGACCCACCACCACATCATGCTGTGGGGACACCAATGCCTGACACACCTGTGTGCCTCCTAGTATGCTTCCACTTTCCAGATCTTCCCTTTAAACTGGATATTTCTCTGACACATCCAACCCTCCCACTCCCTGCATCACTGTCCAACCAAACACGGAGAGCAGGGGGAACCACAGCTGAGTGTGCAACAGAGTTGAAGCTGGGAGGAACAAGGAGCTGGTTGTCAGGGACAAAGAAAAATCCTGCTGTAGTAGGAAACTGCCTGGACCACTGTACTGTTACTTTGCAGCATTTCTAATACATCCTGTGCATGATATTTCTATTTGTTTTCCACTTTTGTTTTGTCTGGAATAGAACTGTGCTGTCAGTCAAGTTTTTTTGCTCCTAGCCAGGTTTGCTGCAGAGACAAAGCTTATGTGCTCGTGCTGTGTCTTCATCCTCTTGCTGAGCACCCTTTCAGCCCACGAGCTACTTCTCAGATACACTGCCAGAAAACTGGAGTTTTCAAAAACTAAGTAAATCGAGTGAATTCCCAGAAAAAAACCCCAACCCAACCAACACAAAACAAAAAGATAAAAGAAAAGCAAAAAACAAAGACCAGATTGAGACAGAGAAGGGAAGAGACTGAAGAAGTCTGGAGCGTGCCACATAGTACAGCATTAGCAGGGTTGATGATGAGGAATAGAATTCCCATCTCCAACCATACATGGAAACTGTTTAATGTAAAGCTCGTGATTTTTTGTGGTGATTTGCTCACAAAATGCAAGCTGGAGTGAAGCAGACCACACAAGCTCCAGAGCTCAAAGATTTTAAATCATGTATGTCTTCAGTATACACTTTTATGTATAAAGTATAATTTGTCTGTCACCAAGTATAAGACAAAAGAGTTATTTGGGGTTTGTTGTTGGTGATTTTATTGTTTGAGGGGTGTGCTGGGTTGCAGGTTTTTTGTGGGTTGGTTTGTTTGGTTTTTCCTGTTCATTTTTGTTTCTTTGTTTGTGTGTGTGTGTACCAGTGTGCTGAGATAAATCCTTGAGGGACACCTGAATGTAGCTAGTATTTTTACAGGGAAAAATTGCTGAGAGATGTGTTTATATCTTGCCATGGTATCTGCACTTCTCCATTGTTAAATCCACTGGTTGCTGTGCCTGTTTAGCCATAACGTATAGTAATGGCAACTAGAAGTATTTAAATGAGCCATGTGCAATGCTGTACAGAAGTGGCAGAGAACAACTATTTGGTCTCTTTTCACCCTTTCAGCACAGTTATCACCACTAGGATACTTAAAACACACAACTTGGCTTTTAGCTTTGTATTTAATGACAATGAATTGAGGATTTTTGCTGTGTAACTTATGCATTTCCATTGGTGATGTGGAAAAGTCACTCTGAAACACTGTTCTATCATATGCCTACATGCGACTTTGGTATGGTGGCATTCCATTCCTGACCAGTTGGGCCACTCTTGAATTGCATATAAAAACAGAAAGTGTCTTTTAAGGGACAAGAAGGTAGAAACTAAGAGCTAAACTTTAAGGAAAAAAAGCAGGTGAGATGAGTGGTTGGGTGATGGAGTTGGAGGCACAGGTAACCTGCAGCACCATGAAGACAAAGTATAGAAAGGGGGATTTAAAAACTGCATCTAATCAAAGGTAAAGAATCAAAGAATCATAGAATGACAGAGTGGTTTGGGTTGGAAGAGAACCTTAAAAAGCATCCAGTTCCAATCTCCCTGCCATAGGTAGGGACACCTTCCACCAGATCAGGTTACTCAAAGCCCCAGCCAACCCTACCACAAGCACTCCCAGGGATGGAGCAGCCATAGCTTCTCTGTCCCAGTGGCTCACCAGACCCAAAGGAAAGAATTTATTCCTAATATCTAATCTAAACCTGCCCTTTTTCAGTTTGAAGCCTTGTCCTATCACTGTGTGCCCTTGTAAAGTCCCTCTCCAGCTCTCTTGCAGGCCCCCTTCAGGCACTGCAAGGCTGCATTGAGGTCTCCCTGGAACCTGCTCCAGTGCTCTGGTGAGTGGCCAGCCATGGCTCTCAGCCAGACACCACCACATCTATATTCTAGACAAAAACCTTGAAATCTGGAATATGAAATTCATGTGGTCTGGCTCTCTGGGGAAGCTGAGTGCTCCTGTTTCCAGACTTTGTCATCTTTTGCACAACACACAGATCGGTGGGTGCTGCAGCTGAAAGACAGAGCATTGCAAAGGGCTGTCACAGGAAACCATTTGTCACAATACACATTGTTTTGCAGGATTCTTAATGGCTGAGTTTTGGAATTAAGACATTGAAAAATTGCTTACCCATGAGGTATTTTGCTGAGGACATAATATGCTGTATATGAATGCTGATACACCTGCAAAACAAAATTAAGAAAAAGACAACAAAAAAGAGATTAGTAATTGTCACCTGTGTTAATGGGGCTCTTTTTTTTTTTTGGCAAAAACAATCTAGCATTCATGGCTGAGAAGCTCTTCTAAACACTTCAAAATCTCTAGTAGAAAAGGACAATACATTAATCCACTTAAAGCTGTTGTGTGTTCTTTCCATCTTGCACTTTATTACAGTGTTTGGCAGCTCGTGTACACCCAGATGCTCGGTGTCGTTACCATGGCTACCAGGTCTTTGATTAAACTGGGGGCACACGGGCTCTGCAAAGGCTAAATATAGAACAGTCATTAATGAGGACACCTTGGTCAGCTGGAGACATTCTCCATCATTATAACTAGACACAACAGGGATAGAATGCATGTTTTTTGCTTTATTTCCACATAAATAAAACGGGGAGTGAGGCTGGGTGATCTCAGAGAGGGTTGTCAGGCCCCTGTCAGTCAGCAAACAGAACTGTACTGACCCAAGGCATAAAGCTGACCTCATGTTTCTCTGACCTGCTAAGTTGCATCTTCATATCAAGCTGTGCTCTCTGGGCCTTGGGGAGGAGCTGGCCAGTATGCACAGCAGCTCAGCTCAGAGGGGAGAGTTTATTACTTATTTTCTAAGTAGTAAATAACAACAACAGAGGCAATGTCAGCGATTTAAGAGGGGGTGATTTTCCACTGGTGACAGCACAATCCCTAACAGTGATCAGAAGTCAGGGCACCAGTGTGGAAGGTCTAAATATGAATCAGTTCATACAAATTTATACAGCAAGCCACTTCTGCAATTCTGTCCTGTTACTGTATGCTACTTAATAAATAAAGAAGCCTCTTAAGCATCATTTCATTTGGCTTCTACATAAATCTTTAAGCCATTTGCTGTCCAGTAGCTCTCATAAAACATCCTGTACCAGAGGACAAAGGAGAAATTTCTTGCATATTTGCTTCACCAAGCAAGTTTGATCAAAATTATTTTTCCTAAATTCTTCTGGTTTTGCACAGGTATATTTTTTTTTTAACTTAAGCCAAGAAGCCATGAGATGTCCTGGATGATGCTGCCAGCCTCAGCAGGGGCCATCCCAAGCACACCATTAGCATCACAAGTAAGCATGACTCACTCCCAGCCAGTCTGGAGGGCAAACCTGCATGGTGGTGTCAACCTAAAAGCCCTGCAACTTTTGGCATCTCAGTAAAGAGACAGATAAACACCAGGCACACCACTGAACACAAAGCACATCATCCTGTAAATATTACATCAAACTTCTCTGTCACAATTTGAATGCAAACACAAAATCGATATACTACTGCATGAGCTCTCTGAAAAACAGACACAGAGATGAAAGCACCAGATTTCTACCCATAAAATGCAGAGATTGAAGCCAGATTGATGTGATTCCCTTCTTCCCTGTTCAATTCACTCCATTCATTACAGGGACATCATGAGGTCACATCCCATAATCCTATTTTCTTTTGGGCATTCAGATCTGTAAGGACTCTTCACACAAGGTGATTCTCTGGTGTGTTCATATCAGGGAGGGTCTAGGAACACAAGTGAATTCACCACGAGCCAGCGTTTATTTTAGTACAAGTGTCCTTTTTAGATCCACCTGTGTCAGATGATGTCAAATAAATTACCATTTTCTCACCCTCATCCAATCATACCAAAGAGCTCTTGAATCTTACAGTGCTGATACCTGAGATCTGGCTGATGCATGTGGCCTTAGAGTTTATTCCAGCTTTGATGAAGTTCTAAAACTGATAAAATTCCTTAAAGACAAAGCACTAGAAAACTAAATCCTCCTGCAGATCTGAAAAACCTGATAATACATTGTCATTAAATACTGAGCCACTTTTGCCTTCAAATATCCTGTCAGTAGAATGTAGAAAATTATGTAGATATATAAATTGTGATCTGAGGCCAGGACTTTTGTTCAAGGTTAGAAGCCATGCTGTGTTGTCAGATACCAGAGACAAGAGCCCACCAAAATGAGTATGAGCAGATGCCTTCAGGGGAAAACAGAAAAATGTGGCAGGCTGGAGAGAAGAGGAAACAGCCAAGGAAATTTTGAGCAGGACACCTGCTGATGTCCTTGCCTGTGGTACAGAGTCCCACAGCCATGCTGTAGAGTTCAGAGTTAGAGCCATTAGTGGAGACAGATAAAACATTTTCTTTGCTGAGAGAACTTAGGAGTGAGGAAAACAAAAGTTGCAGGACACTCCAAGAACTCCTTTATTTTCTCAATGGCATTTGTCATCATTTTGGGTCTTTGGCCAGACTCTAAAATAACTCACATCAGCTGTGCTATAGTACACAGTCTTCAAAGGCTCGCAGCTGGCAGGGTTCACTCACAGGAGCAAAGCTTTCTCAGATAAATCCTTAAAATGAGTAGGTTTGCTCATGTAAAAAAGAACCACTTGTATGAGCTAAGATTTCAGGATTGGACATTTATTATTACTACAGTTGTTAAGGACACAAGCACATGCAGCCCAAATCCTTTTCAGCCCTGCTATTTGAAACCTATTTGGAAAACACACTGCCAGCAACCCTCCTAAGCAGACAATCCAAGAGAAAAATCACTTTATGTCTTTCTGAGAAACGAAATGGCTGATTTCCTCTGAGATATGCAAACCAAATGAAGTTAAATGAACTTTTTGAGAGGATGACTATGTCTGCTGAATATCTCAACTAAATTTTCTGCTGAGGTCAAGATGAATTTGGCTATTGACTTAGCAGCAGGAAAACTCCACAGCAGGGAAAAGTGCAGGGAAGAGATGAGCATTCTTTTGAAATTCAAAGAAAAGCCTCAGAGAATGGGCAGTGCTTGAAAGTTAGTACTCATTTCATTTAACCTCTCTGAGAGTTTCTGGCCAACGAAAGTAGCTGTATTAACTATCTGTGTTCCCCTTTTCTACAGAAGAGTGTGGTAAAAGCCACTGCACTGATTTGATGCTCTCAGCCCTGATTTTTGGTTGGATTCCAGAAGCATTAGAGAGGTATCTTTGAGGGTAGAAGAGTTTTTGGCAGTTGTTTTGCTCTGTAGACTTTGTGTCATCCCACCAACATAAGTTAGAACAGGTTTTGAGACTGCTCTGAGGGGTTCTGGGTATCACCACAATCAGGTCACAGAAGCTCCCACACCAGCTGTCACCAATAAGTGCTGTAAAAACCATTACACTAAAACCACTGGGCCAGAAACACTCTCCCACTGGGCTTCTCATCCCAGGTCACAGCACAGATCTTGTTTACTTTCAATCTAAGTTATGCTCTGCAACAGGTGCCTGTTTACACTGAAATCGTAAAGGGACTGAGAGATGGATCTACCAGTTTCCACTGAAGCCTTGGAAAGGCAATTATCTCTCTAAAATTCAGAAGAATGCAGGACGAATTACATATGACAACACCTTGTTGTGAAGCCACTGACCTCGTTTTATGTAACCAACAGAAGAAACCTGGGCCTGACCAGATGACAGCAGAGAATCCTCCGCTCCCATGCCATAAAATTAAAAAAAAAAAAAAAAAAGGGAAATTGTGGTTCCAACAAAGACAAAATGTACAGAGACAAAATGGAAGAAGAAGTTTCTGTGCTCTATCACTACAGAACAATGCATGATGTGAATGGCAATGTCTCCTTGACAGCACCTGTGTAAGTGCTGTGAGAATACAGGTCCTAGTCCAGAAGGGCTTACTGAAATAGGAACTGTTTGTTATTTCAGAATAGAATGGATTTGTATTCATTTATTGGTTGTGACTAATCATATAAATAGAATCCATAGCTTTTGTTCTTGCCCCAAAATAACTGCAGAAATATGTGACATAAATCCTAAAATTTTGTGAAATGGGTTTTCAGCATCTTTTGGTTGGTGTGAAAAGTTACACTACCTGCTGAGGATTTATCACTAGCATCAGAAAAAAATAAAGAGTTAAGTTTACATTTCCATCTCCTGTGCTGGTGGCTTTCTGTCTCCCTCTGTGGGCTGATGCCAGGCTAGCACCAGCAGTAATCAGCATTTATGGAAAGGCTTTTCTTTAATGTTTTCACAACAAGGGGCTGAACCAACACAAAGAGACACCTCATTTCAAGGAGGTTTACAAACAGAAAGAAAGGGGGGGAAAGCCCTTAGAAGAAGGCTCCCCAAATCAGCCCAATCCACTCATCTTCCAGCAGGCTGTTCTATCAAAACAGCTGATTTAGGGTCTTACCACGCAGCATATAAAACAGCTCATGGACCTGGGATTAAACCCAGGTGAACTGGCTGCCATGGTCTCATGATTGTTACTTACTCGATAAATACAAGAACAGAGCATGCTTTGTATCCATTTTCTAAATGGCTCCATAGAGCCACCTGTCCCTTCATGCAGTAGTGTTATTTACATTAAAGAATTACCCAGAAAACTCACAAAAAATCCCATAAAACTTAGAGCTGACAAGGGAACAGCTACAGGGCAGAGAAGAAGTGTAAGCTGTGTTATAAAGCAGCTTGCAAGGCTTAATACAAAATTTCTAGTGTTTAGTGTTTTTCTTCTTTATCAGGAATCACACGTTTAATCCAAAGAGTCATTTCAGCATTCCCAAATAAAAATGAACAATCTAAACAGTCATTAGAAATAAAAGTGTACAACAGTTTGCTAAAGTTTAAAAATATCAAGAATATGTTTTACTGTAATTAATCATAAAGCACTCAATTTATCTGGGTAAAATGACTCATTTCTTATTCTGTAACAATAAAGTATATCATCAAATAATAGATCCCCTCAGGATTCTTAACAGACCCAAGTTGTCTTGATAATCTATCTCCTTTTATACTGTGTAGTAAGACAGTAAAAATACATCATGAGTGACTGGTGAAACAGGAACTGCCAGATCCATTAAAAGGGTTTCCCACAAAGAGTCTCTAAAAAGACATTTGCTGGAAATAGATTTTACAGCCCATTTTCCTACTTATGCTATGAGCAGACAAATCCCCAATTGCACATATGAATGTCAAACCAATTGAATAATCCCAAACATTCGACATAATTACATATTCCACCTTTCAAAATGGGCCTGGCGCCCTTACACAGTAACTCATGCTGTGATGCAAAATGTGCAGGTAAAAGATGATTTGCCATTTGGCCTTTAGTGTCTGTGATATTTAACCAGGCTCTGAAGCTGACAGATTAAGAGGGAAAAGAGAATAAAGTAGAATGCAGGAAGGCTGTATGGTAAATAGCTCACGTATTTGGTAGCTTTTTATCTAACAACAGCATGAAGGTGAGGGGAAAACAAGTTAAGAGGGAAAATCACAAGCACACATTATCCAGAGGTTGTGTTTCCTTCTCCTGCAGGGACATACCATGTATGTAAAGGACACAAGTCACCACACTGTCACATGGATTCTTCTGTTAGTCAGACACCAACAAGCAAATAGGATGCTAACTTTACAGGGCAACAGGTGCACACAAATCCTCCAGGAAAGAAAAGGATAATTTTTTGACTAAAAATACCTCACTGCCATAATTTGTTATGGTATTCTGTGAAGGATTAAAGCAGGTTGCTGTATCTGCTTGCAGAATTTTCTGCATCTTTTATGAAAGTCAACATTTTTTTCTTCTTTTAAATTTAAAATTTAATTTTAAAAATGAAAGTCAAAATTTTCACTTAATTATTTGCCTTGATCAAAATTCTTTATGATATTATTGGTTTTGTTTAACCCTTCTACTCTATTGAGAAGAAATCCTTTTGCCATTACATGTTGAACTTGCCCTCCAAAGGGGTGAAAAATCCATTCCTGTACCTGACCACTAACTTCTGCGCAATGTTTTGTTCCATTTCTGTACTTTCATTCTCCCCTGTACTGATGATTCAGAGCACAAGGGGTTACCTGTGGTGGAGGCATGGTTAGGTAATGGTCTTTTCATTTTTGCCCTCAGTGGAGACAGAATGGTCAGCAGTGTTCTCCTCAGCCCAACTGTCTCTGCAAAGGATTATGGCCATTTTATTGCTAATAGGCACTCCATAGTAACCAGCTTGGAATTAGATTCTCTCAAAAACGTCATGCTATCTATTCCTTTTGTGTCACTGTAATAAAAAAAAAAGAAAAACTACCGAAATCCATACTGGTATTTTGTACCCTGCACTCAGTGAAGCTTGATTGCTTGCAAGAACTAAACAAATCAATAAAGCCATATAATTTGAGGTCTATTCAACATTCTCATCTTTCAAATTCATTGTGATACTGACCTATTTTGCTTTCTTCTGAGGCAGTATATTCTCTTTTGTCCCTCCACTGATTTATCCCTTTATGCTTTATCACTTCTCCAGTAATGCACCTCTAACACAGTCTCATGCTGTGTGTCAACCTGCTTGTACAGCCCTCTGAGGAACACTGCCCATTTCTCTTCGTGCCTCAAATAAATTAGAAAAGCATAATGAAATGCTATCGGCGAGCATTTCCTAAGCATTGGTTCAGCTGGCAGCCAATAACCCCCAGCTGTCAGCAAACACCTGATTTGGGATGCTCTTACCCACTGTGCTGTACCCAGCTGATCAGACACATGTGTGATGTGCTCACAGCCACAGAAAGTGCACTCTGGCCCTGCTGTGCCACCCCAGGACAGTCTGGGGAACTCAGGGAAGGGCAGAGATAGGGAAAATAGGTTTGAGCAAGAAAGGGGATACGAAGAAAGGGTTTCTGGATCAGTCAATGTACTGAGCATTTGGCAACCGGTTGCCTGTGTTATAACTGTCTCTGTATTCCAGAGGAACTAACTTAAGTCAACATTTGGGCAAAAGGAGGAAGAAATATACATAGGGAATGCATGTATTAGAGTTGTTATGGGAAGCAAATATTTTTCTTGGAAAGAGGAGGGGACCCAGCAGGGTAACTGTGCCTGGGTGATGTGACACAGCCAACACTCAGCTGTCAGTGCCTGAGAGAGACCCAACAGGTCTGTGCCTCATCTCAGTCACATCAGTGTGAATAAGGAGCTGCTCCATCTCAACCACCAGTGTGAGTAAGGAGCTGCTCCACTCATACCCAATGTCACAGGAAATCAAGGATCAGCAACTGGGTGTCTCCAGAACCAGGAAGAAATTTCAGTGATTGATTTGGAAGAAGGAAGTAACGCAAGAGGCAGTAGATCACCAGGAGGAGTGTTTGCGTGGTGCTGATTTTCAAATCTTTTAAAAATTTAGTCTCTTAAGACGGAAAATTAAATCATTGTCCTTGTTGTTTAAAGGACAACCAACACTGTTCTCTAGTCATGCAGTGCTGTGAATGCCCTGCCACCCACACCAGAGAGGCTTCCCTGGAGAACAATCTCACATCAAGGTGACATCAGGAAGGGACAGCACATTCCTGCCATGGGGACTTGCACTTTAGTAGCATTTGTAACGCAAGCCCAAGCCGATCGTGGTGGGGTCACGCACCACAGGCAGCACACATGGTTAATATGTAAATCTCTCCCACAAACATACAGAGGGTGTGCTGGGATTAGAAGCTGATTTCCCAAGCACCAAACCATAGGTCTCTGAAACAGCAAGGCCAAGGAGTTACTCCTTCACAAATAGTGTTGTCTCAAGTCTGATGGCAACATCCACCACAGTAATAGATGGACTGTCATGTTGCAGGATAATGCTGCTAATTCACCTTCCACAAACTGATTATCTATCCCAGCTGTTTAATGTTAATAATTCTTTATTAAAAGATTAGTTTTCAAATTGCACTTTTGAGAGCCTTCTACTGCTGACAATGCCAAAAAGTGAACTTCAAGGCCGGCTGGAGGATTTCTGACTCTGTGAGGCAGCGGAGCAGAGTGGTTGCTCTTTTTGTTACAAATGCAGCTCCAGAAGCAACTTAGGCCACAGGTATTAACATCCAGCTCGTGTGCCAGCTCTCACCCCTCGGAGAGCGTTAATCCAATCTGCCAACTGCTGCTGCACTCTAACACAGCTCTGCCCTGCCAAGCAATTACAAAAGCCTCCTTTTGCTCCCGAGCCACCTGTCCCTCACAGCGCTTCACTGGCACCAGCAAGCCCTTGCAGGCACTGAGTTAAAGGACAACTGCTCCGTTTTTCGCTGGTAAATAACATGGTAGCTGCAAAACATTCAGTTTTTCACCAGCCTCTGTGCACTTGTTGATGCTCAGGTTTTTGGGAAGTAGCTGCAATGAAGTTATGAACACTTAAGAATGAGGGTTGTGATTAATGAGCTCATTCTGTTGTTGATCTTTTTAAACTTTTATCAATATTCACATCACATATATAAACTCCCAGGTTCCCCCTTCCACCTTCTGTTCAGAAACTCAGAAATGGGAATTAAATTGTCTAGTACATAGTTAACATTGTGATTCTAACACACCAAACAATATCTCTAAAGAAGATGAATAAACAACGTTATTATGTAATAAGAGTACAAAAGTAGCCCAGGGCCAAATAGAAGTTTTAGAAGGAGATAGCAACTATCTCCTTCTCCAGGAAACATAAAAACCCTTCAGATCCATACAAATACACACAAGAACATACAACCATGATTCTCTAGTAATATATGTGATAATAATGATAGCTGTATTGGGCCAGACCCAAAGTCCATCCAGTTCGCTACCCTGGCTCAGTAGCCCAAAGCCACTTCAGAAAGAAAACTGGAGCAAGCTGATTTATAGTCATCCTTTCCCAAAATACTTTCCCAGGCTCTCTCACTTTGCAACTTGGAGTGTGTCTCTGTGCAGCTGCCTGCCTTGAGGGATGGCCCTGCCACTGACCTCTCAGCCATTCTTTACAAGCCTTTACCCTTTTTGCACCTACAACCTCATGCACCAACTCCCTTTTCCCAGACAATGGTGCCAAAAGCTTGTGTGGGGTATGATTCCTCTAGGCAGCCCTTGATGCTTATTTTAGCCTTGGATTTACACCTTGGATTACACTGTTTGTAGAGGCAGCCCAGGGTAGCTGGTGGAGATGGGGAGTTTACAAGGTTCACATCTACATTCACTTGACTGACTCTCACCTTCATTGCCTTTGGAGTTACAGGTCTGAGGGCTGAAGGACAGCATGAGAAATCAATGCTTAATACTGATTTTAATGAAACATTAGATAATGCCTTCTTTCAATGAATCATTTCTTGAGCTGAGCAGACACTGACTGTGGAAAGATCCTAAAAGCCTCTTCTTGTGAAGTTTACAATGCAAATGGTACAGTTTTGTAGCAATTATGTGAGAACCAAGCCATGAAAATGTGCTGAATGCTTAGTATAACTAATTAATTTATTCATTTTTAAATAATTCACTTTAGAGGCAGAAATTAGCAACTACAGAACCACAGCATATGTACTTCCTATTAAAATTTACTCTTAGCATATAAAAATTGCTTTTTCTACTGTAGCAGCAGAGAATGTGAATACTACAAAGAAGTTAGCACTGGCATTGAAATTTTTTAAGATGGTCCTAGGCTCAGGGCACTTTTAGAAGACTCATAGAAAGGAATCTGAAACAAGAAAGACAAGACCATCAGAAAGCATTAGAGAGCAACTGTTTAAAAGCAGTGAAGTGGATGTAAAAGAAATTAAAGTATTCAGATGCATGACAGGGACCTTGGTCAAAAATCCTCTCTCTGTTCAGTGAAAGATTCATTTTCCAGTTCCATATGAGATCAGAAGGCTCAGAGCTGTATCTTGATGTACACACAGATCTAATTCACTGGAGGAGACAATTCTATTTTCTGACACAAGGAAAACAAACTGAAATCACACAGGAGGCAGGAGGACATTTTATGTGCTATCTTTGTGATGCTGTGGACAACTTCCAAGGGGTAAAAGGACTGTGGTGATGATGAGCATCTCTTTGGAGAGCAGGGGGAGAGCAAAGAGGACAGGAAGAAGCACAGAATATCCCCTGCTCCTTGCCTGCTGCAGAACCCTTCACAGCACTGCCATCAACAGCATCACTCTTCTGCTCTTGCACACAGAAATACGAGGATTCATGCATTTAAAGACATTACTAAAGCCCTGTGACTCCCTTCCCTTTTCAAGAAAGAGCTTCTTTTGAGCAGAGAATAGACAAAAAAATAATAGAAGATCCCATTTTCAAATCTGGGTCATTAGCTGCCCAAGAGGAACATTAATTGTTGGTTTTAACATCGTGCTGGTAAAAGCAGAGTTCTGCAGGCAATTACAGAGATAAAAGGCACTTGTTCAGGGTAAACACAGAGAGCCACACACTCCTTGCATTTAGGCATGTAACTTGGCTAAAGACAAGAACATTTGCATCAGAAGATTTGGATTTCTGAGTACAGGAACTTCATTGGGATGCCCTGCATAGCAAGAGCTCTTCTTCCAGAAGAGGGCACTAAATATATATA
>VZRZ01002427.1:193529-356092 GCA_013398175.1 Climacteris rufus | reverse complement strand
GCTCTAAATATATATATATATATATATATATATATTTTACTATTTCAGTAATTAAAAATTAAAAAAAAATTAAAAAGACCGGAATTCAGAAGAATTAGATTATAAAGTCCTTCAGGCTGGGATCACTTCATATGTTTCTGCATAGAAACTAGACATCAATTCTTTCTGATTTTGCTTTCTGAAGCTTTTAAAATCACTTACATTTTCCCATTTTGCATCCTATTCCTAATATATTTCTTTCCTTAACATTTTAAAATAACCATCTGTACTTTCACAATTCAACACAAAACAGGATTTTTATGGTCCCTAAAAACTTAGGAAACAAATTTATGCTAAAAAGGAGAAACTCACCTCCAATGTAATTCTGAAGTCTCTCTTTGTTGCAAGGAATCTAAATCTTTGTTAAGTTCTAATTTTTTTCAATAATTTTCATATTGCTATTTATTTCATTCCTTGTAAGGCAAAGTTCCCCCATGTTTCACTAAGATAGATTCCCACATGAGTGTAAGAAAGAAAATTGCAATTATTTTACTGCTGTCCATCTGATTTTGACTGCCTAGGAAACCTTGTACAATTACCTTACATGGGCTTTATTCAAAAACAAATTGCAGTTTATTTTTAAGACATTTTGTGACTCTTATTAAGACATTAATCTCTACCAGTTTCTTCAGGTTAGCTCATCTATACACTCAGGAAAGGAAGGAAAATGAGAAATATAACCTTATGTGAGCTAAGAAAAAATGGGTTATTTTTGTACCATAGTACTTTGCCTTCAGTCTTTTTTATTTTCCCTTCTCTGCTTGATGAAAATCTCATTTACTAAAGAAAATATTTACAGAGGAAGACTGCTGATAGCTGATACTGATACATAGTATACCTATGTGCTCTTGCATGACAGGCTAATTATTTCTGAGTTTTGATGCTCCTCTAGTCTTCCCTGGAACTGTGGATTTGCTTTTTAGTTTACTGATGTGTATCTGTGCCTGTGAATAAATGTAGGATACAGTTTATTGCCCCTTGCTACATAAGCAAGGCTGTCCAACTTAATTTGAAATAAAAATTTTGCACTCAGTCATGTCTGTGCAATTTCTGTTGAAGTCTCACAGCTTAAATCAGGAAGCTTCAGGTTTGGTTCTAACTCCATTTATTTGCATTATTAGAAGAACAGCAAGAGTTTAATCCATTGTTTTTAATAGAAAGCAGCTAAAGCCCAGCAGCTGAAGTCAGCAGCCTGTTTTTAATGCTCTGCATTTCATGCAGTTGGTATTTTGTTATAATAATCAGATTAAACTGTCCCTGGAATGGAGAGAATGGAGACTTCCATTGGAATTGAGGCTTGATGCAGTTTTACCAAACTCACTGCTACAGAGGGAGCAGGCACCAGCAAAACTGGAATGTGGGGATGGAGGACTGTCTGGAGATTGGCTGTGCAGAGCTTTGCTTCCCAGCTCAGGCACACACATTTTGTGCTTTATGAATGCACCTAGAGCATCATTTCAGCAGCAAACTTCCTCCTTTAGACATCCCCCAACAACAGAGCTAAAAGCTGGTGTCCAATGTGATTTTATTGTTTGGTCCATGAAAACTGCAGGCCCTAAGTCACCACAGTGACTAACAATGATAAATCAGAGAATGATTTGGGTTGGATCATGTAGTTCCAGCCTCCCTGCTATGGGCAGGGACACCTTCTGCTAGACCAGGTTCCTTCAATTTAGAGATTATCCTGCTCCAAGAACACCAGCTGAGGATGACATGAGCACCCATTCTTTGCATTTCAGTGGTGCAAACACATTTTCTGTGGATAATAGACACAAGCAGTCCCCACCCAGCTTCCTTGCTGACACTCACTGTCTGTCATTTCCCTTTTATTAAGAATGGAAAAATAAAGAAAAAGTATCCAGACTTGGGATATGTCTTTTCACTCCACTTTCTTCTCCAGTTTCTACTGAGTTACAGTGACAGATCCTTAATTTTAAATAAGAACTCATTGCCCCATGGCCCAAGGATCTTAAGTACCAAAATGTCCCTACAGTTCATTTGTTTGAGTTCCTAACCCTGCTCTAACTCCTTGTTTAAGATAGAATTTTTTCCTCATTAAAACAAGTTGTGCCAAAACAGAAGAATTGCTGTTAAAAGCAGAGAACCATTCAGGCTACACAAAAAAATACATTTTCTGCTAGAACTTTGTCAGGATTTCAAATGAACAATGAGGGTCCTCCAAACCAAATTAAATAAAGAATAGGTTTGACCTGTTTTCTTCCTCTGTGCCAGTTCAAAATTGGTCCTGAAAGTTAGCAATATTGGAATTAGTTTCTGCAGTTTCTCCTTCAAAAGAAAACTCTAGGATTAAACTTGTCAGTATTGTTTTATTGGCCTGTAACTGTCCAAAAATTTATTTTCTAAACAAACAATGTGACAGAAATATTCCCACCACTTGATAAATGTTTACTCAATTAAAATGAGTATCCACCCTCCTATAATAAGAACTTTCAATTTTTGTAAGTGTTTGCAGCAGAGAAGGTCTGGCATCCAAAGGGCTCTGCTGTTGAATGCACGACTGAGTTCACCTGAGAAGACAGTGTTTGCACAACTCTGTAATAGAGTTTTGAAAACCCATAAATCCCTCTAGAGCTGTGTGGCAAACTTCCCTCTCTCTCTGTGCCACTGCAGATATCAAATATTAATTAGGCTGAAACAATTACTGATACCAACACATGACAGAAAACCTCAGCACGCTGGCATGTCTGACAGAGATATTGCTCCTTCTCCTGCACTGAGGGTCATCAGCAGGAAAAGCTCCCAGCTGCTGAGATTTCCTGTATTAGCAGCTCTGGTTTACTCCATGGAAGGTGACCATGAAGAGCTGATGTCCTGGGTTAGACACACTCCCCCAGGTCAGACAGAGAAGCAAATCCAAGTGTAGAAATGTTTTTGCATCAACCTTCTCTGATGCCTTTGAAAATTCTGTTTTGTCTATCTTGTTGAAAAGAGCAGATTAGGGAATTCATTCATGGTGGGTTTGAGATTGGAAAAGATAGGCTGTCTTTCACAAAGGGTATTTTAAATAGACCAGATTCATAATTAAAAATTCCCACAACAGTCTCCTTCTAAAATAAATCATTGCCTCTAAACGTTGTCAAACAATAGCTGCTGCTCAGGCTTCAAATCCAAAGTTATCACCCACAAAATTAACCTCTCCTGTATTCTTAGCACTTCCTTGTTAATACAACACTTCTGGATACACAGGCCTCAGCTTTAGTTATGCAAATGTAGCTGGAGCACTGCTGTCCTACTACTAAGAGGATAAAAAGCTCTTTATCAAACAGGGTTATTTACACTACTGATCTTGGCTGTTAGAATAATATCACTCAAAACAGAATCTGTAAGAAGGAGAAAAAAAGGTGGCCCTCACCTTCAGCCCTGGAGCCCCAGAATACCCTCACTGGAAGACCACACAGGCACATGCATAAAGATGCTGCCATTTTCAGAAGCTGTGAGCATTTCATTGAAATATTGAAGATTAGCTGAATGGTATTAACAATATTTATTCTACGGGAACTAACTGGAGACACTGCTTTCATGAAAATGTAGCAAATTATCAGATTTGATGAGTGGCTGTTCTATATGTTTCCACTAATTCATTAATAACTTGACTTTTTATTGAAAAAAGCACTGGATGACTACAGTCATACAGTTCATTCTACATTCACAACTACATTCTTACAATTGGGGCACTGAGAAAAGGGAAGACACTCTGCTTGAAGATACACACATGCACTGATGTCACAAGAGAAAAACACTTTATGTAATATAAACTTCACAATATGTGGACTGATTTCTTTTCTTCTTTTTATTTAGGAAGTACTTTATCCTGATCCATTATTTATCCTAATACCTGTAACCATTTCTCACAAATATACAAAGTTACAGTGCTTTAGGCTTGAAAATATTGGAAAAAATAGTTTTAGCCACCAGCCTTTGATAATAGTGAATAATATCCTTATATTGTGCAGCTTTCCAATAGAGGAGTCCTGATTTATGAACAAGGATTCAAAATGGCATTTGTATTAAAAAAAGGATATGAAAAACTATAAACATAAGCCTTTCCCTCAAAATGCCCCCTCAAAAACTACTGATTTACAACAAACACCAAAAATTAAACAATGGTTAAACCAGGTAGCATTATTTTATGGCACAAATATTTTATCTGTGCTCACTTTATCACGGAATCATTACACATTTTCAGTCTTCCTGAAAGGAACATTAGGTGAAAATGAAAAAAGCAAATTTGAAATATATTTATTGCCATAGAAACAAAATAGATTTATGTAAACCTATTTCTAGGCCTGGTAAATCCATTTCAATTAAGTAATAAATATCATGGCTACAATCTGAGCAGTATTACTGATGATAGTTATGACAGTGTTCAATTTTCAGAGGTATATTTGTCATAATAATGTTGATCACCTAGCTCAAAAGGATGTTGTGGGGATTCATTAATATTTATACCCATTAGTGTTTTGGAAATAACAAGCATTATATTATTTCAATTTTTACACAACTAATTAAAATAGTATGAGGTTGTAATTGGACCGTAAGCACAAAACCTGTTCATTCCACATCACAAGCAGACTTGCAGAAATAGTGAAAAATGGTAAAAACAACAATAGTAATATGTTGCTTTCTATAAACAGTGATTTTTTACTTCATTTACACTCTAAGTATGAGGTCTAGGGTTTTGTCTGGGTCTTTCTGAGATCTCTTTAGTCCCACCACTCCTGTTAGAGATGTGACAACAGGCAGAGAGAACAGAAATACTGAATTCACCACATGAACTACTCTAAAAAATAATAATTGTGTCTGTTCTAATTACAAAAATGATTAATTCTTCTCAGCCTTCAGCATCACAAAAGAGTATTTCTTTAACTGCAAAATAGGTAGCAGCATCTGTTTTATCAGCTGCAAAAGCCTCTGAGCCCTGACTTTGTTGAGAAGTCTTTGCAGCTTGGTCCTTGCTAACCAGCCAGGATTTCTGGGTGTAATTGCCCTTAACTGGCACAACCACACTGAGGGACTGGTAAATCGGAGAGGAAGGACAAATAACTTGAAGAGGAATCTCGGCCACTTTAGTTCCTCTCTTGCATGATGACAACACTTATTCATAATGAAGGCAATTAAATATTCCCTAACATCTCACTGTGACAATCCAGAAAATCACTTCTCACATTTATTTTTTATGTTTCTCATATTTCATGTCTCTATTTCTTTTATTCCATTACACAGACTCCACAGGTAACTGACTGCTACAGAATGCTGTACAAGCCCGTGGGGCTTTAGTCACTCATCTTTACTCTGACCTCATCACCATCCCAGTCACAGAAATGCCACTGGATTTAAGAGGGGTTTTGTCACTTGGCTATTTAGGAAAACCCTTTTGGAGAGCAGGGATGTCGCACAGGACACGAAAGAAAGACGCAGACACGCGTTGAAGAGAGAGAGCCAAGACTGCAGGCCAAAAAGTGAGCAGGACTCTCCTCCCAGACCCTGCACTTTATTTTATATCCTCTTAGAAACCACAGGGATTGGAGGGAGAAATTGCCACCTTTCCATCACACTGGTCAAAGGAAATATCCATCAAATTTCTCCGCCCAGGAGAAAGGAATGCAAACAATAGAAAACAGTTAGAAAAACATGGCTGTGTTTACAGAGAATGTGTGAGAAACTGTTACAGAAGAATGAAAACATCGAAGAACTTCAAAACTCAGGGCAACACAGGGAGACCCCCACAGGTGATGCCAGAGCAGTGTGGTCCCCAGGAGACCTGTGGGGAGCACAGACCCCCATCAGTGCTGCTGGAGCCACGTGCTGGGCAGGAGTGGCTTTGGCCGGACACCACCAGAGACAGCCTTGAGCCTCTGCCCCCCTTCTGCTGAGATGCTGTGGCCAACCCCCACTTGCACATGTGTTTTGGGGTTATTACACCCTCTATCAGAGCCCCACACACCTATTTTAGTGAAGGATGATTTGAAATCGGTTTCTCTATGGAGGTATTTATTCCCCAATGTTTTCTGGAAATTTCACCCTACTGTTTCAGCCTCAGGTTGTGCCTTGTTTTAGTGTAAAGAAATTAAAAACAAACAACAGAAAAACTGTGGGAGTATTTTAAGACAAAGAAGCCTGGTGCCTTTCCTGTGACCTTTCCAGAAAAAGAACAAATCTTCTGTGTTCAAGGTTAGAAAAGCTCCCTATTAGCACAAGGCTTACCCAGAATATTGCTGCCTGAAAGATTAAACTTCTGTAAATATAAGCACCACAAAAAAGCATTTACAATGAAACCTGACAGCCAGACTAGCCACAATGTACCCACACCAGTCTCACAGCTGCCTGCCAAGCTTCCTGGGAGAAATATATTTTAAGGAACATGCTTTAATTCACTATCCTTTAAAATGATGAAGTGATACAACAGGAAAACAAACACTGTTTGCCTCAGTATCTTTGCAAAATAGGTTCTGCCAGTTCAGTGCTGTGTTATTCCAATGTGGGTGTCAGTGCTGTCACGCAGACCAACACTGAGCAGAGATGCTTCTGTGCAAATAAATAGAAAAACCATAGAAGGAGCTATTACTGGCAGGAAATGACTTTGTAGCACTTTTTAAAAAATATTCTGCTTCACTGGAGTGGCACACTGTGCTATTCTATTCTGATGTTTATTCCTAGTTGGTATTAAACACAGAGTCTGAATTCATTCCTATCAGAATTCAGATAAATGATTAATTCATATTATGCATATTAAGGTATTATACACATATGTAAAAGCAGCACAACTGTACTGTGTAAAAAAAAGATGAAAATATCTATACTCACAATTAAAAGGCAGCACATCACACTTTCAAACGGATAAAAAAATAAGAAACACTTTCTGACACTAACAAAATAAGTACACAATAATTCCAAGAAACTCCGTTTTTTGAAATTGTAGAATTAAACTTTAGCAACATGTCCTCTGCCAATGCATCTCCTGAAATTTCCTTTTGACTTTGCAACAAGGACAACTGCCCAAGGCTTTGCTAATCAATTTCTTGTGTTGCAGGAAACAGTGTAATTTGAATGTTATCCAAGAATACAGTTTGAAATGCTGAAAATGTGAAGAACTAACTAACATGCAATTATTTGTAGCCACAGTCTGCATACCAAGGGAGAAGAAAGCTGAAGAAGTAATTTAACAGTTATTGTTATTTTACAACACAGAGCCACCCATCATGGCTTAAGGCTGCAATAACCACAACTGAACCCAACTACCCCTCTATTAGCATGCTCCTTCAAACAAAACAAAACAAAGCACAACAAAACAAAACTAACCCAACAAACTTTGTTTTCTCCATAAACATGGATCTCAAAGGAAAAAACAGAGAGGTTTTGTTTTGTTTTATTTTGCTTCAGGAGCTCTTGCTATACATGAATACCTGAACAATTTGCAATGTTCTTTTACACTGAGTATATGTCAGATCCTGAAATGTTCACAAAGGTCATGTTTTCAGTTTTCCACCTTGGGTTTTCCTCTCTGGAAGATGTGGTGTGAGAAAGGGAGCCCCTGGCTGTGTGCTGCCCTCTCTTCTCCAGCCAGGCATCCCAAGGATCACAAACTCAGTGTTTTACCTGTACCTCAAACTCACAGGTCTGCAAGCACTGACATGCAGAGAGAAGGATGCAGAGGAAACACATCCAGCCCTTCCCTTTCCATTCCCATGCCCCTCACCCCACATTGCCTGCATCAAGCTCTCCTCTGCAGATTGAGCACAAAGTCTGGGTTGTAAAAGACATCCTAACTCTGCTTCTTGTAGATCTTCTGAGTCCTTTCAGTGGATAAAAGTTGAGAATAAAAAGTTAATTTCTCATTACTGCTTTTCAGAAATTAAACTTATTCTCTTATTATAATTTTTTGGGTCAGTATAGCCATTTTTCTGTCTTTCTCAGAGGAATTGAGGAAGCCCTTTCTCCTCAGGGCTCTTCCAGCTTGCACAGTGCATCTGAGCAGTGTTGGCACAGGGCTTCCACAGCCAAAGGCCAATTTCCACTAAAAGAACTGAATTTTACAAAACATCTCTGGCTCACAAGGCAGGAGACTGAGAGAAAGGCTTTGCTTGCTCAGTGACCCTTAGGCTGTCTTACCCATGTTTAGAATTAACACTTCCACATCCGTCTCTGTCTAGAACTCAGCTAAGCTTCAGGAAAGTGAAGTCACACCACCAGTAATTTCCCAGGAAAAATCATTATGAATGATTCCTAAAGTTTCTGATACAGTTTTATTTTCCCTTTCTCTAACACCAGGCATGATTCTTATGACTTTTATAGCACCAATCAGGAATAACTCCAAAGATGATGGCAAAGAAATCAGATGAGCAACAGAGCCACAACCTCCACTACCTAAAGGACTCACAAATTTCCTTTGCTTAGCTGCTGAAATTTTATTTACATAATGGAAAAAATATTACAGTTGTTAGTGAATTAACTATTTTCATTTTGAGGAATTGGTGCAATTCTAGATTAAGGAAACAAAATATATAGGGCTTATAGTTCATCCAAGTAGAACAGCAGAGCTATCACTCAAACATTTCAGGCCTTATACCAGCAGAATTGAAAAGGAAAAAAAATATTATTAATGCAGAAGAATTGCTTCTCCCGTGTTTGATTCTTTGGTCATCATTTAAAAATGACTCATTACACTTTTTCCTTTTGAAGTTTAGTAGAAAATTCACTGTAATCTAGGACTTAGTAGCAACCTAATGGTGATTCTTTAGGAATGATTTATTCCTAACCCTCTGAAGAAAAGGATTTATAATGAAAGTGATAGCTCAACCCTAACTGCAGCACTGGGAATGGTGACACCATAATTAATGTATTATTTCAGTTGTGGGAGACACTGTCAGTAGCTTTTCATTCTGGGGAAGAAATTTATAGGGTTACTGAAAAAGGCACTGTGGAAAAAAAAAATCACAGAAGAGGAATAGGAATCCTTGCAGCAAAGGCATGTCCTTACATTCCCCCTCCTGAAGGCTATAAAATCCTGGCAATGACAGTGATTCCTCCACAGTCTAATTTATACCTTTCTCCTCTACTAGATGGCAGTGTGACATGCTCTCAGAATTGCTAAGTGAGGGGGTTTCTTGCTTTGTTTCATAGGAAGCAATTAATTTAAAACATCATCTTACTGGCATAAAAGTGAAAAAAAAAAGAAAAGTTTGCCACTGGCTGTGTGTTCTGAAATAAAATCTGTTTACTTACGGGTTCCACATTAAAAGCAAAGAGCGCATATTCCCGGTCAGGCGACACTTCATACCGGATTGCCTTCAAGGAGACCTAGAAAATAAACATAACATTGAAATTAATGCTTCTCAGTTTTCAAGCTAACAACACCTAGAACTAATTGTTGTGACTGTCTCTCTAAGGATGAAGAGTACAGACAGATTAAGAGTCTTGAAAAAATGTCATAGCTTTTATTAAACACCAGAAATGTTATGTGGGCACCTGTGTGGTCCCATAAGAGAAAGAATAAATGCACTGTGACTCAAAGCAGGTAGTTATCTCAAAAAATCAGCATTTTCCTTACAGACTTACTGTACAGTGGCTGGTTAGGTGCCAGATGTAGGCAGTAGTTAGTAGAAAACTCTGGTAAATATCAATTTATTATTCCCCCTCATTCTCTGTATTCATTGGCCAGTGTAGGAGTTGAAAAATTGTAAACAACTTCTGGAGAAAATTAATAATGAAGACACCACTACCTGCCCCAGTTAAGACAACACTGAGAAAAACTATTCCATTTTCCCCAGTTAAAAGTCTTTGGTATGCTGTGGTGATGCAGTTTTCCAGGTGCACCCTGACCTGGGTTCTGCAAAAATCAGCTCTGTAAATCTTGCTAACAAGAGGAAATGCCAGAATAGCTCAGACTTGTCAGGAATTGCCTTCTTCCTGCTCCACTTTTCATTTGTATAGTGAAGCCATTTCTCCTTCCCAGGGTGTTTCAATATAATACATTGCTGGCACAGATGGCACCAAGGGCAAAGAGAGGTGTCACTAACACATCACTCATCCACTGCCTTTTAAATCTCAGCCTCTCACCTAACAAATTAGATTGTAGGTCCTTGAGAGAGTCCCACAGGAAAGGGGAATTTGGGCTGCAGGGAAAGAACCCTCAGAACTGTAAAGAAAGGGGTCACACTCTGGTAAAAGAGGACTGCTTATGTGATGCAGAAAAGGTTGAAGGTTAAATGCGGCATGTGAAGTTTAAGATTGGGGCCTGCAATAATAATTCAGTGATAAATTCTTTGTGTCCTTAAAAAATAATTAATACAATCAATGTACTATCTTCTGCCATAATGCTGGCTTCATTGACTACAAAAAACAATGCTACAAAACACTTTTATCACTGTAAGTAATACTCTGTATTGGATGTGAATTTCTTTTCTTTACATTCACTTGAATAGCCACCTACTAACTTTTCACAACAATTTCTTAGGGTTTCTCTCATATGCAAATCCACTTCCATTCCTCAACACTATTCATAAACAACACTGAAATTACATTTCAACCGTTAGGCAAGAAAAATCAGCAAATACACAAATTAAAAAATAAGTATTTGCATGGAAGAATGTAGGGAATGACAACAACAGACAGTAAATGACATCAATTGTCTTTTTTATAAGTATGTAGAGATGAGAATTATGCATCTTTCAATTATATATGATATGCAAGACTAGCTTCAAATCTCTATAGGATACTTTCCAGAAGTATGAGAGAAACTGAGCTTGCAGAATAATAACAAAAGCTGGAGTTCAATCTCACATTATCCATCACTGCATAGCCCATTGTATTACCAGTGAATTGCTTCTCCTTGACAATACATGAAGTTGAAACCCAAGTCATTTTCTGCTTTACTGATCCAACTGCAAGAGGACTGTGAAATTCAGCTGCTTGTTATAGAAAATACTTACAATTTTTTTGTTTTCTATTAATATTGTTGAATTGTTAGTTTCGACATTCCTCAGAATCACTGTGCCATTCTGGTTTCTATAAATGAATTCATTATCTGCAAGGAGGAAAACAAAAGATCATTAAGGAAATCTGAAATTGTCTGTTTGTGTGGAACCTAATTATGGACTTGAACCAAAAGTAATGCTGGAAACTTCTTTCTGAAGAACACAGATTGCTTTTCAACACAGCCATTGATTAAGTGGCTTTCAGGACAACCATTAAACAACATGGTTAGTGTTTGTCACGTGTTTGTTGTGCCACTTTCCCATGGCTGAATGCAAGAGCGACCTGTTTTGAATGTACATACACAGCTTGCCATATTGCCAGTGTAGAAAACAAGGTCCAAAACCCATTCCTTATGCTTAAAGGTTTCCAAGATCCACAGTCTCTGTAGGAATTTAATAAGCCTAGAAAGTCTCTGAAAGGCAAATCATCTTCTAAACAAAGCAGATTCTGGAACCTAATATTGTGCAGATATTCCAACTCTGACATTTGTTCTGCAAACTTATGCCACAAGGAGACACATGCAAAGAAATCACCATTTCCACACGAAACAAGGCAAATCAGCTTGTTTCTATGTACTTTGGGACTACTCCAGCTCTTGAGACATCTGGACAAGGACAAGAATACCCTCTGGTAGCTGCTGCACAGTGGGGAGACAGTGTCCAGCCCTCAAAGCACACAACCTGCTTGGCAGAAAGGCTGGGATAGACATGTGAAAGGAACTCCAAATGGGGGTTAGGTAGCAGGTCAGGAGTTCAGGATGAAAAACATTACAACAATAAAGGGATGTCATAAACTGAAGTTCAAGTCTAATCAGTGCTTACATGCACTGCCCTGCAGATAAAACATAAAACATAAGTCCCAAGCACTCTGCCATTAAAGGAATCAGCAGTTTTTCTTGGCACAGGACTAGGGTTATGGTTTTTTTGCATCCTGGCTAAGCTGAGACTGAGAACTCATGGACCCTACAGACCCTTCCTGTTTCAGTTAGGGAAGAATTCCTCATCACCCACCCTTACTGTGGCTACCCCAGGGGGTTACCATGGTGCAACAAGTGTTAGGGACATGTGGATGGTTTAATGTTATCTGGGGGTTGTCCTGGGATGAGTCAAAGGTGAGTTTAAATCATCCAGGATTCATAAAAGCACAAACCCAGCTCCCTGTAACCACAGAAGTGAGCACTGCCCAGCTCGGGATGACCTGCTAAAGGCAACATTGGGTCTAGAGACACAGTTCTTTCAAAACTTTGGTGTACAGACCTAGCCCACTCCTTATCCATGTCTCAGCCTCGTTTCCAAGCTGCTGATGATAACCCTCATCACAGTCATTAACCAGCTTTATAACAGGCTCTGAAAGTGCAGACAAAAAGCTTCTATGCTGTCTTACTGCTATCAATAAAAAATCTCCCCCTCCATATCACAGATTTTCACATAAGTGGAGGAAGAAAAAATTTTCTCTGAGGTTGGAATGAATCAGATTCTGTAAGACCAAAGGGTTGCTGCAGTACAGTGGATCCTCTCAAAACCACAAGATTTTAGAGACTTTAAGACTCTCAGTGTCCAGATCAGAGCAGCAGCCTTTTAGACTCACAGGCAAAGTTCTCAAAGTATATATTTTTATTTTAATTCTGGAATAAATTTTGTCAGCACCTTTTGTCCTGAATTTAAAAAAAAAAAAAAAAAGGATCTAAATTACATTAAGACTTTCATTTGTATTTAAAATATTTGATCATACAATTTATGACTGAACAAACTAGGATAATCAAACTTTTGAGAAAGAATTGATTGAACAGAGCTAGGACAGAAGTCAAAAAAGTCATAAGCAGTATGGAGAAGATAAATAATGGATGCTTATTCCCTGCCTTTTCCAAAATAAATACTAGAAGGCACTAGATGACACCAGTCAGTGTCAGGTTCAACACAAATAAAAGGGATTACTTTTTCATGCAGAAGGCAAACAAACTGTGGAAGCCACAGTCCCAGAGCAGATGGGTGCCAGGGCTGCAGGTGGATCCAAACCAGAATTAGAAAAATGGAAGAAAAATCCATCAAAGATTATATGTCTTGAAGGGAGACACTTTCAGGAAGCCTTGGATCCTGCCATTGTGAGGGACTAAAATAACATCCTGAATCATCATCAAGGGAAATTTGTCTGCTTTTTAGAATCTCCCCAAAACATTTGCCCTTGTCCTGGGCCATTTAACAGAAGAGACAATCCCTGGGGTCTGATCCAGCACCAAATTATTTACAACTCTAACGTCCAGTTTCTCTGTCCAGACCCTTAAGAAATGCATTTATGCCCACAATTTAGGAAGCAACAAAATAAAAGGTATTAATGCTTCCTACGCACCTGGTCTTTACATCCTCAGGCCATGAAGTCTGAAGCATCATTTGTTATAAGAGGAAAGTATGCAGTCCAAACTGCTATTTTCAGGTATTCCAGAAATAACAGGAAAAATTAAACTGAGAGACTGAGTATTACCTAATTATCAGAAATTTTCAAAAGATTACTGCTTTAATAATCACCTTTTGTCAACAACACAGAATGTTTCCCAATTGCATGCTAAGTTCCAGACAGAAAAAACACATTTTAAATATGGTCAGCAAAACATTTGGATAATTGGAAGCCTCTCAGGATATTTCCTAATTACAGAAAAAAATAACAATGAAGCTCAGCTCAAAGTTCAGTAGACAGGTAAAGTACCTTATTACTCTAATGAGTCTGTGAAGCTGCTTCTTGAGCATTGCAGGAACTCATAGAAATTACATTACTGCCCATAATGACATTGCCACTAAATTTTATTACTCCTTATGCTCCAAAAAAACCATAATGTTTTAATAAACTGTGAAACTTCAAGATTACATGAAAGTTGCTCCATGGTTGGAAGTAGGAGATGACAGACTTTCCCATTATTTGTTAAAGCGTAACAAGTTTAAAATCAGGTGCTAATCTGCTGCATGTACTTCTAGAATGCATAAAAAAGAATAAATGAAGCAGCTCTGATTTGTTAGGGCTGTAAATCTTGCTATTATATTCAATACAAGCCATCAACACACCATCTGAATTAATGAACAGAAAATTGGTCTGCTTAAGAGAAAAATAAATTGATCTGCATTATATTTCAAACAAAACACTGTGAAGTTTAGCTGGTCTTAGTCCTCAAAAGATGAATAATATTCCTGGACTTCTGTTTTGAAATGTGTGATTTGTTCCAGTTCAAGAGCATTTATTTAAATGGGACATACCTCAATCAAAGAGAGGAAGTAATGCAGCAGCCTCTGTCTATAATGAATTCTGTCCAGCAAGTTGATGAGAATTTGTAGCCTGATTTATAGTTGTCACCACAGCTGATAAAGGTCATCACTGCATCTCATTTTTTATATCTGCCTTTCTTTGGGGCCGGTGTTCAGTATAAATGATGCTGAAAATTATAACTTTCAGGCATAAAGCCATTTATTCCATTTCTTCAATCTTTCTTGGATTTCTTCCATCTTTTCACCAGAGAAGCTGTGGATGCCCCATACCTGGAGGTATTCAAGGCCAGGATGGTGGGAGCTCTGAGCAACCTGGTCTAGTGGAAGATGTCCCTGCCCATGGCAGTGGGGTTGGAATTAGATGGTCTTTAAGGTGCCTTCCAACCCAAACCACTCTATGATTCTGTGATTCAACAGCAAAGTTCACTTTGCCAACTCCTCACCCCTCCTTCAACTTCCAGAAAATTGTCTGGATGGTAGAATATATTTTCTGTCTGTAAGAGTGAACTCAGATATGTAGTCACACTTACAGAAGTGACTGATTACAAAAAACAATGATTACTAGAAATAATGGAGCAGCCTTGGGGCTGTACACAGTCAGTGTAGAGGAATGGGGAGGCCTGGGGAGAAACTTTTAAAAACCTGCTAAGCAGAACGGGTGAAATCATAACCCCATCTGCTTGTTTGTGCACATCATTCTTAAATCCAGTCAGGAAATACTCACACAGAGAAAACAGACCCAGTGAGAGGGAGTTCATGTCCCCTGAAGTCACTGAGCCCTCGCCAGACACAGCACACACAGTCAGCCTGGCACCAGGCTGAACAGCTGGACAAGAAGGCTTGGGACAAATTTCCTTCCAGAAGGAGTAAGTTTGAGTGCTGGCAGTGCAAATAATTTGAAGGAATTACATCCATCGACAGAAAAACAGGCTTGCAATAGCATCAGTAGTCAAAAATTTAGTGCAGTACAGCATCTCTGAAGCACACCCTATCAGAGAGCAGAGACTGGCTTATAAAGTACAAGCAGATCCTACATGCTTGTGAGGGGAATTTTCATTATTTGTCAGAGATTATGCAAAGCAGAAAGCAAAACTGAGTGATAAAATATGAGAAAGAATAAGTATTTAAATCCAGGTTTAAAAAATACTTTAATGAAATTCTAATTTGCTATCAGTTTAATAATGGATGAATGAAAAGCAGACAAAAGAAGGTTATGAAATTCACATGCAGCAAGTCAGCAGCAGGAGTTAGTGAAAGAGAGAAGGTAGAGTTGGGACTGTCAGGACCACACCAGACTTTTAGAACCACAGATTTAGAGGAAAAGGCAACTTCTTGAGCCCTGCTCAGACATGAAAGATAATTAAATGATTCTCAGTCTGATGAAAGCAAGCATCGAGGGAATTATCGTTCTCAATCCCTAAGATTAACGAAGATTGGTGAATAAAGGAAATTTAAGTCCTGAAGTTGTTTCAAGCCATTTCAGATAAATGAGCCTCTGGATGCTAGCGTGACCAGCAAGATTGGCAAACACATTATGCTGTGTCAAGAGAGCAGACAGCAGCAGGGGCTGTGGGATGAGTCCTCACTGCTCCCTGGGGACTGAGGTCACTTTGCACCAGGCCACGAGGGCTGCTGGGATGGAGCTCTGCTGGCACAGCAAGTGTCATGGGACCACCAAGACAGGAGTGGCACCCTTCTGTTATTGCTCATAGGAAAAGTTATTGTGGGGTTTCTAACAACCCAAAGCAGTCAGATCTTTGGTATTTTACCTAACTTCTGAAGGATGAGACTTTCAGGACCCCGGCAGCATTGCACATGGTAGTGCATCACATCACTTGGTCCTTGGCCAGGCTGAGCCCAACTCTGACAGCAATGCCTGAACCAGCCCAGGGTTTCTCAGAGTCCTCCCAGGCAGGTATTGATCAGACACACCTGGGTAGCACTCACCATCTAGCAAGGAAACAGGCAGGAAGATTGCAACAGTAGGACAGATGTTCCTTCAGACAGAATTGGTATTTCCAATTGTATGTACTACAGTTGTATTCATTTGGAAAAAATACATGAGGATCAGGCAGTGGAAATAAAATTTTAATAAATCTTCTGTTTGTTTAGCATCCCAGCAAGTTTTCTGAAGGGCCAGGTGTGCCCCAGAACAATGGATGGAGACCAGAGTGGGGAAATCAGTGGCTGTGGCCCTTGGGTGGCCTTGGGCATGTCACAGCTCTCATCCCAGCTCACACACACCAGGCCAAAGAGAAGGGTCCAGTTGGAGAAAGCAAACCCAGACTACCCTTGGCCGACCTGCAGCACACAGGAAAACCCCACACTCGTAGTGATTGCCCCCATCTGCAGGGCTGGGGGAGGCTGGCAGCTCACCCTGCAATACAGTGTCTGTGGGAACAGCCTCCTGGCTGAAGCAGGTGCCCAGGCAGCTGTGGCTCACTGTGACTGTCAGCACTCACCCACAACCCAGCCCACGCAGCAGAGCCCGAGGGGAGAGAGCAGCCCTTCAGCATCAGCTGAAGCAGCAGGCATGGACATTCAGTGCAGCCATCCCCACACCTCATTGAGCAACTCAGAGGGAAAGGAAACTGGGGAGACTGGATTTTCTGTAAAAAATGTGCTTTCTTAGTGTCACAGGGGAGGGAATAGGGCAAGCTGTGGTTAACAGGATGTTGTGTGAGGGGCCAAGAGCCTAAAAACCCCTTAATCCTGTCAGATGCAGCAGAAGCATCTCTCTTCAGAGACAGCCTGATATCTTCAGGGACTGGTTTTGAGAGAGGAAGCCTGAGCTTTTTGGACATAATGGAAGCAGAGAGGAAAACAACAGAACAGAGTAAATTCACAGAGGAAATAGAAACTGTCAGGAAAAGAACCCAGCAAACATTAAGAAGCACCAAACAAGAGGATTAAGGTGCAGCATGATATGAGCAGGGAGAAGGATGAACACAGGTAGGTTTACAGAAATACTTTTTCCTTTTGCTTTCATGAAAGGGGAAATTACATCTGACTTACCAGGCCTGCAGGATTATTGACTCACTTAGGACAGTACCTGCCAAACTGGAGTCAGGAAGGAGAGTGGCCCCCCAAGACCTGCACTCCTTGGGGCAGGTGGAGTCTACTCGTCAGAAAAGCACTGAGAAGAGATGTTGAACAAATGCTAGGACCATGCATGTTCACTAACTGCTGCAAAACTCCAGCACATACACCATAATGCAAAACAAAAGCACAGTCAATCCCCAATGGAAACCTATTCAGGTGTCCAGACAGATGCAATCACAAACTCAGGTGGAAATAAGGCTGTTGTGATGATGCATTTAATACTGTGATCTGTTGTTCTTTCAAGACATGCTGCAGTACATCTATTTGATATTTACAGCATGTACCCAACAAATAACTGACTCTAAAATTCCCTCCTCAAGGCAGAAGCAAAGATTGTTTCGATACCAAGCTGCTTCTCAGCGAGAAAATGCAGGGAAGGCTTCCCATCCCCTGTCCCATGGTGCTACAGTAGGCTGGGATAACAGAGAAAGTGGGAGGCAAGGATCATGAACAGGGAATAACAGCAAAACCCCATTTCCATACCCACAGCTTCATTATGCCCTCAGTGAGCTGGTCCCTAGGGATGGTCCCTGTAGACCTTGGCATCTGTAATTCAGCACAGCCCCTGCCACCACCCTGCCTTTTGTCTCAATCCACTTGCCCCCACTAGTAACTCCTTCTTCTTCTGCCTTGCTACTCTGCCTGGCAGAAATAAATAAGAATTTCTTAGACTTTGTGATGCTGATACAAGGAGCAACAGGGGACAGAGAACAGCTTGCCTTTAACAACATTGCTACAGCCTTTAATTCCAAGAGACAACTAGAATCCCATTTTTAGCTTTCTGGCATTATGGGTCATTATCCTTTTACTGTTCCCAGCACTTTTTCCCCACATGCAGGGCTGAAAGAAAAACTTCTTTAAATAGGTGATTTACTGTAATTTAGCTAAATGCTGTATAACACATTGCATTGGTATATTAAGCAAGTGCAACATGATAGAATGTGCTTTATTATGCAAGAAGTGGTTTTAATTGCTCATCATCTCAATGCAGTTGCACTTGGTGCACCAATATAGTGCTTTTACAGTAGTACCAGTAAAATAAAACACAGTTATAGCTCAGGAAAATTCCCACATCAACGTGCACCTCTATTAGGCTTGTAAATTAACTTGTCAAAAGCTTCAAGGCTGAGTCTTGGGAAAACTTAAAACTATAAAAATCAGTAATTCCAGTCTGTTTCTCTTTTTTTTTAATCTAACTACAAATCTTCCAAGATTAAAAAAAAAAAAAAAGAGAGAGAGAGAAAATCTCAGCACCAAGCCTGGAATCCAGGCAGAGCACACCTTTGAAATTTTGGTCCCAAATTTGAAACCAGGTAAAATTCTGCTACTGCCTCATTTGTGAGACTGAACTCCTCCTCAAAGAGCCCCAGTCTGGGAACTCTGTAGGCTCAGATCATGACTCAGTGGCATAGGCATGAAAAGCTGAAATCCATGAGAAACCAGGAACTTGTTTCAACTTCAAATAACTCCTTCCTTGCTTCTATCTGCTTTTGTAACACATGAAGGGGGACAAAGGGAGACACTACAATTAGGAATAAAATGAATGAGAAAGTTTCCGGTCTAACTCCATTTTTATTCCATCCAGGGTGAACCATCTTGATTACAAAACCCTAATAGCAAAACCTTAAAAGCAGCAGTGAAACCATACACCTTGTTGCCTGCTGCCCTCAGTTTATCTCTCTGTCATGACTGGCTGCAGTGAAGGGGCTTTGCAGCACACTGAGTTGAGTTTGGTGTATTCCAGAGCTGAGAAATCTCCCTCAAAAATTCTCTGCCCTCTTATTCTCCTGTTCAGCTGTGCTCATGCCATGTGCTTTTCAAACCCTAGATGTTGTAGCAGGAAAAGTGTAGGTGGCCCCTGGGTTACTGGACAGCTGGAGACAACAGATTACACACTTCCCTTTGATTCCCCACTGGAAACATCTCCCATTCAACAGAGGCCAAAAGCAATTTAACCCCAAATAACTGATTTCCCAGAAAATAATCCTTGATGTCTTTATCCACACTCTACATATTTTGCACAGTCTCATCATGCAACTGAAGAGTAAAACAAAGTGCAGCCAGCAGGTAACATGAATCATCTTATCCCAGCTCCATGAAGTGACTGGGGTGGGTTTGCAGCCCCAGATACACAATGGCACAGATTTTACTAGGAATATAAAACCTCCAAGGGCTTTTTCCATTGTAGCTGCTAGCTCAGATGAGAGCCCAGGCTACCATTCCTGCTTGGTCCATGCAGGAACACTTGCTCCAGCACTCCCTGGTTGTGCCCAGGCCAGTGCAGCACCACTCAGTGACCCCCCTCTCCTCTGCCAAATGCTCCAGGTCTTATCTGCCTCATTTAGCTTGGCTGCACACAGGGGAGTGCATAATCCAAAGTGTTACACCTGAATGTAATAATCCATTTGACACGGAGAAAAAAAGGAATCCATGAATAAATTTTCATTAAAACATGACCCCACAGCTCACTTACTTAATTCCTCTGTGCATTCCCCTGCCTCCTTCTCTTTGCCCTAAACAAATTACAGCTGTTAGTGGCCATAACGGACAGAAAGAACTTATGAAGTGGGGTATTTTGTTTTGTTTTTTTTCTTTTTATTTTTATTATCATGGGTAGATTATTTAAATTTCAGTACAGACTGAACGAGACTGTTGTATATTAACAAGCAGATATGCTGTGTGTGCAGCTTTGGGTAAAGTTTTAATTATCTTTGTGAGCAATATTTCACAATCCCTCTTTTGTCACTCTGTCATTTCACATGTGCCTGGCAAGCTATGATGGTGCTGAATTCTAACTGTATGAAGAGTCTGTCACGGCCATCACCCTGACATCAGGCTTTTGAAAATCAAGGCAGATGAAAGATCAAACCCAAAACTCTACACATTTTGCTTACCAGTGTGTGATTACTGGTTTTGGACTGGTCACAAGAGGGCACCATATTACAGAGGCGATGCAAACACTTCCAACACTTGCAAAGAACCATTAATAAATAATTAGATGCCATGCTGGGCAGTGGACTGGTAAGGAATGGCACCTGGGGGAGTAGAGTTTTCCTGAACCCAACTGCAAGGAAGCCACTACTGGAGAAACATTTTGCAATTATACATAAAATCCCATTGTTTTTAAACCAGCTGGTGAGGGAATGAAAGGAGGGTGGTGAGGCAACTGAACAGGTTACCCAGAGAAGCTGTGGATGCCCCATTCCTGGAAGTGTTCAAGGCCAGGTTGGATGGAGTTCTGAGCAACCTGGTTTAATGAAATGTGTCCCTGCCCATGGCAGGGAGGCTGGAACTGGACGATCCTTCAGTTCTGTCCAACACAAACTATTTTGTGAATCTATGATGAGTGAGGAGCTTTTCCTTGGCATCTCACATTGGTTTGGTTTGCTTGCAGTGGCTGGGTCAGCTCCTACATAGAGTCCCACACCAAACCCCAGAGAGGATTCCTGGACTCCTTATTTCACTTCCTCTTGTTCCTATTCCTCTCTCTACCATGGAACCAACACCACCCACCTGTTTCTCCCTTCTGTTATCTTAAAGTAGCAGTGGTCTGCTGCTAAGAGGACAAATGTGCCAATGCTGGTGCAGAAACAAAAGGGCTGATATGAACACCTGATTTAAGTGCAATGGATAAAAAGTAGTTACAGCAAAAGAATGACTGCTCCTTCCTTGCATTTCTCATCAATCTTCTGTTCAATAATACCTTCTCAACGGGTTAACATCTTCCAGCAGGTGAGATTAAATCCAAAGAATGCCCTTACGCAGTGGAAAAAACTTGACTTCTTCATATTTTTCTTTATTTTCTATCCTTACATAATTTCTTTATAACTCAGGGCAATTCTTTTTATCATGCATTTCCATGCTTCTGTCATGGTCTTAATCTTTCTCTTGACCATTTCTATTCCCATTACAATCTATCTTTTTTAGATGGAGCAACCCAAGTTCACTGCAGTGATCAAGGTGATAATGCCCCTGAAACTGGATAAAAAACATTCTGTTTCCAGTATTGTTCTCTCCTGAATATTGTTCAATATTGTTTCTCCTAAAGAAGTTGATTGCAACAGAAAATTGATTACGCTCTCAGTTTCCTGCCCTAGGAAAAGGAAAGCAAATATAAACTATGGAATTCCAATAATCTCTCTCCTGTTTTCTTATTCATACTCTTCTGGCTTGATAGTTTAGCTATATTAGCTATTCTGTGCCCATTAGGAGAAAAAAACAGGAATATTATAATTATTGGTATACAGTTTTAAAAATACCTCCCTCTTTGTGTCATTAAAAATAGAAAATAAATAAAGAACATGTTTTTATGTTAAAGGTTAATTTGTTTTAAAGCCATATCTTATGCATGCTGCTGTCTTTGTACCAGCTACATGCTTCAAGGCAAAAGGTAATAGCAAACTCTCACAATTTTTGCCCCTGGAATTAACACCTGGAAGAAGGAAAGAAGAAGGAAAATATGGAACACATGGAATAAGTGTATATATATATATATACACATACATCCTCTTGGGCACGTTTTAGGTAAGTGTTTTAAGACATTTTTTATGTCACAGTTCACATCCTGTTCCCCCTGGGAAGGAGAAAAAGGAAGGAAAAGATACCTTCAAATTATTAATAAGCATCTTGGCTTATGCATGAGTATTCCAAGCAATTTGTCTTGAAAAGTGAGTCAGTCCATCAGCTGAAGCAACACCAGGCAGTGAAAACTGCTGTGCATGGCCCAGCAGATGTGCATTAACCCCTCTGGGGGTGATGGGCCAGCTCAGCTCCCCCTGGCTCCACTCCCTGCTGATGCTGCCAACTGGGTGAGCATCCAGAGCCAGCTGCAGGAGCAGGATTGGATATGGGCTCCTGTCCACTAGGAAATAGGAAAATTGACTGCTGAGCAGAGAATAAGTGTTTATTAGGGTGATAACAAATTAGAGTATTGGAAAAATTTCTGGGCACTGTCCAGGCAGAATTGGTGGATTTTAAATGTTTGTCCAAGTCTTGATGTTTCTTAGTCTGCCTGAAGGTACCACCATGTTCAGATGTCCCTATAGTGCATGCACAGCAGGGCCAACACTTCCAAGCAGACCCTGGAGTAGCTTACTCTGCATAAATGAGCACGTGGAACGTAACTGCAGCAAGAACAAAGTCTCTCTAGACTGCTGGATTCACCACCCCTTCATTGTAGAGTTAATTTTTATAAAGTCCAGTGCATGCCAAAATAATCATAATTTATCCAGTAGGTCCAAACTTTTGCCCCTTATGGGGGAAATGCTTCTGAGCTGAAACTTTTTAAACTTTTCTTGGCTTGAGCATTGACATTTCCCACTGCCTTCTTACTAGACTTTGTTTACATTTTTCTCTATCCATGTCATTCTGCCTTCCCTGAAAAGTTAAAATGCTTTGAAGATGATTACCCAAATTGTGTGAATAATTATGAAATTAGGCATTGGAAATCAGGTATAAGGTTTCAAAAAAACCTGATATTTAAAAAATATCTGTTCTAATGAAATTAAACACTGGATTGTCTCCATCTACCTTCCAAATAAGCTTAACATTTGAAGGACGATTTAGAAATTATTATGATAATACCTTTGAGTACTAAAAATGTGTTTATTTATTACATTGCTTTTTTGAATCAAAGTAGAGTATTTTTGTGTGCTACCTGTCCCCAGAGGCTGGGACTTTAAGTCAAGTAGCAGAATGAAAACTTGGCATCATACCCAGCTGACAGTGTTGTGAAGGCAAACTCCCTGTCCAGCCATACTCACACCTGGTTACACATTCGTTCTCTCCATCAGTCAGATGCTCTAGGAAGTTGTTTCCCACATCCTTTTCCTTGAAATTCGTTTTACTTCTTTCATCTCTTCATACTTGCATATTACTTGGAGTTCTTTTCCTGCTAAACATGAGACTAGAGGTGTTACACTGATAATCAGGGACAGTTTCTCATCATGCAGGGCCAATTCTGTCTCAGGATCACTAACAGGGTCATCCTGTTTTCAATCACAGATTGCTCCTTGTTACTGGCAATGGAAAGAGATGTCAGCAAAGCAATCAGTTTTGAAACTCAGGAGCATGTGCACAGACTCAGTGCTGATTTCACATGAAGCTGTGAAGTCCCGTTGGGGACCTGGATCACATGATCTTATGGCATCATGATTACTCAGTTTTGCGTGATTCGGTATAGTACCCTACAGATTTTACCTCTAACATACAGTAAAATTATCTGGCTTTTCTTTAGGGTCAAACAAATGATAACGCATGCATCGACTTGTCTTCAAGTGCCATGAAACTCAAATAATTTTTTGAGAAGATAACCCTGATATTTCTGAGCAATCCTTATGTGTAGTTCCCATCCCATCCTCTCTAAAATGATATATTAGAGATGGAAAACATTATTCCAAGGCTCTGATCTAAGGGTGACCAAGCAAACCAAACAGAAACAGCTCCCATCCAATACAGCTCCCTTTCTCATACAACAGGTCTTAGGCCAGTGAAACTTGTTGATGGTGGATGCAAGAGGCTCTGGAGGACACTTGGAAAGTGTCTGAGAAAAGAACAATATTTTGGGCAACTAAACAGAAAATATACAAGAGGATCTGCTAATTCTCTGAGCTAAAAAGGGCATGAGGTTCACTGCCCTCTTGCTCGTCCTTGTGCACACACACCTCATGCCTCATGGAAACAGGATTTTGGGCTGGGCAAACCTTTGGTCTCCTGTGTTCATAGTTGAATTTCCACTGATGTGAGATTTTAAAGTATAATTACACTCCCTTGATCAATTATAATTATCTTGTTCTAAATTTCTTTTAATGAATTATATAAGTCTGGTACTATATCTTGTAAGCAAAAAAAAAAAAAAAAGGAGTGTTTTTCATACATTCAACAGCTTAATACAGTCAGGAGATCCAAGCTCACCAGGGACTTTTTTTCTTAGATAAGTAAATCTTTGCCTGCTAAATTCTCAGTTACAAAGACCTGATACAAAGTTTAATCACCAGAAATACAGTATTTCTTGTCTTTAAATTATTTAATTATGGTATCTCAGCACATATTTATTTAATGTTCATTAAAAGGAACAAGTAGAATACATACCGCTTTAATTAATTCTTGGTAAGCATTCCATGTTCAACAAGTGCCCAAGAGCAGTGGAGTAAGCTCAGGAAAAGCTACTGAGTCAGGAAAATGTGCTTTGCACCAAGTAAAAATCTCCAAGAAACAATCAAAGTTGGACAGGACAGACAGTGTGAAAAAAGGAAAATTGCCTTGATTAAAATAATAAAAATTACCTCCTAGAGATTATAGGCTTCCTAAAGACAGACTGTGTCAACAGACAAACACTTCTGGAAATCACTACTGCAGGTACCAGCAGTGTGTAGTAATTGGCATCAATGGCTTAACAAGAGTCCTGAACACCCTGGAGTTCTTTCTCCATTACCCCTTCCTTGAATGTGCTTTTTGCCCAGTGGATCCTGCAATTATACACCTCATTTCTTCCCTCTGTGCTTTCCTAGGTGCTCATCTCTAAAGTGTCTCTTCCTGAAACATTTCTACCCTTAAATAAGCCTGACTGTTAGGAAAACCTTCAGCAAATTCATGCAAACTCTCATTCTTGACCTTCTTTACCTACAGTTAAAAACCGAATCTCCTATCTATCTGCCCAGATTTTCTTAGCAGTGCTGGATCTAAGCAAAATAAATTTCTTACTCCCTCCCAAAGCAACACTCCTCATGGTGAAACACTGCCAAGCTCCTGGGGAAGGGAAACCATCACCCTCTGCTGTGTTCAGCTTGCTCCATCACCCAGCAGTAGAGCACGGCACTCTATGTTGGTGTTCATGTTTCTCTCCCTCCTCTTGCCTGTGTTATAATCCTCTGAAGAGGCAAAGAAAAAACCCCAACAACTTTATTTTAACACAAATTTAACCAGCAGGGCTGCAACTATGACCATCCTTTTTAGGCTTATTACAGACAGTTTTGTCACAGCAGTTCCCCCTTCCCCAGGGGCTGGGGACAGCTGGGAGCTCACCCTTTCCTGCTTCACAAGTGTTAGCTGGGAAAGAGCATCTCAGTGTCACATGGTATCTGTGGCTGTTCACATGGATTTTTAACTAACACACACAGAGAGCACCTAATCCCTCTCCCAGTTAAACCCTTGTAGAACCAGTGCCTTTCTTCTGGCTCTGGGAGCAGCAGGGTTTTGATTTCAAGCCACTTTGAACAGGATGAAGAAAACCTGATCCTTTTTCCAACTGGATTCCAACTATTCAGCACACAGGCAGAACTGTGCATGTGGTTCTCTCCTTCCAGCAGCAGAAACACCTCTGCTGTGAGCCACATCTTCAAAGTCCCCCACAGATGCTACCGCTCCCCGTGGCAGCATTTCCTTCCCACTTCCATCCCTGCTGTTCTCCTTTTTTTCCTTTTTAATCAAAAGACTCCCCACTGTGAAGCTGTTGCTGTTGCAATACGTTTGCCTGGCTGGCAGGTAAAAGGACCCAGCACTGAATTTATCCACTTTGCATTCACCACCAGGAACACCGAGCCCAGAAATGCTGCAGTGCACCTTAGTGAAACATACAGCATGCTGATGGGGAGGAGCAAAGAGGGCAGCTTCTACCTAATTCCCCTGGATTTCTACCTCAAATCCACAAACAAATTTAACACACAAAGGAATCCAAGTGGTTCCAGTTTTCACACACCTTTTACAACTTCAAATTATTCCCCAAAGCTGCTCCTCACTGCCAGACACAGCCACGTCAGGAGGCACTCCCTGGCTTCTGAGCCCCTTTGAGGGAAAAGCACTAATTTTAGTGGAGTCAGGCTTGAAATAGAAATGGGGAACCTCTTTTTGTTAATGGCTATAAAAAGTCTAAGAAACCACCCTGCTGGTCCAACACGTGAGAGTGGTACGTTGCCTATTGGGGGGGAAGCCTATTTTTTCTGCGTTGTTTTAAAAAAAAAATCAGCAGGAAAATAATTAGGCAGTTATAGGCAGTAGATGTTAGCAGAACCTAGACAAGAAGAAATGAAGACCAAGGAATTCTCCTGCCTCTTCCAGCCATCTTTGATTCACTAATTGTTCCCTTTGATATTGCCATAGCACCTGAATGTGTTTTCCAGCTCTTTATCCATGGTCATTAAGCCATTCCTCAGGCAGTACTGACTTCCAGACTCATTTTCACTCTTTGCACAACTCCAGCTCCTGCTCTGCCTGGAACATCCCCAAGATCCTCCCTGCTTGCCTGGGCTTCTCCCCTGAGTGACTGCAGCCAGTCCTGCATGAGCAGCATCACACTGCCCATGCCCTCCTCATCACTCATTCCTTGCGCTTCACTTCTCCCAGGTGACCTTCATGCCACCAGCCCTGTCCCTGGGCCAGACTCTTCACTCATCCTGGCAAGGTGCAGAGACATAATAAATAGAAGACTCTGGCACTGAATGCCTGAGGCCATTTTTTAATGCATGTGGGTTTTTAGGTGTTCTCTAACTACAGCCATATGTTGATACCTCAGGAGGACAGTCACGGCAACAGCATGACAGAGGCTCAACACAGTCATGACAAGCAGGGGAATGTTTAGAGTTCAGCAGGCTTTGGAGAAATTAGATTACCTGTGGAGGCTCCTAAATAAAGGTTTAGGCTCATATGGAAATCTTGACCTCCTCAGGACATAAAACTACTCAAAATCATCACAAGCAAAACCCTTATTTGACCATTACAGTGTTACTTCTGCTTTTCCAGGGTGCAATATTTTTCCCAAACAGGACTTTATCCAGCACATTTCTCCTAAATTCAGAAGTTGCTGCAAACACTCACTCCAATAGCAGCACAAGTACCCCACCAGCACTCCAGCACTGCAGAGAAGAGGGCACTGAGGCACTGCCAAAGCCTTGGCACTGCACTCCTTCTCAGCTTGCTCCTGCAGACTGTATTAATTTTTAAAAGAGCCAAATTGATTTCTCATTTCATTCTCTCCAGCAGTAATGAACAAAACAGCTACATGGCAGGAATGCTCTCCATGGCCTATCATAGAATGTTAAATAGCTATTAATTCCTGTGCTTCCTGTCTTTAGTGAACAGGTTACTGTCACTGCTGAACTCCAGCAGCTGCCCAGCAGCTGAAAGGCAGGGGTAGGACAACTTCTCTTCAGTGCTCTCAGAGCATGGACCCACAGAAATTCCTGAGAAAGACAGTCTGGGATGGGGTCTAAAATAAAAATTAAGGTTCAAATGATTTAACATATTCCTCACTTCTTTCTCAATGTGGCAGTGGTGACAGAGCAAGATCTCTTACCTACTCTGCTTTGGCAACAAGATGTCACTTTAGGAAGGCATTCAGATTAAGAATAGTGATCAATCAGTTCTAAAGTACAGGGATACTTCCAATGGCACCAACATTACCTAAAATCTCACTTAACTAGCATCCATATCTTCAAGAGTCATAACAGAGGGCTCCTGAAGGCCATCCCCAACAAAACCAGGACCTGCTACACCAGAAGAGCCTTCCTAGTCCTTCCCCTGTATTTTCTTCTGGTCCACAAAGCATTTTCCTTTAGTGAGGGCGTTTTTACCTCAGCATAAGGTCATGCTTACAGTTTATGGGGATCTTTGCAATGAGGACTGGAAGTTCACCGAAACTTGGGACCCCACAAACCATTGTGCAGTGCTTCAGGTATCTTGCTGCGTGTCTCAGAAAATATTTCAAGAACGTTTCAAAAGCCAAAACACTCACAAAAAATACTGCAGAAACAAGCTGCCATGAGGTTGGATATGAGGCTTGACAGACCAGAATTGTAAGTGGGGAAAGTTTTCTTCACATCATTAAGACCAATAAACCAAATTAACACATATTTAAAACACTCTGAAATTAACGAACTAATAGTTCTATTTTACAAGGTGGGCAGATATTCCATTAGAGTAACCCAGTTTTCTTTATGATTTCACCAGATTTATGCTAACAAAATCACCTGTGAGCATTTTCTACCTTACATTCATTTAGCATAAGACAGGCACTGGGGTGGCATTGGGGCTCAAGGGTGCCTGCACAGAGGTGTAGCTCCTTCCTAACACAGATCCCAAATGTGCAGAAGACTGCAACCTGTAGTGCCCAAGAAAGACAGATTTGTCCCTTGGATGGCAAACAGAGTATTTCTTTCATCTGACAGCCCAACCTTGCCAAGGGAAAGGCTCCTGCTGCCTTAAATTTGGATAGTCATTTTCAAGCTGTCAGTTGCTCTCTACAATCACCTGACAAGAGCTTGTAGTGAGGTCAGAGTTGGCCTCTTCTCACAAGGAACAAATGATAGCACAAGAGGCAATAACTTTGAGTTGGGCAAGATTTAGATTACACATTAGCAAAAATTTCTTCAATCGTCAAGCACTGGACCTGGCTGCCCAGGGAAGTGGTGGAATCACCATCCTTGGAAGTGTTCAAAACCCATATCAGTGTGGATCTTAGGGACATGGTTTAGTGGTGGACTTGGCAGTAGTGGGTTAATGGTTGGACTGCATGGTCCAACCTTAGTGATTCTGTGAATCTTTTGGTCCATGGAGGAGCAGCCCAGAGAAGCCTCCACTCCAGTCAACCATGCTGTAGCTTGTACAAGGGCAATTTCAGTCTCAAGAGCTGTCAAAGCAGCACCTTAACACAAACCTTTTTCATAATGAAAAATATTAGCACTTAAAAAATTCTTAATATCTATGCAAAGCAACCTATAAATAATTCATTTACTCCACATGCATCTGCATCACTTGAAATGCATCAGTGCTTTTATCAATACAGTGCAATGGATTTACACTGCAGAGAAGAGGCTTGAGGGCATTTGGGTTATCTAAGTATTGTTGATTTGAGCATTATTACCAAAGGTAAACTGAAATAAATTACCTCAGTCACTACACGATGCTTTTTTCAGCATGGTAAATAAAACTTATTAGTTCTAGGTCATTAAATTCAATATTAGACTTTAAAAGAGCCCAGAAATTCTATGATGTTATTAGCAAAACACGCAACAAAACATATGTGCTTCAGTATTAAAGATAAAAGAATTACTCCATTATATTTAGATATTAGTTATTAGCATATTTTTCAAATGGACTTTCGAGATAAAAGCCTGGCAGCCATTCTCAGAGGTGATCTGGGCACACCATGGCTCTGGCTCTCACTCAGTGGCAGGTTTCCAAACAACCGAGACATTTCTGAAAATGTCTTTTGGAGCTTTTTGCTAATTTATTCACTATTTCTCTTCACATAAGAATAAATATTATTTTTCCAATATTGCATGTGAACCGAGTGGGCATGCACCTTAGAGAGAAAGGCTTGATTTTCACATTTTTTAAAGTTCCTATGACCCTAAACACATCCTTTGGTTTCCTGTACCTTAGTGCTCCTCACTGCTTGAACATACTGTGCTCTTGATTTCAACCTTTGCTCTTCCCATTTGGGTACAACCCCTCTGCAAGGATTGTCTCCCCATGTCTGGCCAATGTCTTGCACAAGGAAGATGCACTACTAATTAAAACCTCGAGTCACTAACATACAGCCCCAAATCCTGACAACAGCCACTGCTAAACACACTGCCTCACAAGATGCCAACAGCAAGACTGGAAAAACTTCTTCTAAGAAATAAGGAATGACACACTGCATCCAACCAACCTCAATAACCTCTGTCAGGGTATTAGAGGATGCTCTGATGTTTTTTCTAACTAAAACAGCAGCCAAGTACTTTCAACATGGGCCAAATCTAATTGCCATGAAGTACAAAGACAGAAGATTAGCATAAGTCTCCACAAGCGACACATGCAGTTCAGTTTCCACTGCTTTCTTTGACATTGGGCGTGATGCCCCCTCCCCGTGAGGAAGGAGTGCTCCCAAGGTGCTGGGGCTCACATTCACAGCTGACAGGAACCACTGCAGCTCAAAAGGGCCACAAAACCAGAATGCATAACTCAGCTGGCTTCTCAGGTCAGGTCTAGGTAATGGCTATGGATTACTGTTTGCAGAAGAAATCAGATGACTGAGCTGCTCTTCAGCACAAAATGACAACAAATTTCTTTATCCTGGTTTTTGTCGACCATTACAAGAACATTGCAGCATCCCACTGAGCTTTTCAGAAACCTGAACTAAAATCCTGTGTGAGAGGAATTACAGGAAAAGCCCAGTAATTGTGAATCCTAATTACAAGGTAATGTGGTGCTCATGAGCGGAACTGCTAAATAATTAGGGACTAGACTAATGAGTAGGCCACCTGTCAGCTGGGAGAGGGTTGAGAAAGGCCAGCACAGGACACTGCTGACAGGCTATGGAGTGGGATATGAAAACAAGGAAATGTTCAAATACAACATTTAAGATACACAGTATGAAAAGAGCCCCTGATTGGAGCTCATATGCATGTTTAGCATATGGACAATATAACTGTAGTTGTACAGGAAAGGGAAGTTCACCACAGGAACCAAGTGATGAGGAGAAGAGACAGGAGAAGCTGTGGGATGAATGGGGCTGGAACAGAGACACAGCTCAGTTTCTTTGCACTTGGACTGCCAGGCAAGGGGGTGCCATTTAGTCACCCGCACAACCTCAAACTTCCTGTACTTCCCTGCTTTACACCTACTACAGTATAACATATATGCCACACTGTCCTGAAAAATGAAACCTTCACAATAAAGTCAGCACTTACATTACAAAGAAAATCTAAGCAACAGCAGTCCCTGGGAGTGGAACTAGAAATAAACTCTGGAGTCTGTTCTGGTCACAGAATCATAGAACAGAATGGCCCAAGTTGGAGCAATCTTAATGATCATCCAGTTCCAGCCCCTGCCATGGGCAGGGACACCTTCCACTAGACCAGGCTGCCCAGAGCCCCACCCAACCTGGCCTTGAACACTCCAAGGGATGGGTCAGCCACAGCTTCTCTGGGTCTCATCACCCTCACAGTGAAGAATTTATTCCTAATATCTAATCTAAACCTCCTCTCTGTCAGTTTGAAGCCATTCTGCCTTATCTTGTCACTATATGCTCTATGAAGGTGTTGGTACTCTTTAGAGCACTCTTAACAGAGTTAATGACAACAGTGGTCAAGGTAATAGAAGACAGATACTAAATAAACAAAATACTCTTTCCTCTCCCTAAAGCACTGGATAAAAATGCTAACTGGAATTTGAAATTACAGTGGAATCACAGAAACTGTGAAATGTTCAAATTTTCAACTTTGGCACATTTATTGTTTCATGAGAGTAAAATTAATTGTAATTCCAATAAAAAAGGATGCAAACATATCCACAAATGAGCCATAAGTTGTGATTGAAAGCTGAGACAAAAACCTGTAATCTTTACACTGAAAGTGCAGCTAGGTCAGCTTTGCAACTGGTTCTTTTTCCCTAGCTCCTTCAAAATCAATGGGATGACACAAAGCTATTGATTAGAAATATGTTATTTTCCCACTTGCTGACTGAGAATCAAGAAAACACTAAAACATGAGCTCATCCCATCAATTTCAAGGAACTTTCAGCACATTTTTAAGTGTCACCCTGAACATAAATATTTTATTTATTGCAATGCTTGCTCTAAGATTCATTAAAGATAAAGGAAAGACCTTGCTCCTTCAGTGTGTTTGAATCAGCCCTTTGCTTACTGGGAAGAACACAGATATTTTACCAACTGAACAATTTTGGGAGCAAATTCCTCAGATGATTCAAATAATCCTAAAACATGCAGCGTGCTTCATCTTTGGCAAGGCCACCAATCTCCTGTCTTCTGCAATAATGTAGAGGGAAAGGAAGGAAAGAGAGCCATGAGGACAGATATTTTGCAAATCTCTGAATGACCATGTATTTTGCTGTATAATTAACAGGAGAAGAAGGGGAAGAAGGACACACAAAAGCTACCCATCTTTTAACAATTGTGTGAATCCCCACAAACCATCAGCTAGGTTTGTGAGCTATTTTAAAATATGTAATTTTTCTTGCTAAGGCATTCCAGAAGTCTTGTTATACTAAGTTAATTAGTTTGACTTTGGCATTTTTGGAGTCTTTCATTTGCATTCTGAAGACTAAGAGACCAATAAAAAAACGTGCTTAGGAATCTGGCTACTGGTCTTTCAGCTTGCTTATCAGGGACTTAATCATGTTTTCACCTCTTAGCCAGCTAAAGAAAGCTGTGAAAAGCAACTATAATCCAGAAAAGCAGTTAATGTTGTAAAATGGCTTTGGGACCCTGGATGAATGACATTGCAGATCAGCACCTTGCCCTTAAATGCAAAGTCATCCTTGGGTAAATTTACCGAGTATCCATTGGCTTAATAAAATTTAGATATATTGAAATCGGTGTCAGTATTTGTCTGTATCAAAGCAATAGAGCAGGTAATTCTAAAATACCTATGTATATTTTCACAATAGGTCTTTGTGTTTTGTCTTTTATAGAAACAATATTTTAGTAATTTCAGATGTGGCAAGACTGCACTGGAGTCAGTAAGGGTGCATGAGAAGATGGAGATGGCTTTAAATCAGTCAGGACTGGAGTCTTAATAAAAGTTTATATGACTTTAGAATTTGACCATAATTGAAACAGCAAGGGAAATGTTATTTTTTCACAGAAGACTGCAGTTTTGTGGGAAATAATCCTTAGATCCACATAAAGTGATACTCATCAATGAGGGGAATATTATACCCAGCTCTACGGTAATACTTCATTCTCTGTTCCTGCAAAAGTTTACCTAATTCATTATCATCCCCTCCACTATGCTCTATTTGCTATATTCTAGAAAATATAGAAAATAGCAGTTAAGGTCTCACCTTTTCCTTCATTAGGGCTTCATTAGGGATTTCATTTCCTTCATTAGGGATATTCTTGCTAAAAGGAAAAGGATGCTGGACGAAAAAATTCTGAGCTGCAATGCAGCTAATATTTCCATTATCATTATTCCCAGAAAGTGGTTATGGGGAGCACCATTCCTACAGAGAACATAGCCTGGAAAAGAGCTCCTGCACTTGGCAGGTGTGTTTGTAAAGGTGTTTATTGTCTGCAACTGCTTTCCCCTCTACTTGAGTGGGTGGGAGAAGCTGCAGCTGGGGAATGTGTTAATTCAGCACTACCTTTTTACACTTTCTCTTTTCATTATAGGTATTAAAATTGTTCCCAATGGGCATAGCAGACAAGAAAAGCTAAACATGAGGAAGCATTTGATCCAGTTCCCCATTAAATTCAAAAGAAAAACTAATAACTTCCATGATAATAGGAGCTGGACTGGAACCTACATGAACAGCTCACCACAAATCATTTTATTCTTGCCAAAGCTTGTTCTGACTGCAGCAATTTCCAGTGAGAGCTGGAATCTACATCCCCCAAACTAGCTCCACTCCAACAAATACAACATGCATTAATTCAAGTATTATTTGGTTTTCCCCTGACTGGAAAATGTAAGGCAGCAGAGGATAAAAAGAGCACATGGCTTGTGTGCAAGCCCCAGCCCAGCTGCTGCTGGACCACTGTTTGCCTGTTGCTTAGCACTGCTTCACCTCTCTGCCAGCAAAAAGTGTTTTCATGAGGGAATATAAACCTCCAGTTTTGTTTATGGTAAAATAATTGCTGGTGGTGCTCCAACAACTTCTTCCAACCATGTGTTACATCACTTCCTAAGTCCTGCATTCTCTTTGAGAAAAAGGCTGCAGTTTCCAGTGATTGTCTATGAGCCCACTGGACAGCCCCAGATGAAAAGTTAGAGCTGTGGTGTTTGCATGTCTTACAGGAGGAAAACTGGAATAGGGATTTGGAGGTTAAAAATAACCAGCAGCTCTAGCTGCTTGAGCAGAGAGTTGGGCAAGATGATCTCCAGAGGTCCCTTGCAACCCCAACCAGTCCTTGATTCTGTAATAGCAAAATAAAGAACTGGAAGAATGAAGAAGAACATAAAAAAAGTGATGCCCAGGGAGCAAGGAAGCAAAGACACTACAAAATGCTCCAAACTCACCAGTTATCCATTTAGCCTCTGGGTCATGAATTTTGAAATCATCACTGAAGAGATCTTCCACTGTTATCTTCTTCTTCTGAGACAAGCTGTTATCTTCCACTGTAAAACATTCAAAAATAAACTACCATGAATTCAACTTTGAAATGTATCTGAAGGTGCAGCAGCTGTGAACAGTGACATGCCATATCTCATTTGGGATCAGTCCACATTAAGCTTTCTGTCACACAGAAATCCCTTCCCATTGTCAGTGTTATAAAAGGACCACCCAAAGGTTCACTAACAGAAACCTCCTTGTTATCTCTGCCTGGTTTTAACAAATACAAAAAGACCAAAAAATGGTCCAAATGCACATTTTCAGACATAACAAGATAAGAAAAAAACTTAAGTAATGAAAACACACCTATAGGTGTCATAGTGATATGTAATGTTGACTATTCAACAATTAAACACCAAAACCTTTCTGAAGTAATGAGTTACATTTTAAAAAGCATTTTAAAAGGCCAAGTTTTTACAGCTTATATTTTTATTTCCTTAAAAACTGTCACACAAAACCAGAGCTGGAAAGGTATTTAGCCTTATAAGGGCTCATACAGAGTCCTTCATAAATTCATAACAGATTTTGCATTGGAATCAGCCACTTGGTTGCAGAAATATTTTTGAAAATCTATGACACATAACCCTAAATCCTTAGGAGTTGCATACTTGGCCCATAGTAATTTCAATTTTTAATGAAAGGATTTACACTTTAATTTGCAAACACAGAAATATCAAAGTTGAAAATTTTAGAGAAAAACCAACAACTTTGAAAACCCAACAATTTTGATTAATATATTCCTTCTTTCCTTTTTTCCCATCAACTATAATTTTTTTTTTTTGTGTTATAACAAGCAGTCACCTTCTACGAGTAATTTGTTTTCAACATTTACCTTTTTGCTGAAATAATATTTTCATGGAAGCCTTTCAGTCAGCTTTAAATACATTTGCTCTTTTAAAGAAAACAGGAGGCTACATTCTGAGTATTTCCACAGCAGGGATGTGTGTTTCAGCATCTCTCCTCATGACATTATCCTCAGTCCTGAGGCTGATTGGCAGCCTTAGCTATCTTTAACATAGTTTAGTGCCAAACTTACACTGAACACTTATGATTAAAAAAAGGGAATCAGACCCTGAAGACATTTATTTGTGGAAAAAAGTCTTCTTTGCTGTACTAAATTGAAGCCTTTGAGCTACCCAAGATGACAGAAAATTACCTACGAACAGTGTTTTGTTCCAGTAAAAGGTGTTTCAGAACAAACTTTCATTTTTACCAAATAAAATTATATTCTTCCATGTTCTTTTATTTCCCTAGTCTGACTGAGGCTTCAATCACACTGTTCACTGTGGCTTCCAAATACCAAAACCCATTAATACAAGTCCTCAGCCAAATCCCTCTGTGTGATAGCATTATGCCAAGTTAGTCTGCATAATTTTATTTATTAAAACGGAAAATATAGTTGACAAGGACCACAGGAAATGGTTCCAATTAGTTTCCACCACAGTGCAAGTCCCCAGAACTGGATATCCAGGGAGGTCAGGCAGAGCAGAGCAGGAGGCTGGAGCCCACACAGCCCTTGGGCTCATAGCTGTTCCAGGAGCTCTTCCCAAATGCCCCCCTGAGGAACATGGACACCTTCTTTCCTCCCATGAAGGCATAAGGACAGGCACAAGCCAAACTCTGTGCTGGAGATTTGGGAAGAAGCAGGGTGGGAAGCCCTTCCTGTTCATCCTTTTTGTGCAGGATGGAGACAGCCACTGTGGGAGCTGAACCATCTCTGCACCCCCACTGCACTGAATCTCCTTGTAAGGGACAGCAGAAGAGGGAGTGGCAGCACCTGAAGTGTGTGAGATTTCCTCCCTGTCCCCTCCATGGGCTGTAATAGCTGCCATAGGTTGTGTATTGGACCATGGACTACATTAACCTTAGCCATAGAGCTGAGGAGAAAATAAATAACTAAATAATAAATCCACCAATGAATTTCAATTAAAAAAAAAAAATCAGATTTGCTGACCTCTCATTTAAGAGACAGGTAGGTCAGAGGGCTTATTAAGAATACCTATTCCATTCCTCTGGCCTAGGAGACATTTATGGAGAAAGAAATGCAATTGTGGGATCTCAGGCAGCCTGCCCTGTCCTGAGAAGACTCTCAGGGAGCCTCAGGGTGTCTAAGCCAGTTTAGACACAAGTTGTGTCCACACCCAACTGCAGGGACCTGGAGGCCTCTTTGGGCTTATGGAAGGATGGGGTTGAGCATGTGCCACCATTTTTGCATTCATGTCCCCCACCCCAGCAGACCCAAATGGGAGCATGGCAGCAGTGCAAGTGGAACAAGGACCTGAGACCTGAGTGCCAACTCAGAAACCCAGCATCCAAACATCACAGTTAGGTGCTGAGAGAACTGAGTGTAAACCGTGCCCATTCTGGTGTTAATTCAGCATTAAAGGCATGACAGGAACTCTGTGTTTGGGTTCATCTGTCTGCACTTCACCCTTGAAGTCAGTGCACCCAAGCAAACACGGGCTGAACTGGCAAGACCTGGCTCTCCAGAACACAAAAAGAACAGAGATCCTCCAGAAAGCCAGAAAACTCAAACAAAAAGGAGCAAGGAGCTGACCTCACTGCCTGTTTTGCCTCTTCTCTTTCAAGCTCTCTCTCAACTCTAATCGTGCTCAGAGGCTGCTTGACAGGTCAGAAGGCTACAGCCACCTTTGGGTGCCCACCTTTCTTTCCATCACCCCTGGCACTCAGCCATAGGCCAGTGTCAAGTGCTTTTGTCTCACACCTCCTGGCCTGTTTGGCACTGGAAGCATGTGAGGGACTGTGTGTTCAGATCTCCGTGGCCAGCACACCAGGAGCTCCTTTCCTACCTCAGCACATCTCCTTGATCCCTGGGCAGATCTGATCCCTCTTTTCCCCCAGATGACCTCTTTGCACGCAAAGGCGGTGGCCAGACAAGGCAAACAGGCAGCCTTTCTCCCTTCTGTAAATTCCCACCTTTTTGTAAAGGTGTATAATACAAATTTATATATAACTATTGTGAACAAATTGCTCTCCTGAACAGCTGGTCAAAGGACAGCTCCTTGCCCTTTCTGAAAATCACAAATCTTACAAATCTTTCCAGGCAATGCCTCTGACTGTTTGACAGCACACTGTGAATTAATGCTATGCAATGACTACCTCAGTACCACTCCTGAGAAATGTTTTCTATGGATTTCACAAAAAATTTAATATGGATTTGGGTGTACTTTCTTTTTTTATCAGCTGAAAGGTCAGATTTGAAAGGCACAAATGTGATGCATATCTGCAGAAAGCTTTAAATATCAGGAACAGAAGTGCAAAAGGTCCTTGTTTGCCTCTATTTCCAATAGCGGGGACAAGAAAGCAGCCTTCTCCTAAGCAAAATTTCTAATGGAACTTGGGGAAGGCTTTATTTTACTCAAAATTTATGTAGGACTGGCTCCTCTTTTCAGCTTTGTGCGTGTGTGTGCATGTGCCAATATGCACATCTATAAGGTTTTGCATGTCTTTATATAAATACACAAAGCACAGGATGGGACTGCACAGGTGCTATATGCTGGACAAGTGAGCAATTAGGAAAGGCTCAGACCAACACTGTTATCATTTGTATAAATAGTTTCATGTTTTTCAAAGGTGGGTGGAGTGGCAGGAATCACACACACATGAAATTGGAGAACCACAGCATAGGCAATGGTGTGTGTGCGGTGTGCTATAGTGCAGTTGAAGGGAAACTTCCACCAGTTGCTGCTTTTTGTGAGAACGTTTTTGTAGAATATCAAAGGATGTACAAATCATAGAAATGCTGAAATGTTTTTAGGATTTTATAAAATAAGGCATAAACATTAGCTAGCAATAGAGCACTGCTACCGTAATTACAATTTCTGCTGAATGCAAAGACCACTGGTCCCAGTTTATGAGCTAATCTTGGAGCAGGATGAGAAACCTGCCCCTGAGAAACCCAAACCAGTAGGGGTTTTGCCCTTCTGCAGCTGAATCCAGAGCTAAAACCTTTAATGGTTTGGGCTGATTTTAAAATGAATCTTGAAGAGATATAGAAATCCCCCTTTCCTCCAATTATTAAATACATTAATCATTATCTGCTCTGCTGAGCAAATCTTCCCCACTTCCCACTTTACCAGTTGTTCTTTACTTGCAGGAGACTGTCCAGGATATTACCCAAGTTTTCACAGTATTAGTCCAAATTATGGGTCTAGTTAAGCACTTTGTCTGAACATGGACTACGTGCCTGCATGCTGCACTCCCATTTATGTCCCAAATTACTCTCTGGAATCAGGCACTGAATGATGTGGAGTACTGGGTTTAGAGCATCTCTGCATTTCATGCCTTGGTACTGCATTGCAAAACAGGCCTTCAGACCAACACCAAAATACTTAGAGAAAATGAGGTTCCAGACAGGAGGAGGACTGAGACAGACAGGAACAAGCAAGGGATTCAGAGGTAAAATCCAAAAGATTCTTTGTACCTGTCTGACAGCATCAGGATGGACTCCACCATTTAAGGAAGAGTTAAAACCATTTGAAGCACCCACAAGTACTTTGCTCATCCCATGCTAGACTGTATCATCCCCTTTGAGACATTTGAAGAGAGGTTTTTGTTTATTTTGTTTGGGTTTTGTTTCCTTGTGTCACTTGGCAGTTCCCATGAACATCCACAAAACTGCTCTGCCTCCTTCTTTCACTGTCCTCCTGCCCCCTCCTCACCTCTTGTTCGCATATCCATCACTTAATTTTCAGTTTGGCTACCAAAGGATGAACATTTCTTCTTCCAGAGAGCTGTGTTGTCACAATAACGACACGAAAGAAGGAGACGGACACCTGCTGAGAGCAAAGGAACAACTGCGGGCGGACCCCACCCAACTTTATTATATCTGTCTTAGAAATCATAGTGGATTGGAGGAGCAGCTTTGCTGCCTCTCAATCACACTGGTCAGAGGAAATGTCCATCAAACTTCTGTGCCCAGGAGAAAGGAATGTAAATAATAAGCTAGCATTACAGTAACATGGCTATGTTTGCAGAGAATGTGTGAGAACCAGTTACAAAAGATGAAAACATCAGAACTGCAAAACTCAGGGCAACACTGTGTTATGGCAGGGAATTGCAGACTCTGCTTCTCTATTTGGACAGGCTCCTCCACCTCCCCCATTCCTACCTTGTCGGACATGCTATCCCCAGTCAGGATGAGCAATGTGATTCTTTTTACATTTGTCAAACCAGCCTCAGTGTCTCACTTAGCTGGTGGGAAATGCCTGTGAAATGAGCCTCCCTTCTGCCACAGTATAACCTCGTAACAAGTTCCAGGGCCAGTGGCTTAAAAGAAGACTGAACTCAGCTGCTGCCAAGCCACAGAAACGACCTAAGCTCTCTAATTTACCCTTGGCATAGTCTCACCATGAAGCACTCTGGATCCATAATAAAAACAGCAGTACTGAGCTCAGAGCTTTTCTATCGTGTAGGATACAGTTCTGAAACATCAATGGGGGAAAAACCAACCCAAGCCAAATTTACCAGCAGATAAGGTAATTAGAAATTTCAAAATATATGAACGGAAATTTTATCATAGCAAATGACTTTGCATATTCCTAAGTCTGAGGCACAGAGACTCTCTGAATATGGCACAGCAATAAATAACCAAAAAATAATGTACTGATTGTTTCACTCATTTTCAAATTAACTCAGTGCAACCCTGTATTTCTTAGTTTGTCACTGTCTCCAGTTTACCATAGAGCAGGACTGTGGGACAAGAGTTGTGTCAGGGAAGATGGCCCAGACCTGCTGGACTGCATGTCAGTTCACAGGTAATGAGCTGGCAATTTCTGCCACACAACTTCTGTTTCATTTTTCCACTTCAGCACCCTGTGCACTTCCATTTCCTGAGGTTTCATTTCTTCTTTGCCTCCATTCTCCTCCTCAGCTCTGCGCTCTCTGTCCTGTTGCTCCCTAAATTCTGCTACTCACATGTACTCATGAAAGAGTCCCTGTTCTCCTCCTCTACATCCCTCTGCAAGGGACCTTTGTCTTCCCCTGTGTTTTGTAGATCCTTACCCTTTCTGACACTGAATTCTCTTTCCTATGTCTCAGCTCTCATTTTGTTTGTCTTTTCATATTCAGTTCACAATCTCCTCAGTGCTGCAAAAGCACTTTATTTCCAGTCCCTAAGTAGGCATGGAAATTTACAGAGCTGTATAAATACATAATAATCAATAATCATAATGACATCACATTGAAATTCAAGCCTACAACCTCAGCAGCTACTGTAAGAGAAGTAATTTACAGAGGTTATGTGCACAGAACTTTGCTGAAACTTGGTAAGGGGATTAACTTAAAGAAATTCTTATTGGGAAGTTACTAATTATTTGCTGTGGTTAAGTGCTATCTGGCACATCATTATCTGAAATTGCTTTGTAAACTGATGGTCTGAACTAAAAATCAATCCAGATGAATGTGATGGGATTTAGGTGCCAAGGCATAGGCATCTAATGCCATTTTTGATGGTCTAGGATAAGCCACTCATCTGGCAACTGCTGTTCCGCGTAGACATGAATTTCAGAAGTTCCTGTGTCCTGACTGAATGACCTGTTCGGGTTCCTCTCCTACCCAGGCACATCTAAAATGACACCCCCCATCTATGTTTAGGCAATCAAGTTCCAGGCTTGTATCCTCAGCCCAGGAGCCCTGATCTCTGAACTGAAATGTAAAACTCTAAAACAATCTACCCAAGAATGGCCTTGAACTCAGCATCTCATCGAGATAAAGACAGGAAGGATGGTTCCTTTGATGTCGACTTTGCAGTTAGTTTGCAATCCCTTTACTCTTGGAAGTGTAGAATTACAGAAGAAAAACAGAATGGAAGCGAGTTAAAGGTTATAAATACCTGGTGTCAGGAGTATGACAGAGGTGACAATCAGGGAGCAGATGACGAGAATAACAAGTAAGGCAATTGCAATTCCTTTCCAGTTTCTTTGAGGAGGATTACTCCCCACCAGCTCCTAGAAACATCAAAAGAAGATGAGCATTTAGAAAAGGGCACTTAGACAAGGAAACAAGCACAGAATCCAGGCAGCAAGGTATGTCTGCAGAGCTACACCCTGCGCCTTCAGTGGGTGATGCCCTTGAGCCAAATACACCCCAATGTATGCTGTTATAATGCATGGTGGCATTAATTGCATTCATCCTGAGTCATTATACAATGAATAATTGCAGTGCACCCACGGGGGGCTCAGCAGTGAAACCTACACTGCCCATTACCTCCTGGCACAGGGGCACCAGCTGCTCATCCCAGCACTCATCCAAACTCACTTGTCAACACCAATTTCCTACCAGCCCTCATTAAGTCTGGGAATGAGGAGCTTTACAGTAACTTTCAAGAGACTTTCCTAATAAGATGTCAGAGACGCATAGAGGAAGATAAATAATTCACAGGGGCATGCATAGAAATAAAAATCAATAAGGATATCCCCCTGGTGAACTTTCCTGCCTTCCCAGAAAACATGACACCTCCTCTGGGCATACTGCATGCACTCCTAGGTTGGTAGGTCTAAGGGATTGAAGACAGGCTTTTCATCGAGCATATACATTAAATTTAATCACATCCTTAAAACTTTAGAATAAAAGCTCCATCACCATTCACTGATGAGCTCTGACTGCACTGTGGTTGCACCATATGTTCTGTACATGATGTATACAGCACCCCTGCTCTCAAGACTGAGGATTTTATGAAGTGCTGCGTTCGCATTCACAAGATCTTAAAAATTTATTGTGCTTTCATGCTTTTTGCTGGGTTCCTCTTAGCATTTTGCATTATATGTGATTTCATGCAGGCATCGAAGCACCCGCAGGACCTGTATGAAATATTAGTGCTCTCCACTTTTCTGGGAGGCTGAATTCACTCAAGGGATCTGGTCTCACAGCCAGAACAACTCTGGATGCTCCTCCTCCTTGCTGAACTCATCTATTTAGGATTTTTGCCTCATTTCCTTCATTATGAAGGATGGTGTGTCTAAAACAGAGTGCTGGTACTTGTTTAAAAGACTATTTACTTTTTCTATTTAAAATTTTTCATGGAAACAAAAACCTTTATAGTAGACTAAGTTCTTCTGTTATTTAGAGCTTGTTTCACTTCCTATGACTTTTTATTATACACAGCAACCAGATTTGAACACAGAGCTCAGGCAAACCTCAGAGTTTTGATTTCAGAAGATGCTGAACAGTAATTTTAAACTTTTCCATAGAATTGATTTCACAGAAAAAGATAATGTTAACACTCTCTTTCTGTATGTTTGGGGACCTATCCATTACAAAGGGCATAAATCTGCAATGGAAAGCCAAGTCTGAGGCATTAAACTCCTGAGGCACTCCATCATTCATTTTAGATCTTGGAGAGACACAAGGCTTCTCTTCCTTCTGGCAAAGAGGGGTAGAGGTGAGCTTGTCTTCCCCTCATTTGCACTTGGCTTTCTCTTTGAAATGAAAAAATAATTAAAATGAATAAATTTATAGTTTACTATCATTACTGGAAAACATCTGAAAAGTAGGTCAGGAGCCTTGAGAAATGCAATTTTGTGAACAAGCAAACAGAAACAATATAAATACTTCCATTTCTGTAGAGTCTTCACCCTAAGCATGAATACAAATGTTAATCAATTTAGTCTTCTAACACCATTTTTAGGAACCTGTTACAGTATCCATTTTTCAGGTGATGCAAATAAACACAAAAGGGAGTCTGTGACTTTCCTAGGGAAAAAAAATTGATACATAAGCCAGGGAAAGAATGCAGGGCTTCTTAGTAAGTGACAGAAATATTCTTTCTTTCACTGCAGGGTACAGAGGGATCTAGAGGGAAACAGGAGAACTGGGGAGAAGCAACTGAGAAACTCAGCCAAGCCCTCACAGTGTCTTGAGACAGAGGAAAGACAATGACAGTGTTACAGAACTGATAGGAACAGTCACAGTCCTGAAAATAATCTAACAACGCTCTCACCACAAATGGTCAGAAGTCATAAAATTGAAGAAAAAATTAGATCATGGACTTGAATAAGATCTACAAATCCAGATGTAGTTCAAAAGCTTAATAAAACCTTGCATTAAGTGTGATTTCCCCATCCATGAGTCCCAGTGAGATAGAAATACACACACATCCTTGAGCTTTCAGGACATCTGTACTTGTACTGAATCCATTATCGAGTCAATCCCATTAATTCTTCAAGCATTCAATCAATATTTGAGTAAAATCTTGAAAAAATAAAAAAGAGTGGGAATTTCTAGTGTATCAAGAGGAGGAAAGCTATTCATAAGCAAAATGTTGGGGTTTAATACACTGCAAGGAAGCAGAAAAAACATTTTCACTTTCTTTTTAAAATTCCATCAGGAAGTTTCCCCTGATAAAAAGCAAGGAGAGATAGACGACTTTTCAAAGAAAGACAAACAGCTTTGGCCAGCACAGGTTTGGAAAGCTTCTCTTTTGTTCTCAGTCATTTGAAGCCTCTTTTGACAGAATCACTTAGAGCAAAACTGCAGACACACCATACCGTATATAGGATAGCACTGACACCTCACATTATCCCTGTCTGCATTTCTGTTAATTCCAGACGATGCTGCTGTGTCACTGTGACCAGCTTTTGCCTCCAGGAGATCACAGTCTCACCAGCCTGTGATACCCCACAGCCTTAGCAGCAAACTCCCACCCTTCACTGGGATTTCCCACCTGTAGGCATCAGCTGCCTGTTCACATCGCTCAGGGAAGCCTCTGTGCTTGGGACTGAAGCCAGCCTGGTGTTTAACTAAGCCCTAGGCAGGTACAGGTTCAAGCACACAAATGATGCTCTTGAAGTGGCACCTCAAAGGGTGTGTTCCCAGCATGCAGCACAAAGCTGGAATTTGCCTGCTCCTGAAAGACCCAGCTTGCAGAGGTAAACAGGGAGATCTAAACCAACCAGCAAGCAGATGCCCTTTGTGGCCATGGCTGTTAATTCTAAAGATACCAAATTTGGGTTCCATACTGAAATCTGAGCATATGACACAAATGGAAATAAACCAAGCACGTACAGTTTCTGTTCTGATGAAAACAACATGAAAAAAAACCACATTAAAATGAAGTCTCTCATCAGTAGGAGCCACCTGCTCTCTGCTTCACATGAAGCACTAACACAACGTTTTTATGACTTCTACAAGGAAGCTAAAGCTTCAGCCTGGTTTTCTGGTTTTTTTCCTTTGCTGTTTGTTTTCCACCTCCTTCTTCCTATTACATGAAAACTAAATTGATTTTGGATTCAGAAAGTAAACCAGGTGTTTCCACAGGTTTTTACATAAGCACACTTCATTGACACTGCATATTAAAAACTGTAAATGCTATCACTTACATCTTCATTTGTGATTGAAAAATATCACCACCCACCTGTGAAGTTGATTTTGAAGCCATTAATCTAGACATCTACAGTATTTTAAGACTGTAAAATACAGATCTATGGTGACATATTTTCCTGCCTGTGAAAGAATCACTGTGCTGACATGTTATGGATGAAGGCTGGATGTGCTCCAATCCAAGATGCTGTCAACAAAATTATTTCTGGCATGTTTATTTGAAACCTGCCAAAAGTCTGCCAGCACAGTGGTCATATTACAATAATATAACAGCTTCTTAAAACAACTCATCAAGCACAACTTCTTTCTTTTTTTAATAATCATGTCTATATTGCTGAAGGACAATACAGACATCACTTGTCAAGTATGGGTATTATTTAATAAAAAATATCCATCCTGGACCAAAATCTTTGAAGGATCAGAAATGAGCCCACCAGTCATGGTGGGCCTCTTTGTCTTTTTCAACACAGAGCTGCCACTTTTGTGCAATAACAATAAATCCCAGGTGTGTTATATGGCATATATACATCCCAGACAGAGGTGCTCTATGCACAGGGCCCTTGCTGAAGCAGGTGGCACTGGGCCATGGAGACTGAACTCTAGACTCAACTACACTGGTGTAAATCTGAAACAAAAGGAAAAGACAAAAGAAAACCTAAGAAATTAATGGTATGAAACAAATACAAGTGCAAGATGTTTTGCTGGCTTCAGAGGTGGCAGGATGGGGATTTATAGCAGTGATTTTGCAGTTTCCATAGTTGCAACTCTTGCAAGCTCTGTTTCTTCCTTTTTTAAAAAATTTATTTCTAAATTTTGACCTGAAATATTACACTTATAAACACAGTAAATAAAAAAATCTTCTAATAAACTTGTTAACACTGTTAATCAAAAAATGTATATTATACCTTCCACTCATGCTACTGGGTTTTGAAATAGGACTTTTGCCTGATGAGATAATGATGAGTGTTATGTCTCTAACAACTCAGCTCACCAAGTCCAGAACATGGCACAGAATAAAAACTTTGCTGAGGAATTAAGGTATGAGAACACTGTTGTCCCAGGCAAAAACTCCTGTGAAGTTCAGCGGAAAAATAATCTTGCTCTTAATTAGTTCTTTATAGTGCAAAATTGCAGCAGATGATGCCTGCTGCATAGTACAACAAATGAGCTGAGGAGTGGGTAACCCATACAGTTATTAGATTATTAACCTTATGTTGCAAAAAAGAAACTCTAATTGCAATGATGATGGCAGTAAACTAGATAAATTGCAGTGGCTACAGCAGGAGGTTCAGTGAGACTCCTGGTTATCCTGATGATTGATACTCTCTTACTGTCTCATCACAATCCTCCTGTCTGGATTCTCCACTGTTCCCCTGCCTTAAACCTAGGATGGAGTTTCTTCATGGGCAGGAATCATTTTTGATACCCTGCCTGGCACAGTGGAAACCTCAGTCACTACAGAATTTAGGAAGAATCATAACACAGATAAACAATAATAAGCATGTAAATGCAGCATTCTCACCTCTGATTTCAAGCTGAGTTACTTTTCCTTGGGGATATTTTATTTATTTTCTTTCCTCCTCCTCCCTACTCGCCTCCCTCCCCTCTGCTGCTGCAGACCACCCTTAGCTGTGCTCCAGCTGGAGTGTGATGCTGAATAACAATCAGTTTCCAGATAGACACAGTGCCTGAGCCTGAGGCTACAGTAAACTCCGTTGTTCAGATGCTAAAGGTGACACTTCAGAGTGAGAGGAATAAAAACTTGCTCTGTTTTTACAAATGAGGCATGGCATATACGTGGGTTTTCCTGCAAAACCCCAACAGAAATAAAAGCGATAAAACCATCTGCCTGTCGTGGTGATGACAGACAACTATGTTATGTTTTTCTTCATCTTCTGTTGATGCTTTTACTAATAGGGAGCAATGACTTAGTAACAGTGAACATCTTTGCTGCCTACTTCCCAGCACTGTGAGAAAAATCTTTTCCCCTGCACACAATGCAACACATTCTCCTGCCCTGCATTTCTGGGAGGCTCTTTTATGAATGCCCTAAAGCCTTTCTGTTCGGCCCTGTAGTTCCATCTCCTCTCACCATTATCTGCAAAGTGCACACAGCACAGAATGCTTTGGGGCTGGGCATTAATGGAGTGTTTGAGAGTGAGAGAGGAAACACTCAGCTCTCCACAAAATTAAACCCTGTTTTATGCTTTGGTAGAGCTTTCAGTGTTACATGTTTCTATTACAAAGCCAATAGGAGAAAATGAATGCCATCTCCATCCCACACCTAAGTGTGGCTTTAAAAGATGATGAGTCTTCCGTAGTTTTAGAGCAGAAGGCACCAGATCCTCAACTAGCATTGACTGACACAGATCATTGGCTTCACTGGAGCCAAGCCAGTCTGTGTTACCTACAAATGAAACCCAGTGTTGCCTCTAAGTTAAAAAAAAAAAAAAAATCCATAAAACGATCTAAATACAGTAATATCTGGATTTCCTAGCTGTTCTGTATTGCAGAAATGGATATTTAATAACTTCCCATCATTTTTATGGGCATTACGATGAAAGAGCTTTGGATCACCTCCAGACCTTGCAGCACTAACAGATTAATTTAGCATCTCTGTATTTTGAACTGGCATCTCACATGACTTTTGTACCCAAGTAGAGTAACCACACTGCAACATCCTCCTACGCCCTTACAATATATGTAAATAAGCAGCACTGCCCTTTGAAACATTCCCAAATTATTCCTAGTGCTCAGGGACAGAATGACTCCATGGAACTTCCAAAATAAATCGGAAATTTGGAACACAGACTCTGAAATTCTGCCAGAAGCCTATTCTCAAGGTGACAAAAATTCAAGCTGCAAACACCATCTGGACCTGTTGCACTACGAGTGGTTCCAGGCAAGGGCACAGCCACCTTCTGACCATGACCAGGAGAAAGGAGATGGCAATACTGTACCTGTGTATGGCACAGGACATAAGTGACTAGGGATACTTTTGGCCAAGGACCATGTTGGTCTTGATTTAACATCATTTTATTAATCTCCTTTACTTTTCCCCCATCAGTTTGGTTCATTCATGTGCTGTAACCCAGATGCTTTTATAGCACCTGGCACGGTGGGACTGTGAATCCTCCCAGGGGCCCTTAGCTGCTACCGTAATTCAAGTCATAATTAAAGATCCATTCCCAATACTGACAGAGCCCATAAAACCAACAGCATTTCTTTCATTTTATTGCAGTGTTTGATATAAGCACACACATCCATCCACTACAACAGAAGCAAATCATCTCCTAGAGTGAAATATCTGCCATGGTACCAGTAAAACTTGGTTTGATGCTTAGGGTTTTATTCCAGAGGAGCCTGTGTGTTCAACAAATCCATGCAAATGCCTGGCAAGCCCAAATGCCACAGTTTATATCACTGATCCCAGGACCCCTCTATGGCACTTGCTTAGCTCCAGTTTTTCCACCACAATGCTCTGACAGCCTGGCTCCCTCCAAACCGAGCCACAACACACACACGCACACCCTGGAACAGTTCATACCCGTGCAGAAAGCATCTGCAAAGAGTGATGTTGCCAAGGCATGCCAGGATGACATCTCCCTACTCCATTTCTTGCAGAATCCCTGCAAGGAATGGGAAAATAAGCTTTTCTGAATGGTTTCAGAGCTGGGGCGAAATCACCTCTTAGCTTTGTCGTCTCCCCTAATTCCAACAAAATGTCATTCTGCTTGCATTTGTAAAAAGAGAATTGCAATTTTTAGTGAAACTGTATTTCAGGAGAAAAAAGAAAATATCATTAGATTTATGACTCTGAACACCAAAGAAGAATTTGTGATAAAGGAAATTGTGAGGTGTTTAGTCTCCCTGGGTAGAAACACAGCATTAGAAATTCTGTTCAATATTATATTTTATTAACTCCTAGGCATTTTTTTTAAATTTAGTTTGCAAATAATTTGTTTCTAAATGGTACAGGAAGGAAAACAAGAGGCAAACAAAGTTTACTTCCTAAATAGTTTTCTTGGGAATAACTGAGAAAGAGCTGTAAAGACAGCCAAGTTTTGAAGACACTGCTGCAGAGAGAGTAGGAAGAGGAATAAGAAATCCATGGGTACAGCAGGGGAAGAGAAATTGGATTTCACACAGCTTATTTTCAAGTACCAGTCATTTACGGTTTTGAAAAAGACAAATTGTTTGATTTATGGATGTTTCAAAGACAATGTAATAGCATTATTCATCATTGTAGCAATATTTATATGAAGATGCTACTTATCTTATAATTTCACCTTTAGGACAATCTTCATTTTTTTTGTTTCCAGGATCAAGCGATTTTTGATATGTGTGTCTCCAAGGCTGCACTATGTAGCCAAGATTTTAATTAAAATTATGGAAGGAATATTCTTCTTTGATACAAATTTTAACTAAGTTGAGCAATGAAAAAATAACATGTATGTATGGGCCTGCATTTTACACAATGCTTTTAGAGGAAAAGACATTAGTAGCTGTGGAAGTAGAATAGAGTATGGAGGTTCTTCTCTCCCAGCTAAGTCACCTTCTCCCCAGTCTGTACAGCCAAGGGACTTTTTCTTAGTCTGTCTCTCCTTCATCTCATCTCTTGAATCTTTCATTCCTGTTTTCACAAGTAAATAAAACCCAGTAAATAAAGCTACTCAGAATCTGTTCTTCTGTCCCAAGGGTGATTGGCTGAGCACACCTGTCATCCAACAGCCAGACCCTCCAATACTGGACTGCAACAAAACCACATCAACAGCTTCTTTAGCAAAACAATCCCTGGCCCACCCCATACACCAGGTTTTCTGCAGCATTCCTGTGGCAGTCCTGCTGTAATAGACCAAACCCACGCTGGCAAACCACGCCAGTGATCACCTATGCTGGGTCCCCTGCAGCCCTCCAGGTTGTAATTCTTACTCTTAAGGAAAGTCATTTGCTTAACCCTGCACTGTTGCTCACACAGAAGCAAAGAGAAAGGGATACAAGTGCAAAAGAACAGAGGTTTTTTTTATATATTTTATAATGCTGACTACTTCTCTCTGGCTAGCAGCAAGATGTGCTGACATCCGTGGGCATCACTGGGATGATGAGGCAGGGACCAGAAACCACAGGCTGGGAGACATCTCAGTTCTCCCAGTGGGATTTACTTGGACTTTTCTCAGATACCACTTCATGGATATCCTGATTCCATGTTCATCACGCTGGGATTTTTTTAAAAAAGAAAGTCTTAATTTCCCCAGGCCCTCATCCAGCTCTAGCTTAGGAAAACTGTGGTTTGAAGAACTGCAGCTCTTCAAAGGGTGCTCAGGCCCTTGGTGTGAGATGCCAGCAGCTGGCTCAGCACCGACGCTGCTGTCAGGGAAAGCGACTCCAAGGTCTCCAAAGGTTTATGAGTCTTATGCTTGGTCTGTTTTAATTGATTTCTGTTTTTGCTGGGGTTCTCACATCACATTACAAGGCTTTGCAGAGTAGTTTATTTTAATATTCAAAACTTTCTGCTTGGCAGGAAACACAATCAACAAATACTAAGTCATTTTTCCTCAGCAAAGCAAGATGCCAACTTTCCCATATACAGATGTGTTAACTGTGGCACAACACCACAGGAGCGTGACTCCTTATATAGAAATAACATTTTTCTTACTCATTTTTCATTTGAAATAATTATCCTTAATTCAATACAATTCTGTGAATTATAGAATGAAACGGAAATATCTACATTCCCACTCAAAAAAGAAATTAAAAAAAAAAAGTAACACTGTTTGACACACAAATTGCAATTTTTTTCCTCTTAGATCTATTTCACTGAGTGCCACAGGCAGCAAAGCCACTGCATTATCATGATCATTTTTTAGTCTTCCTGAACAATTCATGTTAGCATCTCAAGAGCACTGACAAAAATATCTCTTCTCCTGAGTCATGCAGGTGGTTTATTCATAAATGTAGGGATATAATATTGATATAAACATGCTGTAGGATTTGAAAAGAGAAAAATCACTCAAGCAGACTCTATGACTTACATGTGTCAGATTCATTGCATCCCATGGAAAAATGCTCCAGAGATGGTAAAGAAAAAGACAAGTGTCCAAGAAAGAAGTTTCTTTTCCCCACCTCACCAGACTGTTATTCTCATAAGAATCAGGGTTTGGCTTCTGAAATTGAGGGATTTATCAGACCCAGCAGGCAAAGCCATGGACACATTTCCCTACAGAGCTCAGCACAGTTTTGGATCAATTTGTGGTCTAAACGCACCTTAAAAAGGTGATGTATCTTCATCTCCTTGCCCATCTGACTCGTTTTGCAAGACTTAGAGATGTCCTGAACATGTGATGCTGCAATGAACCTTCCAGTGCAGACCTCTCTACCAAGTACCCAATCTGAGCCCTCTGATGTGGTGCTGCAAACAGCATATTGCACCATGCATGTGCCAGTGTCCTCAGAGTTGTTCAGATCCTTAATTCCCTGGATTCACCAGGATTCAGGCACAGAAATACTCCTTAGGACCTGGGCCTTGGTGCCTCTCTTCTGATCTAAGTTAAAAGATAAAACTCCTCCATAACTAATGAAAGAGTTCAGAAGTGATCAGACGTAGCAGTGAGAAGGTAAATGGCAGGGGCTAGAATACTGGTATTTTTAAAGATAGATGAGCATTAGTGCAGCCAGGAATTCATTTGCCATGTGAAAAATCTATTCAGAGTAGAATGGTAACTCTATTAATTAATATAGTTCACAGATGTACCTCTTCAATAAGCAGAGTTACAGGGATCATTTTTCTTTGACACACACCATAAGGGAATGAAAAGGTTAATGTAGTGTATGTGAGTGCATTTTTAAAAATCAATTTAAGGGAATTTTCTCTGCTGTAAATTATGCTCTGGCACCAGGGAAAGCCATCAAACTCAAATTAACAAAAGGAACAAAAGAATTTAATCTAAAACTACATTATGATCGTATTGCTCATTGGTGCACACAAAAAATCATCAACATACATTTCATTTTTACCTTCTTTGATTAAAAAAAGTCTATTATCAGTGAAAGATAATGTTAAATCATAATTAAAAGCAGGAGTCACCCTCCTACCAGCCTGCAAAGCTCAACATTTTCTGTAATGCAAAATAAAGTCATTTTGGTTAGGAAACCCATTTGTCAGCTCTCCTCGCATTCACCAGACTGTGACCCCTCTACCTCTGTTTGCACACACTTCTGTAATCTCAGAAAAAGCAGAGGTTGCCTTCTGAACTCCAGACTTGCCATTGAGCAAGACCTGATGTTGGCTTTGCTGCAGCTGAAGGTGTGAAGCTTCACTGGACTCATGGCATCTGTCTAGAAGATCTGAAACAGTTTTCAAGTTTCCACTAATATTAACTGGCAGAAGAGCAAATGTCAGCTGAAATCCTACTTTTTCAAGAGATCCAAAACATGTCCTGTAACTTCATGGCATTGCCACAGGCTCTCCATTCCACATCATCTGACTTGCAAATGTTGGACTCCTCTGTCTATCACAACTACAGACAGGGTATCTTCTCTACCTGGAGGGGACACCGAGCAGCACAGTGACAGTGACATTCACACTCACAGCTACAATCAGAACATGTCTTTGAAGTGACACAGCTCCACACAGTGTTTCCCAAAATTATCACCAGTCATAGCCCTTGTGCTTTTCTTAAGTGACATTTGCTGTCACCAAGCTCAGGAATTGAACGGTGGCACTGAGGACAACAAGATTTTAGGGCATGTTCTGTGTCAATGGAGTGAAGAGAGAGTGTGACACAACTGATGTGTGCTCATACGTTGGCTGCTGTGCTGGTTGCCAAAAGGTATCAGCAGCACAATGGAGGAACAGAGAGGTCATATGAGCTACCCAGGGTAAATCAACTGCATTATTCTTATTGTATTTCCTTGGCATAAACACCTGCATCATTCTCCTTGTGTATTCAACAGCCTTTCATCTGCTCCACCACTGAAACCTCCCTCTGCAGAGAGCAGATAATGGTCAGTGCAAAGAACCTCACTTATTTGATCTTCATTCATTGCCAAATGATGCCTTGAGGAACAGAGGCCAAGGCTGTTTTGCTCTTGGCATTTTTCACCCCTGGAGTGCCCCCTATGATGTTGATCAGACTCCACATTTCCCTGCCTGTGCTTTCACAGTATGGTGGAATTTTCTACCTCTCTCTCCAGAAATTCTTCATCTGTTGGTAAATAATGGCAAGACTGTATGACTATATATGAGTGTAGTCTCCTATGTCTGATGAGGTGGCTATAGCCCATCTGTTCCCTACTCTTATAGTTGGTTTGATCTGTCAGTGAAGGGACTGTCTAGTGGTACTCTTGGTTGCCAAGATAAAGCACAAAGTTAAAGCCACCATTTCACCTGAAAATTGAAAATAGACAAGAAAGAAAGCCATGGTACTTAAAAAATTATTAGTTATTTTTTGTCACATTCATTTGGACAAGGGGTGTGAGGGAAGAAGGATCAAAGAATCCCAATCAAAACCAACTAGGTTTGCACAGATTCATTCATTCGCTGCTTTATATTGCTACAACAGAGAAGTATATATGCTTAAATATACATATTTACACATATATACATATACACACACCCACACCCCTTTTTTCTTTCCACATCTTGGCCTGGGAAGTCAGAGACTCACCCTTTACACACATATGTACTTAGCTTTGTATGAGAAGTCAGTTGTTTTTTACTCACTAGTTTTCATCTCCTTGGAAGTGTGAAACAAACTGTCCTTCCACACACTGAGGGGAGCTGGGCTTGGGCTCCTCTGAAGGAACAGCTCACAAGCCAACAGCTGCAGCCCCCTCCTCATCAGGTAGGACCGGGCAACAGTGGAGAATGGCATCATCTCACCTAATCCCCTCCCCATATGGTCAGGGACTATGCCTAGTGAATAAGTAATGAAAATATGTCTGATGAGAAGTTCAAAAGAGTCAGAGGAATTGAAGAATAGGCCAATGGCTTTTATTTTTTCCCCCATTTTCTTTCTCTTTTCCCATGGGCTCAGAGGGAACTAAAAGGCCTTTAGAGGTTGTGGACTCCCAGTTCCTGAAGGTGTTCAAGACCAGGCTGGATGGGACTCTGTGTAACTTGGTCTAGAGGAAGGTGTCCCTCCCATGGAAAGGGGTTTGGAACAAGATGACCTTTAAGGTCCCTGCCAACCCAAACCATTCTATGGTTCTATGATTCCAAATCTGAAAGCTGAGCCCATCCCCGTGTGTGCTTCTGGCAGTGTGGTGGCTGTTGGTGTGAGGATCTGCCCTGTGCCTCCCAGAGCTCATGAGGGAGCCTTGAGCTGTGCTGTGTTTGAAACATGGACCTGTCTGAGAGCTGGGAGAGGTGCTGGGGCATCGTTCTGGGCTAAGCTGCAGGCTCTTACAGCCACATGGTGCTGGGACCCCAGTGAGCTAATTCAGAGCTACAACTTGTCACAGGGACTGCAAAGAACACATGCCTTCGTTTACTTTTTGGTAAGAGGGTGTAGGAGAAAAAAACTGTGTTTTTTATGACCTCTCCTTTTTAATAAGAAATATGTTAAGACTATGCCTTAGCACCCAACAATTATTTTTGTGATATTGGAATAGCAAAGCAGAAAAAGCAGAAGCATTGCTTTTTTGTATACAGTACTTTGCCTTTAAAAATATTGCCTTACATGTAAATTTAAAAAGTCATATTAGTACAAGAAAACTCACAGCAAACTAATGGGGCACTACAAACCTAGGATTCTTCTTTTATTCTCATTTTATTGGATTATTTCAAAAGCATAATCAGAATCTAGTTCATTCTCTTACATAACCCTTTGTGAAGGACTCTTAAAATTCACATCAACAGCATCTCATTCCCACTTTTCCCTTAATTTCCATTTTGTTTAATGGCTTCATCACCATTTATTCGTGATTTCAGTAGGGTTTTTTTCCCTCTTGAGAGAGAGAACAACCTCTCCCGGGTAATAGGACAAAGAGTTGGAATCCGTCAGTTTCTATACAAAACACATAAACAAAAAAAAATTCCTTTACAGGGAATAAGCCCAGTTCTACTTTTGTTTCCCTGGGGTCTGGTGACACAATTCCAGCAATGCGAAGTCCAGATGCAAGTGCCACGTGAGGAGGTGCTCTCAGTGCAAGTTCCACCACTGCACAGCACATCCCCTTTGCAGGCTGAAGATGTGGAGAGTAAAATAATCAATCTTGCAAGGCCCTAACGAGCCCCTGTGCTACAGCCTGTGCCATGCCATCAGCTTGTAGAACAACAAAAATGTCCAGCACAAACAGAAAAAAATAGCTGCATGCTTGTACCAAATTTCTTTGTGAAATTGCAGAGGTACTTAACATTTCTCCTGTAACTTTTCAAGAGAAATGAGAACATCTGCCATCCAGACACGAAGCCATTATCTCCCATGGGAATGAAAGATGTCTTGATATAATCCTGATCTGTTAACAACAAGAATTCTGAACTCAGTCACTCTCAAATGACAAGTCTGTGAAACTTCTGTGCTTGGGTTCATGCTCAGCATGGACTTCCCAACAGCCTCCTATATTCCACACCATACACACTTCACATCTCTTAATTACACCACAACTAATTTTTCACTTACATTAAGCCTTATATTAAGAATTAAAAATCCTAAACCAGAAAATTCACCTCTAACAGAAAAAAAGTACATGGAAAGACCAAATTAGAGAAATGGTTGAAAAAAAATTAATTTGTACAGACTTCTTCATGCTTATACTGATTTTCTGATTTTGAACTAATCCCTCTCCCCATCAGATGGTCAGTCCATGGTAGAAGTGAACCATGCAGAGTGGATGGCCATGATATGGATCCAGGTTTCGCCCCAGTAATGGACAATTCATTCACCTCAGTAGTGATGCTGATCCCCAAATCTGCATCTTCCTCACTGGTTTGTAGCTTTTGCTACCACTGTTTTGCCAACAGTTTTCATAGTGTGAGGAGATGGAACACCCTCACTCTCTGAACAGAGATTTGGGGAAATATGGAGTGTTTACCAGGTTTTCTATACAAGATATTTGGGCTATTGCGTCAAAAGCAAGGTCAGGTTGTTAAAAGTCATTTAGGTGCTTGATTACTCTCAGTTTCCCTGCAGGGGAGGCTTCCAAACATCTGCAAAAATTGATATCCCAGTTCCCAAGCACCTCTCCATCTGAGTATCCCTTAAAAAACATCTTCCTTTGCTCACATACAGCACAAAATCCAAGCTCCCGTGATAGTTCGAGGTTGGGGAGCAGCCTTGAGGATGAGCCTAACACACAAGAGGTTTGCTGGGCTGGGCACAGAGCAAGGGTGCAGTTCCCCTTACTTCTGCTCAGCAGGAAAGGCCAGAGCTCACCTGCTGCCTGCTCATCTCTCCCTTGCCAGCAACGCCTCCTCTGAAGCTGTGCCAGATCGCAAAATGCTTTCCTTTCCCAAGCTGCAGCTGGTCCTGCATCCCTGCCACAGGCAGCACATCTGAGCAGTAAGGGGGGAGGCAAGGGCGTAATTTCGAGTAAGAGAAGCAGGAGGTAACATCTGATCAGCTGTTTCCCTCACCTTGTCAGGACAGGAGCACTGGAACTCAGCTTGGAGAGCACCACTGGGCGTGCAGTTATCTGCTGTTCTGCACAGGTAGGTGTCATCCCTGTGTGTTTTATTAGCTCCTGTTATGCTGCATGAACGGATGCCACACAGTTCCAGCTTACTGCTTCCACCATCAATTATTAAAAGGTTTGTTGCAGAGCAAAGAAGAATCCTGTTTCCCTCTGCTGCTGCTGGGATGATTGTAGCAGTCACAGGAAACTGCCTGAGCATCTTTCACAGAGCCTGATTTGGCAAAGAACACTGCCATGGGTGGACTCAGGATCAGCAAGAGGTGGGGATGCTCAGCCCGCCTGCTAATGGGGAGCGCACTTGGAATCAGCCTCCGGAAAAATGCTTCCCATGTCCATTAGGGATGACATTTACCTTAGTCCAGATGGCAACCATCACCCTTTGTGCACCATTTAAGCTCTGAGCTCAGAGGGATGGTGTGTGGTGTATAGGGATCTTGTGTGCAGTTCCAAACTACAGGTGTCAGCCATATGTGCATTTAGACAATTTTTTTAATATATATATATCTTTTAAGGGAAATGTGGGCAGTTAAGCAAAGGAATATAAAATAGGCAACTTCCATAAAAAGTAAAACGTGACTCTATTACATTCAGGCTTTCCTTGTCTGTCAGTTTTATTAAGTAGCTGTACAGCATGCCTCAGAGTATTGTTGATTTCTACATCCAAACACAAATTTAACACTGTGTATTACAGACTGCTCCTAAAATCACTAACTGTATTTAAAACTTTACTAAATCTTTTTGGTACAAATAAAGAAATGCTGCTGTCAGTTAATGCATGATACTGCACAATGGCTTTTCTGTATCCTTTCTCTTAGGATGCTCCCCTACATCCACAGGGACAACACTGCCAGGAAAGGGCAGCGGCTTCCTTTGGCTCCACATGCCCACAGGCTCAGCTGTAGATAAATTCAGGAAAATCATTTCATAGGATGCCTTTCTAAAGCAGTGGGATCACCTAGAGTTGTGCTCAAGTTCCATGTACTTCAGCGGGATGCAGACATGAGTGTTCCAGCAGACATTTCTAGTGTTTTCTAGACATTTTGGTGTATGAATTCCCAACAAAAACACTTGCTCTGCAGGGAAAGACCCAAGATACAGCACAGGTGTCTACAACAGGGATGTCCAGTCCCTGGTGGGAAGGTGCCTGCCCTGTGCACAAACTCCTGCACCACCTCCCTGCAGCGCCCAGCCCTCTCTATGCACAGTGTGGGGAGCCGAGCCCAGCTCATGGGTGTCTGTCTCAAAGTGGATCTGGCCCTTAATTGGGACAGGGAATTAAATATTATGGTGTTTCACATGTGTGGTGGTTGACCCTGGTTGGATGACAGGCACCCACCTAAGCTATTCTATCACTCCCCTCCACAGCTGGATAGGGGAGAGAAAATACAACAAAGAGTTCATGGGTTGAGATAAGGACAGGGAGAGGTCAGTGACCAAGTGGGCAAAACAGACTCAGCTTGAGGATATCAACTGAATTTATTACAAACAAAATCAGAGCAGGAGAATGAGAAGTAAAATAAATTTTAAAAGCACCTTCCCCCACCCCTTTCTTCTTCTTGAGTTCTACCTCCTTCCCCACAGCAGCACAGGGAGACACTTGGCCAGTGGTGGGTCCATCCAGGAGCCATCTGGAATTGGCTCTGTTGGACATGGGGGAAGGTTCCAGCATCTTCTCACAAAAGCCACCCCTGTAGCCCCCCCACTACCAAAACCTGGCCACGCAAACCCAACAGAAAACAGTAATGACTCACGAGTACAAATTATATTTGACACAATATATTAAAGAGCTCATAAAACTTCATCAACATGGCAGAATGTATCCTGTGCTTTCCTGCTTTTTAATGATTTCAATAAATCAGATAAAAACGATGCCACAATATAACCATTACAAGAGGTTATTGGGAGTGTAAAAATGGGAAAAAGAGGTTGCTACCACAAACCTCAGAAGATAAAACACAACAAGGTGTTTAAAAGGCTGGGACAGAAAACAAAAACTAAATAAATTTCAATATGATTGATGCTGCAGGTGTAACCACTCCATTACAGAAGCAAATCAACGACACAGTGGTATGTTTTCCTTGCCTTGCTTTAGCCTGCATCTCAAGGGGGTTTATAAATAGTTAAACAGCTATATCAGAATTCATAAGTTTTCAGAGAAAAATTAAACTTCAACATTGATAGTGATAATATAATGACTTACAAGTCACTGCATAATTAATCTTGATATTAACTGCATACACTTGTGATACATGATTTATTATGGGTTATTCATCTATGGGTATTACTTCATGCACACACAATCTAATAACTTTCAATGCAGTAGCAGGTGCTACTTCATAACAAAGACATTAACATATTTAGAAAAAATACTTTTATATCAATTGATCACACTTTATTTTCACTTCTCTGAAGGACTTGATAGTGATTAAAGCAAAACTGGAAATGCAGATCTTACAGTTTCATCTTCATCCTGACTGCCATTTTCATTGCTTTTCATACTGCATTTTTCTTATTCCAAAACCATGTTATGCAACCATAGTTTCACATACCTACACCCTTTTTGAATGTATGTGTATTCAGGGAGGATAACATGTGACACTCTCTATTGCTGCCTGTGTTCAGATCGGGAGTGCTCAGAGAGGATTAAGCATTTCAAGAGGCAGCTCATTCAGTTTGACTAACAAGGCTCTTCTGGATGATGCTGTAATATGTTGTAGGATACAACCATTAGTTTTATTTTGGTTTGTAGCTCTAAATTGTCTTTCCCCCTCCATGAATGCCAGCTACTATCAGACAAATGGTTCCTTACTCATCAAAGCAGCTATCAGAGATACGCTCCCCGAGACAGACAGAGGTCCTTCCTTGTCTTTGAGGAATGTTTCCAGACAGAGATAAAAGGGAAAGCCCTGCAGACATCAAATAATTTGAAAAATGATTTGATGTAAATGCAAAACTAAAAGCATTCCTGCAGCAGCCAAGAAACCTATGGGGCAACAAAATGTAATGACCATAACTGACCACAATTGACCAGAATAGAAACACAACAATTCAGAAAAGATATTTCCTATACTAATATAATTTCTTTACTCCTTTCTCAGATATTACTCCTCCTCAGACCATTCATTTATAGACTCCTCTAAATTCAGCCAGCCTCCCAATGAGGTAATGGGATGATCGGATAAATTAGCAATTACCAGAATTTGCTGCAGCTTCCAGAGAAGATGGTGATGCTTGGGTTGGCATTGCCTCAGGAGGGGGAGATGCAGGCATTAGACACACTCATATACCCAAGCATTAGACACACACACATACCCTCCACAAATAAAAGAAAATTTACCACAGTGACTATCACTCTGCTTAATAAGCAGATTTTCACATTTTCTTCAGTCTAGGCCATGGACACTAAATATTTCCATCAAAACTATGACCTCCCTGTGTTAGAAATTGTCCTGACATCACTTGTAAAGGGCTTAATTAAAAGAGGCAGTGCTGACCCTGAAGCCCCTGTTAAGAAAGTCACTGCTGACAACCTGAAATGTTTTAGCGTCATTAGTATACCTCTGGCACAGCCAGCAGACAAAAACCATGATGTTCTCTGAAATTTTTAAGGTGCTTCTACCAACCCTCTCCATAAGAAAGTGCTTTTGGAGTCTCCCTCTACCTCTACATGTTAACAAAGACGTAAATTGTTAATATGAACCAAATTCATGTGAATTAGGATCTATTTCAGGAAGCTCTGTCTTCTGCTACCATATGAAACAAATTCATGTGAATGAGTATCTACCCAAGAAGCTCTGTCCTCTGCTACCTAATCCTGCCTCAAGTAAATGCCCTGCAGCAGATTCACACCTAAAAATTCAGTATTCTGGCCACAGCAAAAAGCAAATATACTCATTATATATTTACTGGTTAAAATAAGTTTTTTGCATAAATGTGATGGATATCTCCTTTGAAACAGGCAACGAGCTACCACATGCAGAAGTTGGTAGCAGCCAGTACAGCACCAAAGTCCAAGCAGGCGGCACTGCCTCCCGTTGCTCCCCTCCTTGCAGTGTGTTCTCACACAAAAACCAGGCTCTGTGTCCCACAGTTACTCTTTCAGGTGAAAACCCACTAGCTTCCCACGTTGCTGGAAAGTCCTAAGCCAGACCCATGCTAAGTTAACAGCTGTTTGCACATGACACCCTTAGAAAGGAGCTTGCTGCGCTGTCACTGCGAATAACAGAAAATTGCTTTAGATTGGTCTTCCATAATCATTCCCATCAATGCTTCAGAGTTTAACGATCTAATCCTGCTTGCAAAATTCAATTAGGCCTTGCAAAAAAAAAAAAAAACAAAAAAACCCAAAAAAATTTAAAAACATTAGGCATTGAAATTTTAGATAAACAGATCTTAGCTAAGGACAAAGCTGCAACACTACTCCTGTGAATCTCGGGATTAAAGAAAATCAATACACTGTGTCATATTCCTGTAAAATATTTTCTGCAGTACAGCTTGTTGTCTCATTTGTTCATGAAGTCAAATTTTAAGTCCAGTTCTCAGTATAAATATTAAATAAAATAGTCAAAAGAAAATCACCTTCCATACCTGCATGTTTCATTTAGAATAGGTGGCCAAGTAAAGCCCTGACCTTTGGAGAAACACAAGAGGCAGAAGCCCTGGGTCTGAACAGCCACCCAATGGAGAGGCAGCACAGCAGCACCTGCCTTTTATTAATCTAACATGGCAGTGCAAAGAAAATTTGCATTTGCAATCAAATAAAAATTAGTCAAGCTACATTTTCACTTGCTATCTTTCCTTTGCTTGTTTTTTCTGCTTTCAGGGATACCTTGGTGTGGCAGGCAGAGAAGTGGTTTGGGTGGAAGGAGAGAGTTGCAAATGGTCCTCTGAATGGTAGTGTCTCACAAACTCCAAGAGCAGAAGTGGCACAACAGGGTTTTGCTCTCTCTTTTAAAGCAGAGTCCTGTAAGCCTGTACATTAATAAATGTTAATTTTATCTGATTGTGTCTACAAGGTGATTTTCAAACCCCTGTTGATTTAATGAAGAACTTAAGTGTTCAGCACTTGTAAAAAAACTGCTGTTTTGATAGACACCTTCAGACAGATTTAGGTATTTAACCTGAAGAGTCAACATTTGCAGTTCTCCAGCAGGATTACCTGGGCTTTCAGGGCTAATTTCTACATCACCAACTGCTCTGCATGTTGTGCTAACCTGGATTTTTGACTGGCTCCTATACATGTACCTATATTAAGTTTATTGGTAGAGATGTGAGCTTTCTGAAAACTCAGGAACAAGTCCTTAATAAGCCAGGATGTAAGGAAGAAGCTCTTTTATATTTATATTTTATTGAATGTTCGCTGTGCTCTCACATGTTTCTCACATGTTGCAAGCTTTTCCAGAATCAATGTGAAATTTATTCCAAGAACAATCTGATATATTTCTAAAGAACTGACAAGAAAATCTTGGAGAAAAGAAGAAAAACCAGCTTTTTTTCTTCTAAAATATTTAATAGCTGGAACCTATAAAGAATTGTTGAAGATCTGCCAACGTTTCCAATGATTCTCAAAGTCATACCATTTTTAGTTGCTCTAGAATTGCTGATATCAGCAAGCATGCCCTTCTAAATAATTTATTGGCATTTCTACATAAATTAGATACTTAAAGGTGAAGATAGCATGAACCTTGTGGAGGCTGAGTGCTCACTACATGGACTATAATCCATCAACCCAACAGACAGATTTCCAAACTGGCTTAAAGCTCAGCAGGCTCACTGCTTGGAAATAGTTCAAGGACTCCAGAGACTGCAATACACTCTTGAAATGTCACTTGCAGTAAAAGCACATTCTACACAAAAATAAATCACCATAAAATAAGGTAGAAACCTTAGAGAGTTATAAAGTGATCATTTACATCACAAGTTAGTTACTGCTCACAAAAATAAGTGATGCAAAAAATATGTTTACTTCAGCTAAGGACAATGTATTACAAAAGACAGGGCAGAGCCATCAGCTACACACATATTTGCATAAAGTTAAATTCTCCAATAACACACTGTAATCCTGTCTACGAGTTTCTAAAGTCACCATGGATACTTTTTTTCTAAAAACTATATATTTCTGTTTTGCAGAATTTGGCTATTGAAAAATGTTATGTTGGCATTTTACCTGTAATTGCTGTTTTTATAAAGGCTCCAGACTGATAAGAAGGAAACAATCTGAAGAAGAGGATGAATGATATTTCAAGAAGAATGTTGAGGATGAGAAAATGTTGAGCAAAAATTGCCTCCCCTAGCAAGAAGCACATCAAAACCTTAAATCTTCAAAATTTGTTTTTAAACGAAAAAGGAATAAAAATTGTCAAATGAAAAGCTCCCATCCTGGCTAGAGAATCACTGCAGCCAAGGATGTGTTGGTATTGTTAGGATAGATCCATGTTTCGAATGGATGCCTGAAATACATTGGTATTAGAGGGTAAGAAAAGTCAATGATGAATTAAATGTTACAGGGGATCTAAAGATGATAAAAGCAGCATTTCCATCAGAAACCATGAGAGTGGTAAAGTTGGTTCCTAAAATACAAACAAACAAAATTGAACAAGACCAAAATGGAAATAAGCAGGACAATCAGCAGAAATATCTCAAGTGATTAATTTGCAAAGAGTGAAAAAAAATATAATCAGGAGCTCAAAATAGTGGTGGTCTAAAAGTCACAGAAAGCCTGAGTTACAGCAGGGGAAGAGGGGGAGGAAGCTGCTGACAGCAGAGATAACAAGTCAGTGTCAGTGAAGGTCATTCCATCTCCCTGGTCTCTGGGTGACCAACCCCAGCCTGCCAAGAGATGGGACAGCAGTGCCAGCCCTCCCTGCATGAACACAGGGCCAAGGGCAGGAATTCCTGCCTGAATACAAATCCTGCTTGCATTCGTGAACTGATGTTCTCATCATTGGAATTCATAGGAATGCACACAAAGGAAAATTCCAGCATAGTGAACTTGGCAGCTCTTAGCCAAGTTATTCCTTGCAAGTGTTTTGGTTTTTTTACCTAATCCATAGCACAAACTCAGACTATGTGGGAGACCAAACAAAATGAATAAATTAGGTGGATGATGATAATAGAAATAAGGGAAATTTCAAAAGTAAAAAGCATTTGTGGATTCTGGGTTTTTTTCCTATTTGTTCTCTAAAAGTTTGCTTTGACAATGAATTATAAATGTTTAATTGACCATTCTTATTCAATTACTACCAAAAAAAAAGAACACTAGATATTTGTGTACTTGCTGCAAACTCTGAGTTTTGCCTTGCTCCCCAGCTCTGTGCTCTTTTCAGTATTTGGTTTTGACTCTGACAAATCAGCTCTCCTAGCACTAACCAAATTATGCTTTTGAGGCCAAACAGAAAATAAGGTATGGCATCATCTTCCTTGTGAAAAGAGATGCAGTAAATCTGTTAATCAGGATTCACTCACTGTAGAAATTTTAACCATGACTGACTTCCTACCTCACTACTTGCCATTCGTACCATTACTGCCTAAGATAAGACACCCAGAGGAAACTGGGTTCTGCTCTCACATTTATACAACACCATTCCTTTACCTTAATCACTAACACGCCCTGTTTAATAAAATCCCTGGCATCAACTTTATTACATCCTGCACTGCTAATGATTTGGTAGTCATTAATCTTGATTCATGGCTCACTTGAAATATTTATATAGTACAAAATGCTTAAGTGGAGGTCACTTGCATACAAAGCTTCAAAGAATAAATTGGAGGTCTTTGTGTTGCCTCTAGTTCCTCCTCAGGAAGGCAGCATGCTTTCCTCCAGTTGTGATCCCACTCATCTCACCCTGGGGCTCCCATTCAGACATGCCTGGGCTGTTTCTCTTCCTCAGCTACTCACCAAAACCAATCAAATGTCAAAATTCCATTCATTCCACATACATTAAAAATATATGTGGCCATAATTTCATGTAATTAAAATTCCCTAAAAAGAGCAACATCATTTGGGGATGCCCAGGAATCAACCTCAAAAGGATGAAGCAGAAGTCCTTATTACACTGGAATATTAGCAAATATGCTGATACAAACAAGTTTAGAATTACTGATTCTGAAGCACATGAAAACATCTGTGGAAACAGCTGAAAAGCATAGAATGGTCCCTACCATACCAGCAGTGACCCTGGCAGGCAGGTAGGAGCTGAGTTTAGGAGATGATCCAGCAACTGTGGGCAGCAAAATGAGCCATATGGCAACAAGCATGAGATTTTATTACTAAATGAAGAACTTTATTTTCACTGCTTTTTATATTCATAAAGGAACAAATGCTTTGAGATGGTTCCATCATAATTCCTTTGACATTAAAATTACCTGCTGGCCCATGGAAATTTAAGCTACAGGACATAATGAAGACAGCATGGGACCTAGAATAAAGGCAGATAGATGAATCTCTGAAATAACTAGAAAGGCCTTTAGATTCATAGAATCAGCAAGATTGGAAAAGATCTTTAAGATCACCAAGTCCATCCTTCAACCAAACACCACACGCCCTCTAAACCATGTGGTGAAGTGCCACATGCACTCGTTTTGTGAACACTTCCAGGGATGCTGACTGTACCTTTTCTAAGTATAAAAGCAGCCCCTGAGTCCCAGACAGAGCCTCTGCAAGCCTACTCCCAAGCCATATGAGGCAGCAAAGGCCTCACAGACTGCTAAATGAACCAACTTTTTGCCCCTTTTCGAGTCCATACCTCAAAGCACATAGGAAATGTCAGTATTGCTTCCAGCAGCACCCACTTTATGTGCTAATTCCACCTGTGCCACGTGATTTTCTACCTGAGCATTTCAGCACGGGCTGTTGGCTACAAGATGCTGTTGAGGCTGAGAGTTATCTGTGAAAGCTGGGGTTGGTGAAGAAGAATCCCACACAACCCTCATTTTCTACACTCTTTTCTCTCTGCAGCTGTTTTTTTGCTCCCTCTGCACTGTCTGGTGACATGAATCATGGAGCAGAAGGAACAGTTTAATCAATAATGTGCTTAATTGCTAAGACTTATTCCACAACCACAAACTCACAGCCAAGAGACCACACTATCTGTCACTGAAGATGCATTATGAGGGAGAAACAAAGAGGTATAAGTGTCATTAGCAAAACAATAATAAAATAACCCATAAAAATTGAAAATATGACTTAGTGAGAGCATACAAACATAAAACAGTGAGGTTCCCAAGATGAAATCATATTGCATTACAGATAATTCCATATAATGTGGTTCAAAATGGCAAGCTGCATTTGTATTTTAAGGTGTGCAGACATATTTATTATGAGCAGCAAGTTTACTATATTGCTTCATGAATTCAAGGAAGAATGTAGCTTCCATCAAATTGAATTGCATTAAGTGGTCACTGCACATTGAGAAGAAAATATTCTGTTGCTCTCGAGTGGAAGAACTATCTGCAAATGTATATGAGAATAGGAAGTTCAAAATATTAGACACTGTGTCATATAGTAATGATTAAAGTGAGTCTGTTTCAGTTCTGATCCTTTATATGCAATGATTCCTTGAATACTTACTCACTTTGCTAGGAAGATATATGTAAAGAGCCCAGTAAAATAATCTGCCTCAGCACTTCTGTTGTAATTAAATGCAGTCACATGTTGGCACAAGTAATGACCACCATCTGCTCAGATCCATGGCTTGCCTGTCCTTCACCACAAATCACAGATCTCCACAAGCCCAGCAAAATACCCATTACCAGCTGATTCTCCAAAGCACCATACGAATTATCTGAATATGCAACATGTTTGTTACAGATGAGTGCTAATATAGTTGGCCTATAGAAATGCTTGTCCAGGTTTGGATGCTTTAATACTAATAGTGTTAAATGTTTAGAAGAAAATATACTAAATGACTCGGGTTCCAAAGTCAGGTCTCAGGAATTAGAAAAAGCCAAGACTTGTATTTTCTCTTCAGGCTGTAAACATTTGGATACACCACCATATCCTGGCTTTAGAGTATTCTTGGCTATCCTTGTCTAAGACTGTGTCTCATTTATTTCACAAAATTTGTTTCACACTGTGGACATGCTCAATGCTACTGTTTCACCGATTATTTTTATTCCATTTGTATATCTCATCTTTTCATAACTCACCACTCAAATCTCATTACATTTAAAGATTATCAACTCCCTTGAAACTTTTCCATTAGCATTTCTACACCCTCAGATGAGGTCTGAGTACCTTGTGTAGTCCGGGCTCTATCCACATGGTGGATTTGCACATACTTGCAGCAGCCTCCAGGACAAAGCTGAGCCCTTCAGCATTGCTTCAAGCTCTCATTCCTGCCTGGAAGGACTGGGCATGGCTCTGTCACAGCCTGCTAATAAATATCTGGACACCACAGCCTGCTAATAAATATCTGGACACCACCTCTTCTGAGACTTGCAGTCACCTATGGAATCTTTATTCCTAACAACTTTCTTAAGGAAATAAGAATTATTATTCTTTTTTTTTTACAAACAAAGAATCAAGGCTAGAGAGAAGAATGTCCAAATTCACTTCCAATGTGAGATCACTAATGCAACATTCATTTTGTCAGTCTCAGCTTCTGCAAGTAATCTTGAAGACAACTTATTTCACTACACAAGCTTTGCTTAATCTCTGACATCATCAAGCTTAGAGAACGAATGGGACAGAGAATCCAGTGAAAATCCAGAAAATCCAGTGAAAAAAAACTCTTGGGGGTGAACATTAAAGACTGTGCAAGGATACCTCTGTGTGTAAGGGACAATTCATGCTTGCATGCAGACTGGTTCTGATCAATGTACAGGCAACTTTTAAGGGAACTCTGCTAATGAATGAGAGCATCTCCCATGTTCCTGATTCTTCTTTTCTTTGCTTTTATAGACATTTGGTGAACAGAGAAAGATTTCTTGGTGGTTCTCTCATGCACAGGAAAGTCCAAGAGCAATGGCCTCAAACTGTAACATGGGGACTGCTGATTAGACATGAAAAAAATAATTGTAATAGGAGTGATAAATCATTGCAGCAAGGGCTAGAGAGGCTGTGCCATCCCCACCCTTGAAGAGTTTCACAGATGGACTGCATGAGGCCCTGAGTGACCTGATATAAGTTCAGTTCAGCCCTGCTTGGAGTGGGTTTGGGACATCTTTCTGCAGCAGTACCTCCAGCCTAAGGCTTTCTGTGACTCCACACATCTTATGCTGCATAGTGAGGTGCACTATGTTCCCAGTGCACCATGGACATGTTCAAATGAAGAAATAAATGGATCACACTCCTGATCCACTTCATTTTGAAGATATCATTTGTAAAATCATATCATTGGTTATTTATGCATGACCCCTTCTAGGTCTCCCCATGATTGAGCAGGCATCACACAAATATATATTCCCAATGAGGTGCCACAATTTGGCTGAGGCAATTAGATCATCATTACCAGAAATAGCAGTGAGCTATGCACTGTCTGACATAAGTAAATTCAAGGGAATGAAAGACCTTGTTCCAAATTATAGTATCATCCATCTAGACTTTCTGATAGTCCTGAAAGACAGATGGCCTAGCAAATGGCTGTTATCATCATAGGGGTACAGTTCAACTCCCTAAGACATGTTACAACAGCAATATTTGCAGAAATATCAACCTGCAAATGTGAATGGGGGCTTCTGACTGGGTAGGTCCAGTGAAATACATTTGTAAAATTTCAGAGGATATTTCCTTCAGATATTCTTCACTTTCAAAGTCATTTAACAAAGAACTTAGATGCTCACAGTTAACTGATTTACCATTAGTAATAATGAATACATCAAGTTCAGAATTCATGATCCTTCTTTTTGAAACAATTCCTCTCTGAGAGATGAAAAGTCTTTTCTTATGAAAAACACAGGGCCAACAAGTGATTCAGCAAATGATGTTGAAAAGTTACATTTTGTTCAATCAAAAAGGCCAGAATTCATTCCCTGTTTCAGAGAGACAATAGCTCCTCAAAACATCATGGTAATTTTTGGAAGGGTCATAGCAACCCTGTGCCCCAAACTATGACTCTGGTGTTCCTGGGAGAGTGCTGAGTGACATAAGCCAAAAAAGTGCTGAGGAGCAGCTGAAGGGAGCAGCAAGGGCAGTGCTCAGTTCTCTGTCCAGCCCTGATATCAACTCATTTATTCACATTTGTGCTGCAGTGTGTACAGGAATATGTCTGGGAGACACTCTTCCTGCTGTTCAATGCACACAAACTTCACCACTGCACAGTCTTATTCATATCTGGCAAGGTTTTATGTATGACACACAAATGCAAAACATGACTCTTGACATTCACAAAGCACTACCTGAATTTATCACCCAATAACTCCTACAACAAATAATCCCAATTATTGCTCAAAAATAAACCTCTGGACCATATTTGTTTTAAAGGAGAGGAGTTTCTGGAAGCACACACTGTCTCAAAAAAAAAAAAAAAAAAGAAACCCAAGAATTTAATCCTTTCCTCTCATGCAGTATTTCTGTTCTCTGTGTCATGGCCTGATCCTGTAGCCCTTTCTCTTCCAAGTCATCCTGTTTTCAGCCAAGGGAGGAAGGTCTGGAGAAATAGGTCCTGAACTCCAACAAATATTCTCCTCAAAGAATGATGCATTCTGGCTGCTCAAATTGCCATGATAGTAGGTGGCATAGGAAAATGTAATTTTTTTTTTTTTTGGTAAATAAAGCTAAGTTATACAAATTCAGTTTTACATTTGGAGAGAGTAGAGAATTTCTTTCTCCCAGTTTATTGGATTCAGTAAGTCACCCACGAATGGAACATGTGGGGATGGGATGCAAAGTATCTGTGGAAAGATCCATACAAAACATGCAGATGGGATTAATCTACTCATTCCCCAGTTGAAATTGCAGTTTCACAGAAATTCTGCTAAAACCACATTTATTTGGCAGTAAATACGATGACTAATCGCAAAGGATAGCTGCACATAAATTCCAGACTGAATTTTTTGGCACATTTCTAATTGTCATAAAAAAGAAAATGACATACTCTCTACTCATGTCTCCTAATTAAATGTAAAATATGAAATTATTCCTACTGCTCTTATTGGTGGAAATGAAGGCTGTTTCAGTTTAACTATGAAATACAGCATATGGTTCCCTGATCATTGATAAACTGTGCAGAAGTCCTGGGCAGATGATTCCAGAGGAAGATCTGGCCTTTCTGCACTGAGACCCATATAGGAGCACTCAATCTTGTTTTAAAATGGACTTTGAAATTGTTCCGTATAGAGTTCTGTGAAGGGCATATGGCACTAAATTAATGACTACAGGATTAAGGTTGTTTGGTTGGTTTTTTTGCCCAAAGTTCTCTAAATAAATGTCACATAAATTTCAAAAACAACTTTTGCATGATAATCAAGGTGTTGGAGCAATTGTTTCTTGTCTGTGACCTGTTTATAGCAAAAGACTCTTTATAAACACTGAGTAGCCAAAGTCACATAAGGTATATTTGGCAGCAGCAGATGAACTCAAATCTTTTGTGTCCCAAGCCAATGACAAAACTGACTTGTCATATAGGATTACTAACACTGGAAAAGAGGTGAAGAGAAATTATGTAAAAATCATTTTCTGTCAGCTTTGAAAAATGAAACAAAAAATCCTGTAAAACAGCACACAATGTGAAATTTTCCAGTATATGAAACATTAAGTAAAAACAACCCTGCAGCAGCAGTGCAGTGCAAGTCTAGCACACACCAGACATGTTTCAGTAACGCAGTGGGAATTAAATGTTGCTGCCTTTATCTGTACACACAAGAAGAGCTCTGTCATTCTGGCCACATAATGGGATGCAAAATATGCCACTTTTATTAATTGCTTAACATCCACCAAACAGCACAGTATCTCCCAAGTGGGAAAACACATGCTAAGAGGGAAAAACTCAAACCCCACAACCAAATTACAATTTAAAGTGTGGCAATTCTCAGCACTGGACATTCAAGGGCTCCAGTAGGAATGTAGTTGGTTGAACACCATCACTTGCCCTGGCTGTGAGCCCTTCTTTATGCATGAGGATTTTGAAGTCTAATGAGTATGCACAGAGCATTCCCACTGATTCACCACCACAGAGAAGAGACCTGGCTGGGATTTCATCCACAAAACAGCTAAGAAAATAGCAAAATACAGGTATGGGAAAAGCCCTGCTATACTTCAGGATTCTACCTTCTTTCCATAATAGTTACCTTGTATGACTGCAGATATTTTCCCTGCCTTGCTGCACATAAACCCTCTGTAAGCACAGTTTTGACACTTTTCTCGTAGGAAGTTCTCCCAGACCCGAGGAAAATATGCTGCAAACTAGGGCTCTGACTTGCACATCTCATACGTTGAACTCCTCTGCTCTGCACAGAAAACTCAAATGTCAATATCATGGCCAAAAAAGACAGAGAAGCACCATTCTCAAGCTTTTTTTTGATAACTGAGCTCTGCCAAGCCTTTAGTAATGAAAGATCATCAGTCACCCTCATACATACACCAAATTATGAGATCGCTTGCAAAGCTGAGGACATTTTCAAACAGGAGACCTAAAATCATAAGCTTTCTGGATTTGAACTTTCTGACAGATTAATTTCAAGGGCTTTTTTCTTCACCTGTTTGACTGCTCTAAGTTGAGATCCACATGTAGCCACTTGCCTCCCGGAGCAGGGACATGAAGAGAAATGCCAAATACTGTGAGAACTGTGATAAAAACTGTGGCTTACAACCAAGATAAACCTCCTCCTCCTCCACTCATGTTTTGCCAGAGGGAGACAGATGAGCCCCAGATCTGCCACACTCCGATTGTCAAGTGAAGCTTGTGGATATGTTGGTGGCTACAGAACATCCTTCAGAGTGGGAGAGAAGGCTGCAGCATTTGTCATAGCAGTGTGTGGTCAGGATTTGAATGACATGGGTCAGGAACACAAGGACCAGGGAACTGATGAGAAACAGGCCATGCAGGAACTGGTGAGAACACAACCTTTTAATGCTTTTCCATCTTCATGAACACATCTCAGCACCGGGCCGTTGAGTCATCAGTGCCAAAGGCAAAATTTTGGATCATGAGATCCACATACTGATCATGGTTACAGTGACAGTCCTGAGATGTTGGCTACTCCTGGAAATTGTAAAGTCAAAACCAGTCTCTTCAGCTCAGAGATACTAATCTCCTTTCATTTTCTGCTGCTTAAGGAGTAACAGCACTGATAGGGCTGCAGGACACAAACCTTAGATGTTATTTAAATATATCAGTTTAAGGGAAAACATCAGCAAGATATAGCAACAATATGAGCAGCTCTATCAGCCAGGAACATTTTATATCTAAACCTCAAATTCTCTAGAGAAATCTTCAGAGACAAAGAAGCAGCAAACCACTGTATAATTCATCTTCATAATCTTGAGGTGTGATTCTTATCCCTGACATACTACTACACTCCTGGCTTTTATTGTAACCTGACTCCTGTTAAAGGTGTCCATTTGGCTTTATTGAGGTATAAGGCAATAAAATCACCTTTTCCTGTTTATTTCTTTTGGAGTCAGTGAGGGATTCAATGGCATTCTCCTGGTGGGAAGCTAGCAGCTAGACTTTATATTTGTTTCAGCAGTGTAAAACTATTGCAATACCACTCCTTTCAGTGACATAACGTGGGTACATCTAGAGAAAGCTGTACTTGACAGTGCAAGGCCTTCTCCATCTACAGCTTGAGATCAGGAAACTTTGTTTTTAGGAAATACAGTTGTGCATTTGCCCTTTTCTATGCTTTTCTAGAACTATCTGCAAGTGATCACTGCCTGAGACAAGGCAGTAGAATAGATGGGTCCTCTGTCTGCTCTGCTAAGGTCATTCCTATGTTCTTTGTAGAGCAAATATCTCCAGGAGTGCACCCAGCCTCCTCATTCATCCTGGAGAGCTACACCTCAGAATCCATTTCTTTAATTACATAAAATATTTGGGTCTTTTTTTTTTAAGTGGAGATCATAAATAATGCACTGTATAATACATTTTAAAAATCACCTGGTATTGAACAAACCATTTAATTTAACTCAGTTAATCTGGAATCAATATTATAATTAATTTTCTACTTCATCTGTCTTTTGAAGTGGTGGAACAAACCAGTTTGTGTCAGTTCAGGCCTGTAGGATTGTGTGAAATGCTGGGGCTCTATCCCTGCTTACCCCTGCTAAGTAAGATTGATCAGTGGAAGGGTTCCCTGCTTCTAGGAATGCTTTATAGAAGCAGTGCATGACAAAAGACAACAAAGTTTCATAACTTCATTTACCAGATCTAGTGTCTGATTTGATTTTTCAATCATTAGTCAGGCTGAACTGTACTGGCTTCACTCTATGGAAATCATAAGGAATTTCCTGCCCTGTGTTCCTGTGGAATGTTGAAGTACTCCTGGGTTTATTTTGCTTGAAGGAGGCTCTGGGTACAGAGACTAACAAGGAAAAGATCACAGTCCCACTAGCTCCAGTGAAGGAAGAGTGCAACCTGCCAGACTCCTCCAGTGCCACCCAGCACAGCACCCAAGTCTCCAGGTAGTATCACAACCACCAGATACAGCCTCTCTCACCTTTATGGGGAAAAACCCTCTTGGATTTACAATACACTGCATATTTTACATGCCAGCAAGGGCAGCAAGTCTTCTAGAAAACCAAATTGCCACCAATCCTGCCACTCTGTTGTCTGCTAATGACCCCAGAGCTGAAGGATCTTCAGAAATCCTGCTCACACTTCAGAGCTTTTCCTAATTACCAGTCAACCACACACAGGACCAGAGGGAATAGCCTTGGCTGAGAGCTCACAAACAGCCCACATTGCAAGCAGACCAGCTGCTACAGAGGTTAAATCCTTCTCCTGCAGTGAAGAGCTACTCTGCAGCCCTTCAGTTCCCTGAGATGTCCAACCCAAACAGGCTACAAGTGCACTTTTAAAATCATTTTCCAAAGAAGTGTTTATGCTATCTGTCTCTCCCTTAGCAGAATGACTTTTCCACCCCACAGGACCTCTGCAACGAAATGAGGATCAAGACATGCTGGAAAAGTCTGCTTTCCATTCTACACTAACAGAATTTTTAGGGGGTCCAGTGCCCAGCCAGGGGCACTGGTCTCTTGGTTTGATATCAAACAACATTGTAAGTGAAAATCTGTGATGTGCAAAGGGGCCAGAAAGCTGTAAATAAACTAGTTAGAAAACGTATGCCCTCACAGAGATAGCAGAATGATTTAATGACTTAAAACTTCCTTTCCAGAGTCTTCCAATTCCCACAACTCTTATTTAGCTTAATAAGAGCTGTGAGCATGCAGATTTGCTCACCAATATTGGAAAACTCTGCTTCCTTTAGCCATGTGATGAATAAAAAATGCTTCTTTTTAGGGGAAAAAAAAGAGTCTTTTATGGTGCAGAGAGTTTATTAACATGACTTGAATGATCCCTCAGAGATTCAGAAAGGCAAGCAGTAATTCAAGACAACAAAACTGTTTAAATTTCCAGATTTCTGGGGCAAACATTAATTTCTTGAGAACTCAGATCATGGCACTGGAAAAGGATGTCCCATACCTGGAAGTGTTTAAGGCCACACTGGATGGAGCTCTGAACCACCTGGGTTAGTGAAAGGTGTCCCTGCCCATGATTTATAAACACCTGAGGCCAACATTTTTGCAATGATTAAACACTTTTTGATACTTTACCTGACCAGCACAGTAAACTTGTTGGTACCCCAAGGAAAAACCACTGAACACTGTCCTGGCAGCTTTCTTTGGTGGGGCAAAAATACATAAAAAAGAAACATTGCATGCCACCATATCAGTTCCCTGCAGTGTTGCTGCAATCTACCAATGTGTGCTGAACGTGATCCAAGGGATGATGCTCCACCCATCTCTCACTGTGAGGCATTTCTCTGATCCCTGCCCTGGTCACTGACCCAGCAGCTGGATTTCTGGGGAGCCCTCCGGGAGCTGTAATGCACTGCCCATACAGCAAGTTCGACACGTCAAAAACAAGTGTGAAGTTGAATGAATTGCAGACCTTGGAGGCTTCATCCTTAACACTGTGCTGGTGGCAAAGTCACACCCTTCTAAAGCAGGAGACCATCAGAAGTGACAAAATCAGAGCAGATGATTAATACAGTTTGCCTCATTGCCCTTTACCTCCACTGACAAAAGCTGAATGTGGGGCTGGCTTTGGGGAGCAACTCTGAACCCAGACTGGATTAAGAAATACATTTTCCCTTCCCCTGAAATTCCTACTTGCATGACTCAAACATTTCTTTGATCATTTCCATCCTCCCATAACAGATTCTCCTGTAATAATTGAGCTACTGCAGGTTTACTGATTAAAACAGCTCAAAGAAGTGTCTATATGACTTGGCTCTCAATAATTTCATCTAATAAGAAAGCAAAATATGAAAAAACACAAAACCTCCCCATACTTTATTTATTTGCCTCACTGGATAACAATTTTTGGAAGTGTTGCTACCCAGCTGAATTCAACAGCATACAAAGTTCTTGCAACACTGACAAATACAGAGCACACTTCTTATAACAGTGTTAAAAAAGATGACAACAAGAATCCTAGCTCTTCTCTGAGAATTACTGGGAAACTTGTGCCCTTTTCACAACTGAGATCTCCAGACAAATCCCCTTGTGCCTCACCCACAGTTTAAGATTTTAAGATGAGCTGCAGCAGGCAGCAGAAGCAGCAGTCAAATGATCTTCCCACACCAACCCAGCTAACTTCAAAGAAGATGCACAGGGAACAAGGAACAATTAAGGCTGGTTTTCAATACATGCTGACTCAATACAGAGCATCACTACTAAATTTTGTCCAGTAGCAAAAGTATAATCTCAGTTCCAGAAAATTTGAGAGACTTATGAAAAGAAAACAGGGGACATTTGATAATTAACCTGAGACCAACAGAGATCAAATTCAAAGCTGAAAACAACTTAAAGATAATTATATTAGTCCTCTTTGAGCAATGCTCTTAATGTAGTTTCCACTCCCTTGGGAATGCAAAGTACAGGTTAGCCTGAATATATATCAGGAGTTATGTCATGACAGTGTTTTGGTATATTAAAATACCCAAAGTGCAAAAATCAGATCATTGTTCTATCCTATATATATTCATAATGTATAACCATCTCTGGGCTTTTTTTGACATCTGGTCCTTGTTCACTTTTTGAACTTGGTATGACATTTTCATCTCACCACATTCCTCACTTTGGCCTTTTTTTTTTGCACTAAATGTGCTGATAAAATAGAGAGGATTGTGAGCACTTCTGAGGCAACAAACTCAGTATTTGAATATCCAGAAGCAACTATATCTGGACAGACAAATAGCACATGCTACACCTTGTGCTAAGAAAACATCTCACAGCTTGAAAAAAGTAACAAAATATTTATCCTCCCACTAAAAGGGGCAGAGTAAGTTAACAGGCATATATTTTCATCCTTCATCTTCCAAGGTTCATCTGGGAAAAAAATAACAACTTTGGCAGAAGGTCCATTTAAATAAATGTTTCTAACACTTTGGAGCTAGTCAATTTTTTTAAACAAAAGTGTTGAACCTGCCACAGTCTAGTCCCAGAAAGTAATACTTCTGCTGGGAATGTGCTAATTTTAATGAAATCTTTTGAAAAGGTGTTTTATGTTTAGGATGGTCTGAACATGAGAAGAGACCATGGACAAAAACAATAAAGAGAGGTAAAATATAATCAGATGACCAACAACTCAGAAGTAGGTCAAAAAAATTTACCCGTTTTAGAGTTGAGAGCTGAACTTGGCCACTCATGTCCCATGTGAATGTCTTTATTCTGCACATGGCCAATTTGTTTTCCTAGTCCAATTAATATTTAATTGTTTATGCAGCTGCAACAAGAAAGGCTGAGAGAAATCCAGCCCAGAGACGCTAACTGCTGAGTGGTTAGCACATTCCTTGGGGAAGTGGGAGAATAGAAAATTCTCTAATCTCTTTTCAGTTTGCTTAGAAGTTCTATTTTTTTTTTTATACCAAGATCTTATTCAATTCTTGGCTTTTCACCCACACAAAACAGGAAAAAAGAGCATATTAAAAAAAAACAAAACAAACAACCAACAAGGAAAAAACCAAACCCTGCACTAACAAACAAAAAGACCCAAACAAACCACAAACTTGAGCATCTTTGTTTGACAGAAATATTTCTTCCACACAGAACCACAAATGAAAAGTGTAGTGCAACTGTGCCTTATGGACTGTCAGAGTTGATGAGACTGTCCCCATTTCTGCTCTTCAGCAAAAGATCCCCTCATTCCCTCCCTTTTCAAGACATTTCACAGCAGGCTGTGCATCAGTAGCACTTATACCTGGAGCCCTGCTGGTTTTGGCAGTGACACTTTTCTCTCCAAAGTTTGAAACCCAAGGTTAGCAGAAGTGATCAGATTGGTCAGAGACTGTCAAATATTAACAGAAGAAACAAATATAAAAAATGAACTTATTAAAAAAAAAAAAAAGAGAAAGCTTTAATATAGAGAAAAAAATATCTGTGATGAGATCTCGTTTACCCAAGCCTTTTGTGTAGGTCACTCCTACCCCACCACTTTGAGATGGGGCAGCTCTTTCCTTCTCTCCCTTTTGCCTCCTCTCACCTGCCTTTTTGAAATCCAGCCCAAGGTCACTGTTATTGTCTGTGTCTTCTCAGCCTGGGTAAACCCCCTCTGCAGAGGGTCAGAGCTGTGTGTCAGAGCAGATGGCTCTACACCCTCTGATATCCCTGGAAACCTCAACCAGGACGTGTGATGCTACCAGCCAACACAGTCCCTCCCTCCTTCCCATTCTTGGCTAATTTTTATTAACAAGTGAAACACCCAATGTGTGCCCTGATGCAATCACTGCAGCAGCTGCTCAACACACTGCATGCACTGCCTATCAGAAATGCTTCTCCTGCCATTCTCTCACCACCAGTAAGCCACAAACCAAAACAGCAAAACCATAATAAGGAATGTTTTTTCAGAAGTTGCTCAGTACACTGAAGTTCCAAAGTAGTCAGTGGGAAATGAGTGATTCCCACATTACCATAGTGCTAAATGCCAGCTGCCCATGGCTAAATCAGCCATTCCAGCCGTGGGGCACTGCCAGGTGATGTAGTCAGAGACACTCTTGCAGGAAAACACATTATGTGGGGAGCTCCTACACTGCAGAAATTAGACACTGATCTCTACAAAGTCTAAATCTGCACCATGTAGTGAGACAATGGCTCATCTTCTGTCACTGCAACAGTCAGTGTGCAATGGCAACATTTATTGACCTATCCATAGCTGTGACACAATTAATGGCAATTTGGTTCTAGCAAAAATGCATGTGATTGACCCTACTTCATTAGTCTGCAGAGTATTTTATAAACTGAGAGCAAAGTGCTGTGATTTAACAGATGAACTACAATAGCTGATTCATGTTATCTTATTTCAACTCTGACAAACCCAGTTACCTTTCAGAGATAATATATTAATGCAATAGCCCAGTATTGGTCCAAGATTAAAGAAAGTAAGTGTCTTTTGTCTGGATTTGTATTTCAAATAGATTTCCATGTGCTTAACTTTATTGATTCAAGAAGTAGGTATATGATTAGATAGACAGATACACGGAGTGTTTCAACTGATCTATATTCATGACACCACACAAAAGCATTCAAAGAGCATTTTACCTTTAATCTCAGATATCTGACTGCACATAAATTCTCTTTCTAAGCCAGAACATCAGTTGATGAAGCTGCAGCTGGAATAATGACATGGAGGACTGCAGGACACCTTTGCTAATGACAAACAGCCTAAATATATTTTAATTGCAGGTTGTGGTGGCAAAATAAATAAGGCAGCTTTTCCCAGCCTCCTACAGTGGTGCAGGCACAGACAAACCCTTGTGGGGCCTCAGTGAAGGGCTGAGACTGCAAAGCAGCCTTGACATTGACTTAAGTGGGCCAGAACACCAGTCCCAAGGGGCAGGGGCAAAGCAAAGCTAGAGCCAGCCAAAACTTCAGAGGCAAAACACTGCATTAATAAGAACAACAGCAAAAAGGATTTCTGACAAAGCATTTGATTAATAGAAAGTTGATTTTTTGACTTGTGATGTTTTCAAAATGAGTCTTCTCCTATCTCTTTTCAAAGGTATACTCAGCACAAACCAAGACAAACAACAACCTTTTTAATTTGGCTCAAAGCTACTAACTTTTCCCCAACCCTTGGGAAAGAACCATTTTTTATTTCTGTTTTGGAGCTGCTGTAGAATGAAGAGGTGATCATTTGCACAGCACCATGGGTGTGACAGATTTTGGAATGGCAAGGAGCAGATCCATGGTCCTGTGGCATTCCCATTCCCTGAAGATTCAAACCACAGGCAGTCCACAGTAGGAGAAAACACACTAATTACATCTGGTATTTGCAAAACACCAAAAAAGAAATCAGGGAACTAATGAAGTTGACTAATTCCCCTAGGCAATATGATAATCCCAGCTCAACCAGAAGTGTGAGACAGTACACCAAACAAACTGCTGTCCCTTCTCTGGGTCTGGCTGTCAGCTCAGATAGCTCAGCATCTGCACAGAAAGTCAGAGCTGTTTTGCACTCATTGAGAATCTAGCCCAAAATTATTAACTTCAGTTAAATACATTCCATTTTTAACACTGTCTGTGTATTTTAAAGGAAAGGAAAATCTAGCTCGGATCACACAGTTTATATGCAATAGCCTGTTAATACAAAATCCACTATAGGACATGACCTGAATTAGGAACCCTATCACTTACCCTGACTTGTCATTGATCACACCTCCTTTAGAGACTTAGAACAGCTGAGAGGAACAGTTTATACTGAATACACTTCCAGAAACCTCCAGCAGTGGAAACCAGCATCAGTCCTTTCAGGGCTCAGGCTCCTGTGGGGAGTGGGAGAGCATCAGCTGGCACAGGCTGTTGCTGCGAGGGCTACTTGTTTCACCTTCTTCTCCTTGGATTTTGTGAAGACACTTGTTATTTCTGCCTTCAGCATTCGTTCAACACATCTTGCTGGGATGCCTTGCTCTGCCATTTATTTTCTAATGGATGGTTCAAGCACATAATTAGCCCTCAGGCTGAGTCAAAGTAACAGGCAAATTAGAAGCCGAGAGGAATAAGGAGCCAAAAAGGCACTTGGAAATGAGCACTGAAAGGTATTCAGGCTTGTCTCAGACCCTCACACATCCTTCTGCTGTTGCAATAGCCTGGAGCAGATTGTTCTACTCTTTTTTTATGAAGCTGAGGGACCTAATCTTACCTGGTTTCTTGCACCAGAAGTGTATAAAGCTTGCTCAGGGTTTGTTGTTTTCTGTAGCTTCCATTTTACACTCCTGTCATACATCATCCTTACCTGCTTGCTCCGTTTTTTTTCTTTTTTTTCCCTTTTTCTTTTCTTTTATTCTTTGTTTACCCTTTTTTCTTTTGAAGATAAGCTTTCTGCTGGAGAGAAGTTCAGCCTGTGTTGATTAATTCGGCAGTTTAGTCGCCCTTTGTTTTCTTCTGAATTTTAAAGATGTAGACAGGATAGTCCTCAATTAACGATGTTATCAGGATTTTTTTTTTTAATTCTAAAGCAAGCAGTAGCCCACTGCCGATTTTCAACACAGAATCACCAGTCATTCCGATACAGTTCAGCTTTAATGGACGGAGTCATTGGCTGCCTTTGTCTCTTACATAAAAGAAGAATCAGCCTCAGTAATCAGAGCTAAATCTCAAGACTAGGAGGAAAAAAAAAACAAAACCACCACTCTATTTCCCGGTGCCAAAACCCCCACATGCCTACTGCATAAAGAGAGCACTGTTACAGTCCCTCAGCCAATGCCTAATAACCAAAGATCTTTTAAACTGGTTAGAGATTTGACCAGTTCTTTGATATAGATCATCGGAAGAAAGACACACTTCACCCCATTCAATTACTATGGAATTGTCCCTAAATCGTCCACAGGAATATTCACCTGACAGTTTCAATCATTTCTCATTTTGTACCTTTCACCATCTAAAAATGTTCATGTACAGGTTGTTCCATGAGGCAAAGACATTTTTTCATCTGATCTGATAAATTCCCTTCTCTGATTATTGCAAGATGCTAAAAATACCTGCAGATTTGCCCTTTTCCCAAATCCACACTTTTCCATATTCAGATTAAAAGTTTTATCTATAAATGACAGTTTTGCTGTGTTTCAATTACATTGCCATTATGAGATATACTGCCCCATGACAGTACATTTACCCACTTCCATGTATCACCCTGCTGCAAAACACTCTGTAGGAGAAAAGGATTCACGAATCTTATCTCTCAAACACATCTCCAGGTGTCACCCTGCTATGTGACATCCCTAAGTTCAGCAACAGAGCATAGGAAAGGACATGGATATAGCCCAGCACTGGAGACAAAGCACTATCTGCTCATTGAGATGGCTGTTTTTTTAGTGCAGGCTCATATTCTCTAAAACTTGGGACATTAATTTCTGAAATCATTGCTACAGACAGTATTCAGGAAAAGAAGATAAATTAAAGCAGACTGCTTCAAAATTAATGGTTAGAGCTCTCAGTGTTAGTCAAAAGGACAATGTGATCAGGACTTCCTAGCAGAAGTGGAAAGTTCAGTTGTTCCTGGCCAGACAAATCGCTGCTATTCATGGAGATGCTCTAAGTTTTGCTCTTGTTCTGGGGGCATTTTAAGTGGTTTTAATACATTCAATTGTCATAACAGGAGAATCAGTTGAAATTCAAGCTACAAGGATGCAAGTCCACGCATGAAAGATTGCAGTGAGCCAGCGGTCCAGTTTGGAACTCTGGCACAACAGTTTCCTACATCTCCCATCCACTCAGGTGAGCTGGAATTAGATCTGCTGAGAAAATAAGTGTTTGTTACTGCAGGATGTAACAGTTCCCTAGCAAATAAATTCACCTGGAAGACTGAAGGGTTTCAGAAAAAAAATATTAAAACCACTACAAGTCAGAGCAAGAAAACAGAGTTATGCAAGTAATGGATTTTTATCCTTTTTCTCAGTCTCTGGTTTCTAGACAATTTTGGCTGGAAGAAGTTTGGATCTGCTACACAGATTGTGCTACAAGAGTAATCAGTGACAAACAATTCCTAGTAGCTGAAACTTGCCAAAGTGGTAAACCACTGTTGTGGAACTCCAGTCCTGTTTACAGAGAATCTAGGTTATATTAGCAGTACTGGAACAAAACCAAGCAGGCGTGAAAGCATTGATTCACGTATTCTTCATGGATTTCTAGAGAGAAGCTGAGCTGCACTGCAGAAATGAAACACAGACACACTCCCTGCCCCCTAAATAGGCAAAATCCTCTGTAGCCTTTTCCATTGAGCTGCACTGCCAAAGGAAGTATCACTGTTTCAGCCTCTCAGAATTACCAATTATTATCTATAAAGCAGATAAACCAGAGATGCAATTTTACAACTATTTCTGTGTAAGACACAAGGGAAGAGTAGAAGAGGAGTTTCTTTGGTAACTAATGACCAAAATCATTTGGGCTTCCATCTGCTGAATATGAGCTACTGATGCAACAGCTTCTGAAAAATACAGTCAAATGAGTGAATTTTAAATATGATCAAATACCAAAGGAAATCACTGCAGAGAAATACAGCTGGGGAAAAAAAAATCCTAAACAAACAGAATATTTCTTTAAAGGATATTGAGCTCACCTCCTGCTCCCCCCAATAAAATGAATGAGATGCCTTCTCACCCCAAAATGAGAACAACCCCAAAATGAGAACAAGCACTGAGAATCTGCCACAAAGGATCTGTTACAATGCCTTTGCAATGTTTTGTACATGTAAGAACAGTTTCCACTGCAACATTATGTCTGTTGCAAAAGGTTTTAGTTAAAATTGCTTCCATGATTTCAGGCACTGCGATTGATGCATTACCCCAGCTTAAAGACAAGTAGAGTTTTATTTGAATTGCATGGAATGACTAAATATGGAAAAGAAATGAAAAAAAGAACAATGGTAACAGGAATAGAATAGCAAAGTCCCATAGATGCACAACCTGATCACCTTCAAATTCAATGTCAAAGCTACTAAAAAAATGAGTAGTCAAGTCATTATTTTGTAAGATTGAGTCCCTTTGTTTTTGATCAAATTAACATTAATGGAAAGAAAAACATAAGGACTTAGGACTTAGCTATATTTGTTCAGTAGTGGACCTCTCACAGAGGAAAGACATTGAAGTGCTGGAGTGAGTACAGAGAAGGGCAACAGAGCTGGTGCAGGGTTTGGAGCCCAAGTCTGATGAGGAGGAACTGAGGGTGCTCACCCTGGAGAAAAGGAGGCTCAAGGGAACCTTATCATTCTTTACAACTCCCTGACAGAGGATTGTAACCAGGGAAGTTGGTCTCTTCTCCCGAGGAACAAGTGTTAGGAAAGTGGAAATGGCTGCAGGTTGCAGCAGGGAGGTTTGCATTGGATATAAGGAAACGTTTCACACAGAAGGAGTAGTAAGGCATTGGAATAGGTTTGGCAGAGAAGTTGTTGAGTCACTATACCTGGAAGTGTTAAAACAAAATCTAGATCTGGTGCTTGGGAACATGGTTTAGTGGTGGAGTTGCAGTGCTGGATTAACAGTTGGACTTGATGATCTTAAAGGTCTTTTTCAACCTTAACGATTCTGTGGTTCTGTGATAAAACAGCTGTTTCACAGACAGGTGAGGTTTCCTTGAAGACGTTTGTCCAGTTAGAATTGCAAAAAGCACTGAGGGAGGAGACAACGTGTGAAATACTATTTACTGTGCACTGTCCAGTTAAATTTATAACAGTGGAATATAGACTAAATGTTAGAAATTACAGGCCACAGGAATTACCAGACTATTTTTCCTGCAATTTGTTTTGTTTGGGAGTTTTGTGTGCATATTGTCTATTTGTCTTTCTGAAAAAATTTTGCTCTCGGTAACAAATGGTTAGTCCTTGAAAATTATGAGATTGCATATAAATAATCAAGGATTAAATTACATAAATGGTTTATCAATTTCTCTGTGCAGGAACAAATTCTGTTCCACCTTGATTTATGTGCCAGTACACATTTTCGAAGAGGCACACACAGATTGTGTAATAGTTTGTGTCATTATATCATTTAGGAATTAACCATTGATACAATAACATTTGGGCACATCAGGGCAGTGTTAAAGGCCTAATTCAGAACTGCTTTTCTCTGGAGATCTTGCTGAAAACTTAAGTAAGAAAACTGTTTAAGTCTGTATAAGCAGAGCATGATGTTCTAGGAGAACATCCACATGCCCTTAATCCAAGGAGAAACAGAGAAAGGTGGTCACATCCAGTGAGTTGCTTTGACATCCTTCCAGTACCTACTTGAATGAAAAAACCTCTCTCACCTTTTACTCCCTTGTTCTCATGGGAGAGCAATTTCAAGAGGGTGCTACCAGTAGCCTGTTGTAAACATCTAAATACCATGTTTTATCCATATAAGACTCACAAGATTTGAAGATTTTAGTGTCTTTCATAGAGCAATTGATAGAGTTTTGGCTGAAACAGAGGCAGCAAACTTCAATCTCAGTACAAAGCAGGGCACACTGTTCTGAATTTCCTTTAGTTATGTTAATCAGCTGAACAACTTGAGAGAGAAGCGTCATGAAGGGTAACCAAGGGGAGAGGTGATAAGGCTCATTTCCTTATCGGTTGGACAGACAGTGGAACAGAAAGGGTTTATCAAGAACAAAGGCTTAGAAAAAAACAGCAATTCAAAAATAAAAATGCATCTGTTGTGTCTGTATTTCTAATATCCAGCAAAGTTACGCACTTTATCCCAAATCACATTTCTCAAAGGTACTTTGTACATCTCCCTTGAGAAACAGGCTCAGCAAGACAGAGATAAAGTAGTTGTTTGCTACTTCTCTGAGTACTGGATTTTTTGTCCCTTTCCAATTATCAGGACTGAAGTATTTGGGTGCAAAGTCACTGTTTCACTCACATAACTCCAGGAGGATATTTGGAACTTTAGAAAAAACACAGACACAGTAAGATTTCTGTTTGTGGAGCTCACTGGTTATTTGGATATCAAGATTTTTTTCTTTATTTTATAGTGGTTTTGGAGATATTTTGGCAGGTTTTGTGATTGTTCTCACAGCACCAGATTCTAGAAAGCTTCTGATAATGTTTGGTAAGGTTTAGCAGAGCTGTTTAAAGGATAGAAGGGAGAGGGTCAGCATGTGTGATTTTTCCAACATAGGAGGTAATCACAGAGTGATGTTCTGTATCCCTTATGGGGTAGTAGCATAAAACCCCTAGACATTTTCCAGATATGTGCTTAAGAGAGCTGTTCGGGTAAATTATTCAAAGATATAACTATTTCCATAGAAAAGCATCCTGCTGCATGAAGTTGTGCTGGGATGGCTGAGACAGGCTATGTGCATTTTCCTCTCAGTGGAAAGGCAGAAGCAGCAATATCCAACTCCATCAGGAGCATGGGGGCTGTTTTCAGTAACAGCTTGTGATGTGGAAGTGGGTAGGTTTGTGAGTTTTCTGGAATACTTTATAGATTGCTCTTTTTGCTGTCAAACATGATACCTACCAACTTTTCCTGGTACAGGAATATTCTTAGGACAATTTGATGGAGAACAAGGTAGTTAACGTATTTGTGCTAAAAAGACAGAGAAAAGACTTGCTACCTGTCAGAGTGAGGAATTACATGTCCTACTCCCTTCAATCACATTGTAACTGGTATATACTTGCCTGCTATCCCCACTGAAAATTCAGTCTGGATGTCCATCTGCGATTTGATGTTGCTTTACAAAACCCCATCAGCTATTAAAGTCCATTTGCTCTGGGGATTTCATTATGTGAATATTTCAAAATCCATTTGCCAGTGAACAGCAGAATGCCCAGTCCGTTCTTGGGGGTCAGTTCTCACTGAATGTTTGTTGCCTTTCTACTGACAGCTGAATGACAAACCAGTGCAAGCAGAACTATTTGAAATAATAAGAAACAAGCCTATTGCTATGCTAATATGTTTGAAACGCTATGTTTCTCTGACAATATCATAATGTTGGAGTCTATAAAATGTCTATACAATAATTGTTCTGTTTCTGTGCTAATAAACAAGGATTCATTATTCTAATTTTGTCCTTCATTCTCTGTAACCTTTGCAGAGAGAAGAAAAAAAGCTCATAAATAACAGTGGTGATAAATTAACACAGAGAACTAGACATGTTTACATGGACATAGACTTCATATTGAAACACTAATTACTGCAGGCAAATTTAGTTTTCCCTGTAATCAGATTTTACAGGTAATTAGCAGTTAACTAAGATTAATTACAATTCATTTTGTGTTAATGTCATCTTTTGTTCACAGAAAGTTTACACAGTATTTTATTTACCAGATGTAAAAGCTAATTCTTACATAGACACACCAAGGTTATGCAAACATTTTTTTAGTTCACTGCACACCTTTTGTGTTAGAAATATGCTTTTGCAAGAGATACCCCTTGGGCCTCCAGAGAGCCACACAAGATCCCTAGGCACACCAAAACTCCTGTAAAGCTGCAAGATGTTCCTCCCAACCAGACTTCCTCATTATTCAGCTGTGACTAGAAGGATTATCAGCATTCCTAAGCTTGACAAATTCAGTGTGAAACCACACTTTTTTCACCCTACCCCATGCTTCCTGGAAGTCAGATCTGTGCAGTTCTGCAGTCTCTCTCACACTCCCTTCCCCACTAATCAATCCTGCAGCTATTGATGAGCTGTACTGCACTGGGAGGACAGGATCTCCCACACATTCAGAGAAGCTCAGCTACCTGGTGGGTTCTCCAGTCGTATCTTAGCATTCCAGTCTTTCCAGTAAAGCACATGGAGAAAAAGGATGTGTCCCAGGCAAGAGATGTTGAAACATTTTACAGAGACATCAGAATACAAAGCCTGTAGATCAAGGCCAAATCTGGCTCTGGGAAAGATCATAGAAAACTTGAAGTAACAATAATTTTGCTTTGCAAAAATTCAAGGTAAGACCTTAAGAAGGTTGGTACTCTTGACATGGAACCAGGTTGCACCATGCCAAGATGCTCTTGCCTTGTTCACTACTTGGACAAGTCAATCATTCTCGTTTGCTTTCCTCTCTCCTGTTGCAATTCATGTGCTGTAGCAACTCAGGAGTCTCATACAGGAGACTCACTGCCTGCTGGTCCTCAACCTGATTTACCAAACTTACTCTTAAACTAATAAAGCCACCATTTTCCATTCCCTCCCAGGCCACTTTTTAGAGGTGTGTGAAGTACCCCCTTGAATAATTGAGCTCACATTACAGATGTTATTCTCTACAGAACCAAAGCACCTCCTGACCTGTCATTGTTCAGGAATGTGTTCAGGTGTTAAGTGGAAAACACTCATTGATGGGTTTTAATGCTGCTCTCTAAACAAAAAAGGCTTAAATGTCAGTCTGACCTCAGAAAAACAAAAACAAACTGACAGAAATCATTGTGTGAAGGCACACAGATATTTTCCTCTTCTGTTTTCCCGTTGCCTTCTTGTCAACCTCAATGAAACAAAACCAAATGAAAACCAGAATTATATGAACCCAAACTGAAGAAGTGGATATATACTTTACCATGACTGTTCAACACACCTGACTGTGGAGCACACTGAAACTTCTTAGCCTGAATGAGGAAATAAATCTGCTTGAGAGGTGAATAACTGGGAGTATTTAATCAAACTCACTTGAGGCAGGGAAGCAGAAACACACACTCAAGGTGTGCTCACTGCAAATCTTCCAGCTGCAGTTACCAAAATTACAAAATGCTTTTCTGAGCATAAGACTAGAGTTCGAGGAACTTTTTCCCTCATAACAACATGGAAAACTCTTTTCCATTATATCAATTCCCTCCTGCTCAAGTGAAAAGTCTCTTGTGAACATCTGCCCCAGATAAGAACAACTCAAGTGCCTGGAGCAGGGAGAGGCTTGTCAAGTCTTTCTTACAGGAGGGTGACATGGCCTTTGAGTTGACCATGCAACTGTGATAATGCAATTCTAGAGTCACAGTACAACTGAACAACAAAAACCCATTGGCACTCTACTTTTAACTTCTCAGATGAGTCATTTAGCAGTGAAATAGGTTAACAACACCCTGCACTGTAACCTGTTTGCATCTAGTGATTTCAAAACATGTTACTTGGTAAAGCTTAACCCACATCAACCCTGTGAACTAAAAGCTACTTTACAGAATTTTTTTAGAGGAAAAAAGTGAAAGAATGTCCTGGGTGAACAAGCGATCTTACCAAGGCTACTCTAATAATCAGTGATAAAATTGGAAACAGGAATAGAAACAGTGACAGTCCAATTTTCATACATTAATCTTGGAAGAGTACTTCTCCCTCTGCAACTGTGTTGCAGAGGTGATCACGATTGACTGCAGCAGTCAGATCTCCTAATAGAAACAACTGTATTAAAATTAATTAACTTAAAATTTAAAGAATTAATTTAAATTAATGAAAATTAATTCTTCCTGCACATCAGTTCCATCTTCACTTTTCCCTAACTAGGGCCCACAAGCTCTTTTGTTTATGGATCACACATCTAGAGAACTGCAGACGGGATGGCATCGGCACTGTCCGGCACCAGAGCAGCTGTCCAGGTCCACGCTGGCCTCTGCAAGACCTGTGAGTGTCCCAGGAGCCTGGTGCCATCCACAGGGCTGGGCCAGGCTGGTATGAATGTAGCACAGGGTCACAGAGCTCCATGTGAAATCCCCCTTCTCCCACTGAAGGAGATGTGTGTAGAGAAATGGCTTTCCCTTTCCAGCACTTCTGTGCTCCACACCACTCTTTTTATTATAGAGGATGGAGAATGGAGAATGGAGAATGACAGCTCTGGCAAGACCTTGGTATCTGCTTAATATTAGGAGGGTACCTTTTCTGTCCCCTTCGTCACACAACATGGTGACCCCTGCAGTAAAACAGGAGTGAACCAGGTGATGCAGAAAAACTGAATGTACCCCCTGCAATCAACAAAGCAGAGTTGTTAAGGCCAATAGAGGAGGACCTGTTGCTCTTATTTCTGCACAATTCCCACTTGAGGTCAGGGACAGACCTGACACAATGTTTTTAATGATCCCAGCTATTCAGTCCCTTGAATCCAGCTCTGTAGGGTTCATGTGACTGCCCTTACTGTTGCTGAACTCTAATTATGTAACCACAATGTGGTTTCAAAGAAAACACTTTTTAGCTGAAGTTGCTGCATGTGTGAAACTAAAGCAATAAATTTGTCGTGATGACACTGGGGGTCACGATGACATCTGAGTTTTTGCACAGCACCTTGCACCAGTCCTGCCTGGGGCCTTTGAGCAGTACACAGCATTAATATCAATGTTCACTACAGACAGCAAGTTCATTAAACTCAGTCAGGAAGCAAAGTGAATTCAGTAGACAATGGAAAACACCACAAGACAAATTAAGTGAGACTTTATACATCACATGTATAAGAATTCTAGAAGCTTCCACGAGATTTCAACAAAAAAGTCCTGCTTCAACAAGCTAAGCAAACTGTCCATCAGGAGGAACTAAAAATATTGAGGCAATTTTCAGTAGTTATATAAGATAAAGTATCTTAAAGTATTGTAGTTTATGCAATATTTCAAATGCCAAGCAAGGATACAAAACCCAATTTAAATCAAACAAGTTCTTAATATGTACTGCATAAACTTTAAAATCAGCAAGAACTTATAACAAATTAGGTATATCTGTCTTCACTAAGAAACTTTTAATTCTTTTCCCTTTTAGTATTGCTCCATAAGTACTGCTCTCTAAAGTCTTTATTCTTTAAAATCCCTGAGGCTGTAGTTTATATTTCTCCAAACAGCTTGTTGGAGCACACCAACACCAGCTTTCATCTCTTCTACAGGCTTCTTATCTTCTAACCAATCCAGAGTATCATTACTTTCCATTGATGTACTCCATTTTCTTCCTCTGACTTAATTTGTGCTCTTCTGATGCAATATTTGCATTCTTTCCCAGTATCTCCTTACGACAGAAATGCCTTCAAGAGCAGTCAAAATAATTTAGTCATTCCTCCCTGATTCTGAGTCACTTGTCTCTATTCTGAATCACGACGAAACACTGCATTAAGGACTATATTTAGAATATATTGCAAATAAAATGGGATTTGAAATACATTTCAACCATCAACTCCTGTCATATATCGATATGAGCAATGAATCAGGAGACTGCAAGTACATAACTATCTATAAAGTAGAAAAAAAATCCTTACCTTTCATGTAAATTAGATGAATAACAGCACAAGCTAGCTATCCTAAATAATGGCAGGCATCTAAGTTTGAACTACATTTTCAGAAGATTTTGAAGAGTCTTATCCTCTGACTTAAGAGGAAGAAGCAATTCATGATGTCTCACTCATCAGATCATAGTTTGGCTCATGGATTCCCAACCTCTGCTGCCTGCAGTGTATCCTCAGTCAGTAGTCTTTAGACCACTACTTGTCCACAACACACCCCACAAAACAGCCCCCCAGAAGGTAACAGGATTCCCATGTGGGATGAAAACTCAAAATTTTACCTAAACTATTGTCTTATGAAAACAAGTAAACAAATGAAAATTCCAAGTTTTACCTAAACTGCTTTTTTATGCTCTTCTGCAGAAGGAGGTTTGGAATTCTTTTTTAGGAATATTTAGTCTGGAAATAAGAAAGGGTGAAGACAAAGATCTGTGGAAATGCAGAGAGCATTCAGAGAGCAGATGCTTTCATGGTGCTGCTGTACGTGGGTTTTCATTCATTAACCACATTAAAAACATCAAACCTTACAAGAACCAATTGAGAGCTTGACTCCCTATATTTTGCAAGTTTCCAACATGTTATGAGACAGCAAGAAATACTTACAGTGCTTTCTTAAGGCTACTATTCTCTGCTGGTAACTGCTTTAGCTGCTGCTTTCATGTGGTATAACCCTTCATGTAGACAATGACCATGGTACAACTTTTCTCTTATAATGTAGTACACATTATGAAAAGTCTTCACATAACCCCTCTTGATTCAATGTTTGCAAGTAGTACCAGTCCAACTTTCTGCAAGCATTAATGAAAATACCAGTCTGGAATTTCCTTCTTCAGCAACAATACACAGCAGGAAACTATGCAGCATGACTGAAAGTGATTAATAAGATTTCCTTGAACTAAGGCACTGACAAAATTCCCCTAGTACTTTCAAACTCCAGTCAAGTGAAACCAAACTGAACAAAACAACAAAGTGAACCTTAGTTTCTATATTGAGGATCAGAACAATGCTCTAGCTGAGTGGGTACCCTATTTCCAACTCACACTAACACTTTTAACCTCAGAGAGATGCATATGTGCTCCACAGACAAGGAGGAGGAACGCAGAACAAGTAGAACTCTTTGATAACAGCACATTTCAGCACAAAGAGCTATGCCTTAGAGAGCAGGCAGGATTAGATAAGCAGAAAAACTGGCCCTGTATGGGCTAGTTTAAAGCTCCCAAATTGAATAAATACTTCAAATAATTTAGCAACATTATTTACTTCAATAAAAAGTAGATACTGCAAGATCACCAAGGGAATATTTCAGTATACTTATGTTCTTAGGAAATTTCTGTAATTTCAGTGCTGATTTTATGATGAAAGTTAAGGCTTAATCTCAGATCAGAGAAGTGTTCTTATTCATCTGCTTTCCAGGAAGGGGGACTATGTGTATTTATCTCTGTGTATTAAGGTTAACAGTACTTTCATTAAAGGTTAAGAGGTGTCCCCTTGTTTGTCCTTGGCAAACTAGAATAAAATTTAATCCTTCATAATGCTGACTTGCTTGATCAAGAAATAATCCATCAGCTGATAGTGACATCAAAATTGAGATTTACTTAGAGATGACATAGGATAGTCATAACTATTTTGCAGAAGGGAAGAATAAAATGACAGTAGGTAAAACCAAGAGCATCACAACAGAGTGAGAAAAAAACAATTTCTCTTATCTAAAATGTGCTGAGGGAAAGAAATAATCTTCAACTAAATTCTGTACACAGAGAAGCAAAATATCATTTTCACATGCACCTAATCACAACTGGTTCAGTACTGCCAGCTCAATGAGGGCCCTGAGGCCAACAACTGCTGCCTCTGAAATCCACACTGCCAAAGTAAGAGCTACCCTCTTGAATCAAAATACATCTTGTAAACTTGGAAAAACCTATTAAACAAATATTATATAAGCAGTAGAGTACTTAAAATAGATGTCCCAAGCATATAGCCAAAGACTGAGAAAAAGCTTAAATAATCTACATTAATAAAACTGGAGATTAAGCAGAAAAGAAATCTTGTGTACAATATATAGGAAACAGAAAATTAGAGCTATTATTTCTATAATGTTGCATGCAAAACACATAAATAAATGTATGTACAAGCACACACACACAGACATATACATGATCCTTAACCCTGTGACACCCCAAGGCACTTTAATTTTACCTCCACGCTTCAGTCATGCTTCTTTCTGAAAAGCCAAGACTTAAAATGATGGCTTCCTATTCCATTATCCTGTCTCATCTACAGGTCCTTCTGATGCATGGTGGCTATGATAAAGAGCCCATGAAAATATTGTGCTTTATTTAACTACTTGTATTATCACATCTTTCAACGATCACCTACAACTTTCAGTAAAGGAAAATCCTTGGGAATAGATCAAACAGCCTGGACTGCTTTTTAATAAAATGAGCGAGCACAGCCAACTTTTTGTACTTGTCCAAAATAAGAAATCAAAACCTCGAAGTCTTGATGCTTCAAATACTTTTTTTTTTAAAAATGCAGAAAATGCAAGTATAAATATAACTATACATAAAATAAGTGGTATTTTATTCTGTGTTTACATGACCATTTAAAACGCTTCCTGCAGTGGATTGTTTCCCTTGGGTTGCAGACAGCAGGAGAACCTTGTACAAAAGAATGCAGACTGTGATAGCCTAATAGTGATGCAGAATTCAAAGCCCCACTACTGAGAATTTTATGGTTCTCTCTTCAGCATTTTATAAAGGGAAGAGAATCAAAGAAAACAGAATGTATTTTCATGGGTACTTTTAAAATTATCATTGACAGACAAATTCCCAGCTGAATTTCATTGTTTGATCTCTCATTATTATATGAGTAAAAATTAATTAGAAGGTATCTTCTCTAAACTTAATAAATCGGCTTGCCTGAGTCAGGTGTGCAGGGTTTGCCCATAAATAAGGCACAACCAGTAATATAAAGGCTTGAGAAGGCAGTAACTGCAATAACAACTTATTCTTTATACATTGCAGATACATAACTAATATGCTTATGTAACTAGAAATGGAAAGAAGTGCAAAAATTATGGGTGAAAATGGGTGTGGGGGAGAACAGTTTGGTTATTTCATAAATACACTAGCTACAACTTAGACCACGTATATTTCTAACACATCTTGAAAAATTAAGCTTCCTGGTGACATTTTCATCTGCCTGTGAAGTAGCTGGAAGTTCTTTGTCCCAACTGCCTTTGGAGGAATTCAGAAGCATTGCCACACATAGGGTATCTCTATAATGCATATGAAAACAGATACCCTCCCTCCCACACTTGTCTTGGAGACAGCAGCTCACCAAGATTACAATATTTATTATTGAATACATTCTGTCTTTAATTGGAATTATTCCACCCCTGATATTAGCCTTGTGCTTGCATTCATCTCAGTAGTAGTTGCTTGCTTCCCTTTCCCGTCAGTACTTTTTACTTCTACTTCCATATGGTCCATGTTGTCTTTCCAGGAGTCCTTTGGTGGCCATATCTATTGCTTACTGTAATTCTTATTCATGTCAGCACAATACAGCTTGAATTGTTCCTGGCCTTCAGGTGGTATTTCAGTACTGCACATTAATATACAATAAATCCGTGTGGGCTGGGAGTATTCTGGGTGCTCTGCAGAAATCCACACAATGTCAGATCCTCCTCTGAACTGCACACGACTCCAAATTACAGTTTGGCAGCCTCATCTCCACAAGTACATCCTGTGGGCATACATGAATCAGGAAGGAGGATTAGTGCCACTTGTAGCAGTCTTTGCTCAGGGGCACGCGTTCCTTCCTGCAGAGCCGTAGTGAAGTCATGTGGTGCTGTGTGGGCTCAAATGTTCCGCTACAGAAAAAAAATATCTAGGGCCATGAACTCTGCTGACGAGTGGTTATCGACTTGCTGGCTCTGGGCATTAAGGAAGTCCTGAATTTGCAAGAGAAAAGGGAATGACACACTGACTTCCGTACACTCATGTGAAGGCTCATGTTAATTCACCTCATTTTGGCTGCAAACCTTGGACACAGGTTGTAACTTGATTGTGTGGATGATACAAGCAAAGCTGACATCTCACCAAAACTTTATGTATTGAGGAAAAACCACAACAACAGCAAAAGGCTGTAATTTATTAAAAAATTAAAAATAGCTAAGTCAAAGAGCATCAAAGAGTTTATGATGGGGAGAAAAAAACCCTAAGGAAGCTAGTGTATCTTTGTTACAAGAACGTGGGGAGATGAGGAAATGAATGGAGAAGAAACACAGAAAATTATGGAAATTAAGGAAAACCAAACATTGCAGCTATAAATCTCCAGGGGTTGTATTCTGTGTGGGAATTAATCATTTGCCAAGCTCTAAAATTGTTTCCCTATGCAGACCCTCACAGGAAACAAACCCATATCTTATGCTAATATAACTAAACCAACACACAAACCCCACACATACATGCAATTCCAGGTGGAAGTCTGGAGTCCTCCAAGCAAACTACATTTTTTCAGGTGGAAATTCACAAAGTTGTTGAGTCTTTACTACATGAGTTTTCTCTCTGATGTATCTGAGACAGAAAAACTATCATCTTCACACTTCATTTGTGGTGACATATGCTATTCCCTTGGGAATTACTACAGCCACCCAGGACTTACAGCCCACTCCCAAGCTGCAATATTCCTGTCACTGAGCACTATGAAATCTGAATTTCCTTGCTTGAGGAAAACTTGTGGGACAAGTGCTAAAAACTATAGGAATCCTGAGAAATGTAGCCAAAATGAACAACTTCCAATGCTTTTTTGTTCAGAATCTCAAGCTTCACCTTCTAGACAGACACTTTTTCAACATTAACTCAACATTTGCCTACGTAGAATTCATGAATTCTGATTGTCTTTTTCCCCTGAAAGTTCATGGTGCTGAAAAGAGGGTATCAAATCTCTTCCAACACACACAAAAAGGGTCAGGGAACTCTACAGCTGTGATCTGGACAGAGTTACAGCCCAAGTCAGAAAATTGGCCATGGAAGTGGGAAACTACTCCATGTGCTGCTCAGCCAGCTGGCAGGGCAGCCAGACATGTAACTCCTGGGTTACATTGGCTCCATCCATTCCCCCTTCAGAGGCATTAATCTGAGTTTCTTTATTCCTACACACCCACTAATTTTCACATTTGGATTTAATACTTTTGAAATCACTGCCTGTTCTGCCACATTTGGCTGAAATCGGCTGCTGGATTCCACAATAAATGGCAGAGATGAATAGAAAGGTGAAGAGACAGACAAAGAGCATGGTTGTACATATCCTTCCAAATCAAGCCTAAAAGTGTTTTTTTTTCCAATGAAAAGTTGTAGGATATCAATATGCAAAGACTTTGTCCTACCAGAATGTATAGTTTGAGGTATAAACTAATTTTGCAAATCACTGTATTCCACTTTTTCTGTCATGTTGCAAGCTGTCTGTATGAGTGATGCAGGTATCCTTTTTCTCATTCCTCAGCAGCCACTATCACTTTCTATATTTTCTGCTGCATTCCCAAATAAAAAGTAATTTTAGATTCTTTGGTTTTGAAATTACACTAGAACTGCTTCCCTGATCAACTCCAGTTGCATGCTGTCTTAGATCCAGTTTCAGTGTAAGTAACTGAGACATTTCTGCTGTATGAATTACAGCAAGTAGGTACATAATATTTTGGCAAATACTGCTGTCCTTTGTTGAGCTATACAGAACAGTTTATCCCATCATTCTTTCAAAATGCAGGAATTCTGCTTTCTAGAGGACTACATAAATAGCACATACTTTTACCTTAGCTCATAATCATTTAGTCTATTCTCCCTAAATTCTCTTGAACCAATAGATCTGATTCTGTGGTTCATATATGTGAAGTTTATCTCATGATAAATACAGAAGATAGAATCACTTTTGCATGCTAGAAACTCAAATAGAGGAGGTAATTCTAGCTGTAGCTCTTTCAGGTAGAAGAGAAATATTCTATAAAAGCCAAACAGCTTTCTTTCATGTCGATGGAAGTTGAAATAATGTCTGTATATATTTTGTGAAGAACACTTATCTTTTAGTCATTCATAAATGTACATAATTGTTATCAGAGATGAGGTACAGAAGTCAATATGAAACTATGGTTATGGGATACAAAAGACACTAAAGGACTGACAACTCATGTAAGTTCTTTAAGCAGAGCATTAGTTGGAATAGTCTCTTAAGAAACTAAATATTGTAGATCTGCAGGATTGAGTGGAAGGCAAATAACATCAGCTATTAGAACGTATTGCAGGAAACCAGAAAGAAATTAAAAGTTATTACAAAAAAGGAATATAACCAGAACAGAGGGATTTTGATCCCTTATCACAGACGTCATGTCCTATTTTAAATGTCATGGTCTATCCTGTTTGGCTTCCCTCTGCCACTCCGGAAAGAAACAGATCTTTAGTTCTCTGTATATGGCATGAAAATGGCACTAGGAATTCACATTCAAATACTTGAATGCCATTCCTAATGCCATGAAAAAACCCCCCACATAATCCTATCTGAAGTCATTTGCAGACAATGAATAACTGTGAGTAACAACGACTGCTTGTGTGTAACATCATTTTGGCCTAACTTCAATCTTTCAATGGTACCAACTTCCAGCTCTTAGAAATAAGAAAGGCTTTTTTTTAGCAATTATCACAGCAATTCAGACTTCAGTCTGGTTCCTACTAGAACAGACTCCCATAAATTTCTATTTATGTGTGCTTGTAGGCTCTCTTCTACAATTCCTAAAAAAAAAATGCAATTGATTTTTCAGCAATTCAAATATACTGTAGGTCCATTAAACAAATCATATAATTAATAACGACTCAGATGACTAATGATATCTCTGCTTATAAGCAGCAATGAAATTTCTCAATATTATCCTTGCCCTGGTACAGTAGGGATGTTAAGAAAAATGCAAGTTTAATGCCTGAGGATGTTTTCAGGTTCATTGGTCAAAGGGGCTGGAGTGAGTAATGATTGTTCCATACCACTTCAAATAGAATACCTTTATCAGAAATACAGCATTGCTTCCAACACAGCTCTTCAAAGAACATACCCAAGTCAATGCCAGACTATTCCTAAAGGAACTTCCAACATCCTATTGTTAACTCAAGCAAATTCATGCTTTGTGCAACAATGGCCTCTCCTGCTCAGTGAAGTTAAGCTGCAAACATCCATCCACGCTCATGCAGTGCTGAGCAGCCTTTTGTCTGTTTACAGCTACCAAATAAAAACATTAAATACCACACATTTTTCTAATATTAGTAATAAAACTGAAATATTGCATTGTAGTGCAGTGAACTGCTCATAATAATGCCACACAAAAACTTGCAGAATATTATAATAAAAAGCAGCCACTGAGCATAAACAGAAGTCTGCATATCAAGAGACATCTATAATATATTTGCTGTATGTAACTTAAAAGGGACATAAGAAGTATTTTCTTAGAACTACACAGGGAAAGGCTCATAACATACACCAGAGAAAAGGCTTCCAAGGGGCTCTTTTCTGCACAGGCACAATAACTGCATTTGCTTTTTCTCAGGAGCAGACGTTGCCCCAGCGGACACAGAGAGGATGTCTCACCCAAATTCACCATCAAAAGGTGTTTGAGGAGGAAACCACACAAAGCAATGCAGTTACTGGCAGACCAGACAGCAGTGATGCAGCAGTAGCAAATGTGCAATTTAAGACTTATTGAAGAGCTCCTACCATTTGAGCACACTTTAAGCAAAACTGAGCCCATAATTCTTCGTTAATACACATCTGTAAGTTGATTGAAGGCATTTTCCAACACTGACATGACTGGCATCCTGAACTCAAGCAAGCAGCAAGGAAGGATGAAAGCATGGAATAATATTAAATCAGAGATGTGCTGAAAGAAGGTTCAGAGAGATACTAAAAATGTCCTGATTTCGACCACCATTGCATCTGCAAATGCAGATGAAAAAAAAAAAAAATAAAGAAGAAGCCTGTGGCTATATTCTGGAAAATTTAAGTCATCTAGAGCAAATTGCTAAGAAATAGAATTTTGCTGAACTACCACAGATCTGCAAGAGTTCATGGAAGATAAATAACAAGAGCTTTTAGCAAGCATTGTAAGTTCCTGGGAACAAAACCAAGAGTCACAAAAGAAATCAATAGAACTAAAAGGAAAACAGTGTAGCAAGTAGCTGGGTTTTGTGCCTCCAAATATCACTTGCCTCTTAGGTACTTTTAAAATAATACTAACATTTCAGGAAGGCTGTTGTGCAATTCCTGGTTATACCACATTCTCTTCTCATTTATAAATAGGAACCTCAGTTCCCAGAATTACAAATTTGGTTTGGTTTTGGTGTTAAAATGCCTTTTTTTTTTTTCATTAGTATTTTCTGTCATGATTTGGAGAAGATTGCAACTGGAATATTTAAACTGTTCATAAATATGGCAGACCATATCTTATCCACTCTAGGAAAACACTCCCAATGGTGGAGCCATTTGCCATGGCTCGTGCAGGTGAAGAGGGGCTCTGCAAAGATTGGGATGGTCCAGGTCCTCCAGTGGCCCATTCTGCAGCAATGGAGCAGCTCAAGAGCTGGAGAATCCTTCCTGCAGCTGACAAAAGTTATTTCCTATAAACTCCTCCCAAGAATTGTCCTGCCACACTAATGATAAATACTGTTCCTACTCAGCTGAGGAATAGCTTCTCCAGCTAGTTCTAGAAAAACAGCTGAAGTCTCAGAGGCAATGGAATATGAAAATATATTAGTCATCAGCTTCACCATTAAATGGGGCTTTGTAGTGTGCAGCATAATTCAATTGCTGGAGAAATCTCAGTTTCATATGTTTTCTTTATCTTACAGAAATTTACTAGGATCAAAGTTTTTCTTCTCTCTCTTGCTAAATTAGCTAAGTTGGAACAAGGGACTGATTTTTTTTCCTACAGAGGTACAGGCAGCAATCTCAGAGATGCCACCAAACCACTGGCGGTGTGCCCAAGGGGTAGAGGTTGGTCTCAGTTGTTCAGCAATAATCTTGCTCCTTGTAAGGATAAGTCCTGGAATGGGGTAGAGTGAGATTTCAAGCTACGAAATAACAGAGACTTGCACAAATTGAGTCATCTCTTACAGATGGGCATCCCTGAGTGCACACCACATGAAATCCCCACTGCTCTTAAGAACTCACTGAACACATAATATTAGAGATTTAGTGATACATTTGCATTGGGTAAAAGAATGAAACCTTGTTGTTCCTAAGACTAATTTATATCTAACATTTAAAATCTCATCATCACATGGACTGCTAGGGTTTCACTAGGGTTGTTAGATTTTTTTTTTTAATAATAATAAACACAATAAAAAATGAAACAATACAGAATTGGGTTTTAAAACAGAGTTTGGTACTCATAAAACAGAGAGATGAGATACTAGGAGAGAGGGAATAATGAAATCACTTTGTTCAAATTCCCCTCAGAATTGTGTTGCCAGAATCACTGCAGGCAAAAAGCAATGCAGAGCCTCTCTTTTGTGCCACCATCCAGTCAGGCTTGCTGAGCTGCACGTTGAACTTCTCTCTTGAATACAACAGTGAGAGAAGAGAATCCACTTGCAAATGCACTTTTCCTCCTTTTCAGAGTCCCACTGAAGAAAATACTGATTTTCAAAAAGTCACCCTCCTTTGGAATGAGCATGTTATTCATTCCTAATCATTGATCCTAGGTATTGTAATACTCTCAATGTACCTTAGGATCCTTATCACATCCTAGGAAGGAAGTGGCCTTTCTATTATCTTATTTCTTCTGTTTCACAGTTTGTGCTCATCATCAATATGATCTCTTGCTTTACACTTTGTTCTTTATTTCCTTGGAAACAGAAACCACTACAATGACCAGAGCTACTAGGTATTATTACAACATGACTAAGTACAAGACAGTCTAAAAACGGGTGTTAGGTTTGTGGTTAAAGAAGAATGAAGGTTGTTGGAAAATCAATTGAATCAGAAAAATTAGATGAAAATTTAGACAATGATTTCACAGAAAGGACAGTATCTTCACCTAATATCACCACCTCTAGATGTGGTCATCTCTGAACCAGAATTCAGCAAGATAGACCCTTTCCAGCATGGCAAAGAAGCATTCTCCTGTGATGTGCATCTCAGTTTGTAGCTGGGTGTATCTGTGCTACTGAAAGATTGTTATTGCTCTTTGATATCACAGCTCACCACGGTGGGTGGAACCCATGAAACAATGGAAAAAAGACAGGGTGCTAGACCAGTGGGCTTCCCTGGGAGAGGGAGCTGACAGATGTTTTCTAAAGCATTCCCTCAGTTTGGGGAAGTAGATATCTTTCTGGGGTTAAGACAGGTATTTCAATCCAATTGCTGCTCTCACTGGGAGGAACACTTCAATTTGCTTCTGCTTCTTCTAAGGAAATAATGTTTCCCCTGTGAGATCACATAAATTGTACCAGTTAAAATGGCTCTTTTTTACTGCTAAGAAATTGTGCAGGATCAGGGAGTCTATGACAAGGGTATGGTAGAAAATTATGCTGGAGGTGGGAGGAATGCACTGTAGCATCAGTTCAGTACACTCTGATTTCCAAAGTTCAAAAGAGACATGGTAAGTGCCATGAGCAAAGTTATGATAAAAAAAATCCCTTTTTTTTTTTCAGAGCAAGACAATTATTTGCTAATAATATAAGAGATTGCTTATGTAAAAGGGACAGAAAAAGTCTTAAATGGGTAGAGAAAAAAAGCAAAATCTCAGCCTGCAGGCTGGAAGACTGTATCTGCAAAGGAGATGAGAAATGAATTAATGCTGCTAAAATTACAGTTCTGACCCAACAGCTCTGGATTCTGCTAGTGACTCTCCTAAAGATTCTGTGACTTTGAAGAAGTCTCTCCTCTTCTTCAGTAAGCATAAAACAAATTCTGCTTCCTGCAGGCCAGATTCTGCCTCCTCTGTGTGTAAAACAGGAATAAGAAAATTCCATTTGTCAGTTTATGCTGCCAGATCTTCATGGCAGTGTCTGATAAGAACCTGACACAATGAGGTTTTGATCTCTGATGCTTTCTGCAATATAAATAATACTCAAACTCCATGCTGGGTCATTTAAATACCACTCAGTGCATGTCAGATAAAAAGCCTCTGGAGGTTACCACAAGGTTTCTGATGTTCAGAACCAGGTCAATGGAATTCTGCATTCAAGGTTAATAAGAGAAATTGTGCCTACTCATGTTATGCACTGGCAAACAACAATAAACACTGCTAATACCTAATTTTAGCATCTCACATACAAGGTTGTTCTTAATAGAAAAAGCTAACAGCCCTTAGGAATGACAAGAACTTCACTGAGTTCAAGCATCAAACACTGCATTTTTCCCCAGTGTATTTTCCAGGCACTGTGCAACATAAATCTTTGTTTGTGACTTGAAAGTACTCAGTACTGGTCTAACTCTACTCCCACTAAAATCACCGATAAAGTCCTGTTATCTTTACTGACAACAGAGAGAGGAAGAGCCAAATGCTTTGAAAAATTTCTCACCTGCAATCAATGATGAGACTAAATCTACCTTAAGGTTAAGGTTCACAGGTAGGCAGTAAGCTGGGCAACACCAAATTCAAACCTCAAGGTCCACAAGCTGTAGTTCAGCCCCTTGTGTGTATGTACTGTGCAGAAATCTAATTATATATCCTACATATTTTCAGCTGCCTCAGACACTGCACCGAGTGGTTGGTGCTCACATGTAACAAGGTCTCTTCAATATTTCATTTAATCCTCACTGTATTTGCAGCACACAATCCCAACCTGCTTTAGAGGCAGTTATCAATTTTCTCATAGCATTTTCTATGGAGCTCATCACTACAATACATGAGTGCTTCAAATATTCATCACTTTCTTTCCACAGCACCTCTACATGGTGGAGGGAAGATATTATCCCATTACACAGATGGGGAGCTGAGTCAGAGAATGATTAAGGTCAAGCATTTTGCTAATTTAGGGTGTTTAATTTCAGATGCCTGAGATCTGATTTTATTCAGAGCAATTATCATAACTTTATATAGTTAAGTATAGCTCCTATCTAGTTCAATTGTAGCTGGAAATGTCTAGCACTTCTGAAAGTCAGCAAAGAAAAAGAAAAGTTTAGAATCCAGAGTCTTACTGAGCAACTACATTGAGCTGAGAATTGGAAAAAAAAATGGTACAAATGGGAACTGTTAAACCTGTGAGAAGTTTGGCTAAGGGGAGCATTCAGAATTACACAGAAACTACAGCACAAGGGTGTGAGGGGCCTCATGACAGCACTTAACCTCCTCAGCCATCAGAACATCTTTCTTGGCCCTTACACGCCATCTGATAACTTCAACAACTGAGCCTGAAGTCCTAGACAGTAACATATCAGCATCAGACTCCAAAAATCACTCTTAAAATCAGACTGCTCTTTTGAAAGTCCCTAAATATGGCATTTTGGCTTCTTTCAAGCTTCCTAACATTTGGCTCAAGTCTTACTTCCCTTGGAGAGGACAGGTTGGTTTTGGACGAGTATGTCCACTTCTGTGCACATCTGCATTTACTGTTTGATAATATGTGGACTTAATGAAAATAAAAGTAATATCTTGAGTAGTTAATCAGAGACAAAGGCCTATCTTAATTGAAAAATAATTCTGAAAAACAGCATTTATTGCAGTTAACAAAGTGCCAGAATCCTTGTCTTTTGCAAAATACAGGCATGTCCAGCCAGTTCTATGCCACTAGCACTGCTAGAACCAAAGGGAAGGGGAAAGACCACTTGGAGTATTTCAGGACAGAAACTATCTATAGCTTCAGATGCAGAATTTCCAGAAAGAACAAGAAACAGAGGGTGATGATGATTTATCTTACTAGTGACTTTTCCTCATTCCCACATATATATTTTTAAGGCACTACATCTATTTTCAAGGGAAGGCTCCCTCTCCTCCAGCCTCCACACTTTCTCTAGATCCTCTTGCTCTCATTAGTTGTAGCTTAGCGAAAATGCTGTCATTTTGCCATGTTATGAAAAGCAGAAAGAGAGAAATTTGAGGGATTTTCCTGAAAACCTCATCATATTTCTTTTTCTCAGGCCAGCAAGCCACGGCCACAGACAGAATCATCTGTCTAAGGGGACAGCTAAAAGCAGCACTGTTCACATGTCCCTCATGCCATTCCCATTTCCCCACCAAGGAATGACATATACTCCTCTCCTCAAGGGAAGCAAACATGTTTGCAGGTTATAAAACAACTCTTGTCACCGGCAGTGACAGGAAACACTGAATTTTCTGGGAGAAAGGCTGCTTCAGTGAAGAAAGCATTGAAGACTTGGGAGGCAAGGGTTAAGTGCTGGGTCTGAGACATAGCTGGATCATCAATTTGTGCCTCCATCCTCTCCCTGTGAAAGGAGAAGCACAAATTCAAGATAAGTGTGCAGCCTGTGATAGTTAGGAAGACTAAGCAGGTAACCAAACCAGTCTGTTCAGGCTTCACAAGCTATGCCAGCATCCCAGCCACTGAGGTTATATTCATTAGGAGTTGGGAGGCACTGGGATGCAGGAGGAGGCAATATCAGTGCATCTGACAGGCACTTCTGGAGCTCATTGTATCCTGTCACTGCAAAGCACTGACCTATGGCACTTGGATATTTTTTTGACACGAACCAGCAGATATCATGAAATTCTTCTTCCTTCAGGAACAAATAACAAACCACTTCAAATTTAAAACCATCTGCAGGGGAAAGACACTATTTTCTACTGTAGAGATGAGACATTTTTTGAGAGAGGTGCACCAGTCTGATTTAATTTCCCTGGTCAGTTATTACTTAGGCCAGTAGAAATCCAGTGCAAGCTGGAACATGCTGCCTCTCCAAGGGGAGAGATAGTGCCAAACACCTTTCTGGAAGAATTTTACATTTCAGATGGTGATTTCTTGCTATCAGGTTCAGAGTTCATTGGATGCTGCCAGGCAAAAGGGTTCATTTGATGATTTTCACGGTGGACTGTAAGTCTGTGTATCTGTGTGTGCATACATAAACATATATAATCAGTTTGTACATGTTCTCCTGATGGGTTATTAAAATTCATGGTTACTTGCTAGAGTCCAGTGTAGGAGATTTTTTAAATGACTGTCAAACCTCTAGAAGTGCCCATAAAGATCCAAAGACCCAGATGTGCCTGATCTTACTCAAAAGAACCAAAACCTGAGTAATGGAATGAAGGGATGAATAAATCATTATTAGCATTCTCTGAATGCTATGTAGGACATGTCTACAAACTGCCTGAAGCCAGTGCTGACCCAAACTGTTTGTCCCCACAGCACTGATCACCACTGGAATTCATGGGCTCAGAGTCTGAAATACAGGAGAAGTATAGCCCTGGGCAAGTCACTTCATCCTTGTATTAAGCTTCCCTTTCTGCCAGGTGTGGGTAATGCAGTTTACCTACATCACTGAGATGTCAGAAAGAACATTTTTAAAAGCAATTCAGAGACATAAAGCATGAAGAATGTGTTAGGTATTATTATCATTATATGTGGAAAGAGCCATTTTAGCAACACACACCTTTCTGTAAGAAAGAGATATTTAAATAACATAACCCTAGAATTAAAATTGAATTTCATTAATAATATATATAGTTATTGTAGAGCATCTCTTGTCCTGAGGTCTTTCAGTTGGTTACATTCCAACTAAAAAAAGAAAACAAACTATTTTCTAACCAAAATGACACTTCAGCTCTATTATTATCTCTTGGATGCAAAGGAAAAGAAAAAACAGGACTATCTAATGTGCCAAAATCTGAGAAACTGCTGCCTTTTCCTTCTTAACTCTGACCAAAAGACCACCCTCAGCTTCCTGAATTAAATGCCATCATTTGACTACACAGCAGCTCAAGTGTATTTGTTTTAAATGCACTATCTTTTCAGATGTTTTCAAAAGAAAACAGAGGGAGAAATAAGAGACCAGTAACGACAGGAAGCTTTTAAAAAAGCATCCTTTTTAATAACCAAGAAAAGTAAGCCTTCAAAGCCCATGCATAAGCACCTGCACAACTGGCTGGGTTTTCAAGAGCCCTGTGCTTTCAGCGGTCCCCAGTGAGACCAACAATAGCTTTTGGATGCTCAACAATTTATCACGACTCAACAACCTCTCCCCTGGGCATTATTCACCAGCTATGTGGTATACAGAAAGGGAAGACATTTGAGACTGTCATTGCTGGTTGGACTTGGACAAGTAACTCCATTCAGCTCCCCCAAAACACCCCCAGGTATTTCCACTTGTTTTATTCCTGGATCTGAGATCAATAAAAAAACCAAAACAGACTTAATTTAAATGAACACTGCACACTAGGACTCAAATGCAAATACCGTATCATGCTGGTAAAGGTTACATAAAGTAATGATTAATTAGTCCTTTTCTCCACTCAGGTTTTACTTGTCTGTCAACAAAAGGCAGTAGATGATTGCCTGGCTAAAATATGCATTATTTCCAGCTCTCTAATATCCCTGAAAAGCAAGCGCAGTTCAATTTGCCAACAATCATTTATTGTGTAGAATTCAAATTCTGCAAGCAACCTCTTCTCATCTGTTACTTTCAACATCTCCGACAACTATTCGATTTTCTTCCTGGGTTTTCATGTTAACTGGTCATTTCCTGCCAAATCCCAGCTAGCCAAATAAGTCTCTGAAGCTTGTTGAGTAGTTCTAGCTGTGTTTTATGCATGCAGAGTGCCTTTCACAACAAACAGAATCACATCATTCAGCAGCATGACCAAGACAAAAATCAGGAGGATATTTGTCCCAAACGCTCTAAAAAAATGAGGAGCTACCCCAGCTTTTTAAAAGCTGAATAATGTGGCCAAAGCTTGAAGCATTGCCCAAAAGACAAAAAGAGTAAGTGGCTAGCAGGCAGTGAGATCTGCTGCTAAAAATGGACGGGAGCCTTCTGAGCCACCCTCAGCCATCTGCCTGTGCTGCGGTGTCGGGGCGGGAGGACGAGCGCTGCAGCCAGGCAGCAACAGCTTCCTGTCTCCAGACCCCTCTGGAAACCTCCTCCCAGGCAGGGAGGAGGGAATCTGAGAGACCAGCAACAGCAGCAGCTAATTCTGCAAAAATCTTTCTTCCCTTAAATCCATAATTCTTGCAAGTGAGGGTCACAGATGGATTATTTTATTTATTTGATTATTTTAAAGAAATCTCCTAGTCTTCCCTTGTTCACTGAAATTTCACAAAATGGACATCAATTATTTTATTGGTCTGTTTGTGTTAACAGTCTGGTTTAATACACATTTTTCTGTGTGTATCCTCTCCTCTCTTCCAGGGTATGAAAGCAAAAGGATAATGTAATAACAGTTCACATTGGCAAAGACAATCAGCATAAATGGACAAGTGAATGCCACACCTTTTTCAGACAGACAGATCGTCACTTTTGCATACTGCCAACACAACCAGTCTTGAAGAATCCCTTAAGTGAAGCTGATCTGTTCTTGAGTTAGTTGTATTATCTATGCTGATGAATAATACACAAAATGCAGTTAAATAGTTCTTTTGTCATGGAGCCATGGAGTAATCTTCATTTAGTAACTGAAGGTTTATACGATGGAAAGAAACTCTAAGAAACCATCAAGGCAATGAAAAGTAATGAAGTATTAACATCTGAGTGTCACCTAAATTCAGTCTCCTCAGAGCAACTGTCATCTTTTGTTTCATCATCAGTTTCAGCAATAAAAATAAATAAAAGTTATGCATTACACCTGATGAGCAGCCAGCCACACATAAAAGTACAAACACTATTTGCTGAGTAGCTTGCAACAAGTGAATTCCTGGCTTTTTCTTTAAACAACATAAACTATGTACTCAAGAAATGGGTCAAGGAAAGATAAAATACAGGCTCAGTGGATATTGGAGGCTGTGTTTCTTGCAACCCATAGGCATTTGTGAGCTAAAATGTAAGAGCCTGGTTAGAAGTGAAGGAAAAATAATCTGGAAGATGATTTGAAAAATGTGTATCACAGTCTCCCTAAACAGTGACTCCCCAAAGAGCACATTCGTGGAGATTCATTATAATCTCTCATTGAATTCTTCCCCAAACCTCTGCTACTTCTATTCTTCTTGGCTGTGGGGTTATGCACAATTTGTGTAATACAGTAGACCTGGCTGTAGCAATTTATAAGAAGAAAGAATCGATTCTTGCTCCAACTTTTTCATAGAGGCCAAGGAAAAATGACAAAAAAGCTACTTGTGAAACAAAAGCAAAGGGAAATAAGCTCTAGTGGCAGTGAGAGGACTAGAAGTAGCAGGAGCACAGACCATCCCAATAGGATTCATTTAGGATTATATTTTTAGCCTCAAGTACATACTTTATTTCTCATGTGTATTTTACATGGCCTGTTGAGCTCAATTACTTCATATCTTTGTGTACATAAAACAGCATTTCCAGAATGCTTTATTACAGAAGTAGCAACCAGCCGAGCCCTCCTCACTTTCCTAGAGCAAGGCAGGGAAGAAATTTATTACAGTAATTGCATGTGGGGGGTGTAACTAAATACAGTTGTATCAAAGTGGGACAAAAAGTTTCATTTTTCAGATATTTTAAGCCTTTGAGAAAAAAACCCCAGAAGTTCATAGCATGTTTGGGCAGCAGCAACATTTTTAGAACAATGAGAGTTTTTTTCATTTGGTAAGTCCCCATTCCATCTTGATTTCAGTCTTTTTTGGTTTTACATTTTAAGAATGTAGAAAAGTGGAAGGGTAAAAACACACAATTTTTTAGGTAAAACTAGGTTGATGGTCCAAAGATGTTCAGCATGGAACCATAAAATCACAGAATGGTTTGGGTTGGAGGGAACCTAGGACTAGATCATCCAGTTCCAGCCCCCTGCCTTGGGCAGGGTCACCTTCCACTAGACCAGGTTGCTCAAAACCCCATCCAACCTGGTCTTGGACACTTTCAGGGATGGGGCAGCCACAGCTGCTCTGGACAGCCTGTTCCAGTGCCTCACCATCCTCACAGTAAAAAATTTATTCCTTATATCTAATCTAACCTGGTCCTTTTTCAGTTTAAAACCCCTACCCCTTGTCCTGTCACTACATGGTCTTGTAAAAGTCCCTCTCCAGCTCTTTTGTAGCCCCATTTAGGCACTGGAAGGTGCTCTAAGGTCTCTTCAAAACCTTCTCTTTTCCAGGGTCAACAACCCCAACTCTCTCAGCCTGTCTCCACAGGAGAGGTGCTCCAGCCCCCCAACTCTCTTTGTGGCCTCTCTGTCCTTCTTATCTGGGGAACTCAGAGTTGGACACATTACTCCAGGTGGAGCCTCACCAGAGAAGAGTAGAGGGGGGAGAATCACCTCCCTTGACCTGTTGGCCACGTTTCTTTTGACACAGCCCAAGACGTGGTTGGGTTTCTGTGCTGCAAACACCCATTGCTGGGTCATGTTGAGCTCCTCATCAACCAACACCCCCAAGCCCTTTTCCTCAGGGCTGCTATCAAAGTCACCTGTCCCTGTCCTCCTTTCAATCCTGACCCATAAGTTTTCAGCCATCTCCTTATCCACCCCCAGGCAGAGTTCCATGGAGGATGGAAAGGTTTCCCCAGTATATTTTGATTTAGATGGTTTAGTGGGAATATCCTTGCACAAATGGGCTACATTTAACAGAACAACAACTATGAATCATAGTTTCAAATCATCTGTAATTTACAGCAGAGGGATCACTGAAGACTTAAAACCTGGGCTTAGCCTGTGACAGTGGCTGTGTGCTATTGATCACAGGAGTCTCTCTGGAACTCACCAGGATGCTGAAGAACAAAAAAACCCAAATTGCTCCCTTTTGGCAAGACAGACAGGATGACAATTTATTTACTGATAACACTGATTTACTACCCAGATGCTAAGAGCATTATAACTGACTGGAGAAGTTCTAAAATTTATAGGAACTTGCAGGAATTTATAGGAACCTACAGAAATTTATAGGAAGCACACTATCTAGAATGGAGGTTTGGCAGGGAACCTACTTGGTCCCCAAATGCATTCTAGTCACCTCCCACCTCAAGGTCAGGAGAAGACCAATGTGGACAGTATTTCCTCACAAGCAAAAGGATGGGAGCCAATGGGTGATAAAATAAATCTTCTGAAACAAATGATGAGGAAAACAGGCCTGCAACCTTATTCCAACGTGTATATAAGGCCTAGTTTATAACATGTCCTAATCCTGAAGTCCATTCTCAGACAGAACTCCATCAGATTTGACACCTCTGAGAAACTAAGAGAAATCTGATTTCTGAAACATTTCTGCCCATTGTGATAACACAGTGCAGAGAAGAACTGCTTATAATATCAGCTTTTTCTATAATAAAAGCCACATGAAAACAGAATGGGCCAACTGGAATAAACCTGTTAGTTACAAGTTTGTTGCTCTTGTAGATTTAAAGCCTCCATTTTCCACATAAGGGTTTTCAGGATAGTGAAAGACAGTATAGGCGTCAGCTCATAGCTTGATGAAGTCAGTATCTTTATTCCCAATATGGCCACTCATGCCCAACAACTCTGCATCTTATTTCAGGTACATACACTTTCCAGAATTCCTTAAAGTTCTCTGTTTTACACAGGGATTCTCTGTCATACAGCCCAGTATCAACACTGAATTCCTTAACACATTTCAGCTAAAGATGCCTAATAGACAACAACAACTCAGTCTCCTTATCTACCAGAAGGGCATTGGAAAGCCCAGCTTGCAAACCAGGCAAAAAAGGAAAGGAAGACATCACCAATTTACTTACTATCACCCTCAAAGGTGTTATGGGTGGGAAGGTAACATTTCTCAAGCAGATGAGAGTAACTGAGTCAGCTGGTCCTGCCAAGAGGTACTGATTGGAACAAGCGAGCACTGAACACCCTCAGCAACCAAAGTCAAAACAATTCCTAATCAATATACATCTTATTAATGCACAAACTTTATGTGCTAAGTACTTTCTGTGGCTATTTCAATCAATTCAGCCTTGGACTTTTCTGTCTTACATATTTGTTGCATAAAAAGGCTAGCCCAAAAGCTGAGGCCAGGCAGGAGTAAGGGAATAAAAGGTGGGTATTTATTTGAAAGGCCTTCAAAGGTACATTTAGGGCAGACAAAGCCCCCGCCTTGGGGCATCACCCAAAATGGACAATGAGTTACGAGTTCTCCACACCTTTATAGGTTTGGTCCATTTGCATATCAGCATAGATTCACCAATTAAAGCTTTGCAATTTCCCCCTAGCTCCCTTAGCTCACTCCCCCCCTTTAGAAGCTTGGGTCTGGGCAGCCTGAATGTCCTTGAAGATTAAGTCCAGAGTGGCACTGCTATGTCTATAGAGAACAGCAACTAATGAGCTATAAAGCATAAATGCCAGACAATACAGAATTTGAAAAATACAAGGGCTAAAACCTAAGGCAACATATTCACAACTGCTCTTTGTTTTATCTGTCTTGTTGAGCTTGGACTGTTGGAATAAAACTTCTAATTACACCATGACTTGCAATGGCAAAGCCAACCATCAATATAATCCATGTAAAACCATGTGTTGTACCTTATGAGGAAAACACCACGAAAAATAAATCAATTTAATGCAACTAAACCCTCCAATGATTAAGCTCACAAAGATTAATCTCAAATCCTTGTTAGATTCAATGGATCATCATTCTCAGCAATGTTTATAAAATAAGTTTTAAATCACAGATATCAGACATGCAAATTAGAAAAAAGAAGGCTGTTAGTATATTAGATTCAACCAAACTGTGAAGTGCCAGGGATTCTTAAGGAAAAGAAGCAAAGTTGAGAAACAAATTTCCTGCTACGAGGACTAGTTAATGCTTATTACACTTAGTGCAATGGCATCTACAGAATATCAAATTTAGGTAATAAAAAAAAGTTTCATTATGCTTCCCCACATTGAGCAGTTCATCCCTTTTCTCTAGCACCACAGTATCTCAGAATAATAACAACCATTAAGTTTTTCCTTACTACATCCTTCAAGCCATATCATCTGCTTTTCCATATATTGTCCCCTGTCTCTTCTCTCTCTCATTTTAATATGGGCTATGTTGCAGTATGTTTTCCCCATCCATCCTTGAGTTTCTTTCTATCAGTAGGCACAAAATTCTGCATATGCATTTGAAAACAACCTATTTGCTCCTGGCCACAAAAACAAAAACATAAAAGTGTGAGGCTGTCAGCACACTTATGCACAGTTACGGCTTAATGTACCATTTGTTAATTCCTACAACCACATTAAGATTAAGTATCAGATTCCTTTAAAGCCAACAGAGAAAGAGTTGAGAGGTTGGTCACAGTGTGTGATTAAGCTAAATTAATGACCCAAAATGCATTCCACATAATATGCTATTATATGTTTATTACAGTACCTCTGACAATATAAATTAACAATAAATTAAAGTCTAAGTTGTGATTTCACTTTTGACAATATCTTACTACAACTAAGTCTTAAATATCTGCATGTAACTATTCAGCTAAAGACATAAGAGAAGGTAATGGAGTCAAAAACTGCAGACTAATTGCTTCAGATGAAGGCTTATTATTGCTCCAATTTCAAGCTCAGCAGCAGTTAAGCAGCAGCAGAAACTACTTCAGCCAAAGCATTGTGAAACTTTATGTAAAATTTACTTTTATTTTATCTCTCTTATATTTTCTTAAACAATAAAAGGAACAGTCATTTGTTTTCAGACTGACAAAGGATGTAAGCTGGAGGTTAAAAAAAAAAACCAAAACACCAACAATTCAGCCTTCAGATTTGCTTTTTTTTACTGTTTTACTCAAACCCATTGTCTTCCCCCTTCTAATGGCTTTTTGCATGATCTTTTCCTTTGTAAGCTCAGCTTAACTCATCACAGGTATTTGCTTCAGTCTGTCTCATCCTCCTTCATCATGGGACCCACTCAGGGCTTGGTTCCCCACTCAGCTTAGACTTGTGTACCCATGCCTGTATGAGCAGATGCAATGAGGGCACGAGGCTTCCCCACCCTGGGATGGTGGCAGTGCATATGCCCACCAAAGAGCTGAAAGGGACACACCAAGTCTGAGGGAGCAGCAGAGGGATGATGTTTGGATGCTCCTGCTCCCTGCTGACTCACCGAGATCCTGCCAGTAACTCTCTCCATCCCAGCACACACCAACTCTAACAAAACTGGTCTACCCTCTGCCCATGAACACCTGCATTTCAGCTTTCTTAAGGTTGTTGTTTGAGACAGGGAAATACCTTCCAACAGCACTCCTCACTCACCAGGAAAGCAAGGAGATTGTCCCATCCTTCCACCAGCCTCTCCTGCCAAGGCCATTAACCCAGAAGCACAGCCACAGAGCTGCCACTGCGGGGTTATTTGACAAGACAAGATGCCAAAGCAGAGTCCCTGTTATGCCTCTGTGAACAGATGTTGTTCAACAGACCAGGACAAAACCAACTCTGAGAAATTATGCTCTATCTGCACTTTTCACCTGCAGTTTCTTTCACAAAATAGTATCTCATAATAGTATTAGCCATACACTGCTTGAAAAGCTTCAGTCCAGCAGCAGGAAGGGCACAGGAAATCATGGCACTTAGGGATGGGTAGTACAAGGGAGAATGAGAAAACCAGAGCCCTTTCCCTGGGCAAGAGGGGGACCTTAGCCTTTTTCTTCCTCTTGTACTTCTGGGAATCTTCTCCCCTGGCAAAGACAGTTGCTGCCTTTTCCCCACCACACCCCCATACAGAACAGCAAGGCCATGTCTTGGTTACTGCGTCATTTAAGGGGTCATTTTGAAGGCAGGGTGTTGTGCATGGAAAGCAGCCACTGTCCCTCACCATGAGCCCTCAGGAAGGTGCAAAGCCTGTGAGTTCATCCATGGAATGCATCATTGTTGCACTGTACAGCTTGGACACAGTACGGAAGACTGTCACCCTAACCACAACCCTAAACATCACAGCTGATTTTCCTCCTTCCCCTGCCTCCAGGCTCCTGCTGCCAGCTCCCTGTGGGATGGGGCAGTGGTGCTGCCAAGTACTCCCTGATTCCTTGTGAACGACCTGCCTGCCTGAAGCTCCTTCCTCCACAAGCATCTTTCACCACAGAATCCAAGCCTACTTGTGTTGTAATTCCCATAGCTCCTCCAGATAGTTAAAAGTCACTCGCTAGCCCACTCTCCTTCTCCTCTCTCATTTTCACAGGATCACAGAATAGTAAGTGTTGGAAGGGACCTCGGGAGATCATCAATTTCCTTGATCTGTGGAGGATTTTCACCAGTGGTGGCTATGTTCTCTCCACTTCCATCACACTTCAGAGCTCTCTTTGTGACTTCCATAACTTTTTTCAAGGCTTTCTCTCTACAAGTACCAGACTCTGGGCTTCAGCCTTGGCTCATCTCATCCTGACTTTCAGGAAGATGCTCTCCATCAACCTACCCAGCACCAAACTTCAGCTTCTGCCTTCCATTTCTGAAAGGTTTTGGTTTAACCTATGACCACGCATCTCCTTGGCTCATCAACCCCCATTTACATTTCCATTTAACCTCTCTGGCTCCTAATTATACTGCAGTATTTCTACTGAAAAAAATATTAATTACTCCTTCTCAGAAAAAGTCTCTGTATTATGCAACAGAGAGATGAAAGATGTATCTCTATCTTACCTTAACTTATAAAATTGCTTCAAGTTCCCAAAATCTTAGAATCAGATACAATCCCCAAAATTCTATGCATTATCTTTCTCTCATTTGCAAGTTTGCTTATAACTGTCTCAAGTCCTGACAGGATTTACCTTTATCTTGATATTTTTCTGGTGAAATTCTTTTTCATATCTAAACCTTCAGAATGAGTTTTAACTTTCAGGTTTTCTCCTGTGACCCTTTCCCTACATTCTCTAAACATCAAGGAGTGCATCTCCCTGATATCTCAGGTACTTGTGCAGCCTGAGTTACTATGGTATCTCAGAACTCCATTTTTCATGTATTTATCCTCAGGAGACTTCCAGACATTTTTTTTCCCCCCAACTCTAGGTGACATGGACTATCACAGAAGAAGTTGCTGACTGCCACTGAGGACTCAACACTCTTGCTCAAAGCCACAGGGGAACTGCACACAAGCAGGACTAAGTTGCATACTCCAACCACTGAACTGTCATTCAAAGCCACACAATAATCCCACTCAAACTTTGTTCTTAAATCAAAAATTAATATGAAATTGTCTTTCCATTCCTGATCACCTTCACTGAAGGTCCCTCTCCAAATTTATGTTTAACAAAGGTTTCAGACTTGCTGAATGCACTTCTCTCACTTCTGCAGTTAGTTCTTCTTCACATCTGCAGCAGCCCTTTGGAGGAGTGCTCACAGCTTTCCTGTTCCATTGCTGCTGGCAGTCTCCTTTCTCTGATTCTATTTCACTTACTTAAATCCCATTTAAGAATCAGAGAAGGCAGAACAGAATGGTGAAAGAAAAGATGAAGGGGAAAAAATGGACAAAACATCAAAAGATATGAATGTAAAACATACAGAATAAACTATATAAAAATAGGTATTACTGTACTCTACATCATTTAAAAAGTACTCCCTTCTCTCACATAATCCAAAGTGACCATGATTCACCATAACTTAATGCATGATAAAGATCACAAAGAAGCAGCATTAAAGGCCTAAGAACTGAAAGTAGGTAAAGCCATTGTTCATGAAATGCCTGTAGCAATCCATAGCACTGTAATGGACCACAAGTGGCATGACACATCGAATTCTCTAAGAGTCTTGTGGCATTCAAACACACTCTCATGATCCCAGCTAACTGGTGAACTTCAGAGACAAATTATTCTGTCCTTATCCAACAGCAAAAGAAAAGTTTAATGAGAAAGAATACAACACAAGGTACCTCTGCCAGGAATGGAGAGAGCAACTGTACCAAGGACAAGTGGCAGAGCACATCCCACTTGGTCAAGGTATAAACAGCATGCAAAATTTACACAATCTCAAGCAGCATCCTGTGGAAATGTATGAACTTTATAAGCTGTGGCTTTCCAGAACCCTTCCGTTTCCACACTGGGTACCGAAAAGGTTTTTCTGCAGTCTCCTCTTTTTGAGACTCCAGTTTTACACCAAACATGCTCCTTTCCAACTCTGCATCCCCCTCCCCATTCCTTGGGGGAGGTGCCTGCATTCCTTGTGGCAAATTAAGAGCTTGAAAAGACCGTCAGTTTGATGCAATTCCATGTTCTTGAATACAGTGTTCTCGGGAGCGCTATAATGGAAATTTAATCTCTTGAGAAATAGATCAGATACCATTAACAGAATGAAACAAATGTTCTCTATGAGTTCCTGGAGAAAGCCTGTGTTGGGTCTGCAATAAGACATGTAATTTAAAGAGTTGTTATCAGGGAAAAAAAAAAAAAGTATTGTTTCATATGAAGAATTTTATTTTTAAAAAATAATGCACTTAAGTGGCGAATATGAAACAGTTCCATTAAAATTAAAGAAACTAATTGTTTTCTATGCAAGTCAGAGCTTTCTCCTTTTTCCCTTCTCTTTGGCAGACACCTTCCCAAAGGGGACATTGCCCCTAATTTCTGCACAGCTGTAATAATCTGAGCCAGAATACTGCAGTGAGAGTGAGGGATTCTCACAAGCACAGACTCACCTTTGGGAGGTGACAGTCTTCCACTCCAGCCAAGAACGTAGGAGCTCTGCTATCACAAGTCACTGAGATAACATGCTAAATTAGCTCATCTCCTGGGAGACTCACTCCCACCCATTCAGCAGCTCCAGGCCAAGCTCCTTCCAGCCCAGTGTTGGATCTGGGTACCTCAGATGTGCTCTTCAATTCCTCTGCATGGATTTTATGTCCCTGGTGTGCTGCAGTGGGGATTCTGACTGTGCCAGCTCATGGCACTGGGAATCAGGGCTTTCTTGTAACAAATTCACAGTTCAATCTGCTTACAAACATTCAGTCACAATGTGTAACTTCAGACCTTGCTAAAAAAAGGCAGAGGATTCAGCAGTGGCTCTTTGTGATCTAGCACACAACAGGGATGGTATAGACAAATAAATGGGCAAAGTCCTTTCCCTACTCTATCCCTTTCTCTAATTATAAAACATGCCTGAGCCTGCTGTACGCTACTGCCTGTTTGCACTCTGAAGGGATCCTGCACTCTTTGGACGTAATTTGTATTGCTCATGTGCTGTAAGGAGGCTTTGGTGTCACACAGAATCAGGATTGCTGCATTCTTTCATGCAAAGCATGTTGAACCAACCGAGACACTTGGTACCCAGGGGCAGTGATTTTCTGGACAGCAGCCGAGTGAGCAAAGCAGATCTGAAATGATTTTAAGTCACACTTCACAGGAAAAAAAAAAAAAATATATATATATATAAGAATATCTTCAGATACAGGAACACAGCTCACATGAAGTTACATTTATTTGACTGCATCCCCCATCCCTACATGTGGGGTACTTCCAGCCCTTTTGTTCATTTCAGAACTGCACTACTGACCAAATCTCTCAGTTGTATCTGCCTATCATGCTCTCACTCACATTTTGTAGTAGTCTCAGAGCACACAAACTGGCTTCATTTTGGATGAAGCTAACTGAGAAGGTGCTGAACAGCCAATAAAGGTTGCTAACACCTGTCTGGAATTAATTTGAAATAAACCTCTAATCCAAAATATGTGTTTGGGACCTCAATACCATCTCTCTGACTCTCACAGAGTGGGTCCACACTACTTTCCAATGTAAGCACACCCATATTTTTTAGTTTAATGTACTCTGGGAATGAAGCAGCAGCACAGGACTCAGCTCACAATGGTTGGGAATATTTATGACCTTGAAGGAAGACAGCAGGGCACACAGGGATTGACACCCCCTGGTACAGGAATTCCAGAATTACCTAAATTATAACAACATAGGGGGCAAGCCTGCATAATGCAGCTAAAGTGCACACTTATTTTCTTATTTGGATAAAGTTATGCAAACAGAGGCACATTTCAGCATAGTATATTAGATACTCCAACTGTACTCACTCTTCAAGATACTACAGGCTATTTCTGTGAAGCACAGAGTGGCAGCGGAACATTAGGAGCATGAAATATTAATCTTTCCATCATTTTATTCCTGAGTCTGGCTTAGGTTTTCCAAGTAAAATGTGTTCTCTTTCCACTTGAAGACACCACACCTGTTATTTGGAATTCCAGCTGTTCTGTAAAATTCAGAATTGATTACCTTAATGACAGCTAATAGGCAGAACTGTTCTATTGATCTGATTTGACTGCTCCACAGAGCCCACTTCAATAAGGCAGCCCTCAAGCTATTTTGTCTCCTCACTTATTTTTTGGTCTTTTACATGGAGTTCCATGCAGTGATTAACAACCTTGTCTAGGACATGAGCACATTTCAGAGCAGATTCTTGTGCCCCACAAGCCCATGACAGTTCTTCTCTGCACAGCAAAAGAAACGAGAACAATCCTTTATTCTCAGTGTTCAAATACCCAATTAACCAATCAACCCTTTAAATATGCTTTACAAAAAATGTTCTTTGAGAATCACTTATTCTGTTATCCTTGATATGCTGACTCACTTTTTAAAATATTTAAAAGCCTCATTTTAGCATTATGCCTGTTATCACATTTTCATTAAAAAATCAGCCTCCTTATCTTTGTATATGACTGCAGAGCTATTTGCATTCCCAAAGGCCATTAAAAGTAACAAGAATTGGGCTAAACTAAGATAACAGATTTACAGGCTTATGTTAAAACACTAAGATCTTCAGCCTGTGTAAATAGCCAAAGCACATTGTTAGAGTACTTGACCTGTTGTTGCTATTTTGTTCTCCTTTTTCATGGGAAAGTGCTTTTAATGGCATATCCACACATCCAGCTAACAAACCCCAAGAGAGAAAACAAGATTCTCTAGCCCTCTTGAGCCAGATCCTGAGTCTGTCAGTGTTTGCTAGAGACTTCTGAGCACTGGGTCTAGCAGAAAGCCAACTGTGGTAATTGTGCACTGCACAGTGCCCAACTCCAGCCCTCTGAACAAGAAACCACAGCTGTGTCAGAAGCAGCCAAGTACACACAGGCAACCACAGCCAGCTTTACATCTTGATCAAGCAATCACAACTTGACAGTAACAGACAGCATTACTTATCACTTACAGAATATTTTCTGTACATGATGTCCACAGGACTTAGAGTTCAGACTCATGAGACAGATAAGCAAGGAGATAAATGATTGGAATTCTGAATAGTTTGACTGGCAAGGAGGTGAGCAGCATTGCTTATCAGAAAGAAATTGCATAGAAGCATTTTTAATTACCTAAGGAAGAAAAGGATTGCCTGGCTTCAGCAGCTAAGGCAGTACATTGCTTATCTCCACATCCCAATCATTTTATAATTCTTATCATTTGTGTAAATCTCAAGACAGAACATGACTTCATTTGCATATAGACACATGAGTCTAGAGCAGATTTTTAAATTTATGCCTGCAAAGCTTCTGCAGATGTTTTCAAACTTTCCCCACCCTGCTCCTGCAGTGTCTTTTCATGCCCAGCTTCTGTTTGGGTTAGTATGGTAGAACACAGCAGAGATTTAAGCCAAGTGTGTCACTTGCTTGCCTCTGGATCCAGGGAATGTCACAGCAAGGAACATAGAAAAGGGACGGTTAAAATCTCTTACGACAGCAGCAGCTGCTTCTGAGAAAGACTCAGTCATCTACAGCCAGACCAGCACTTTGCTCTCACTTTTTCTCCTAGCTACAATTTTCAGTTTCTTGATCAGTTTTAAGCAAGAAAAAATCTCAGTCATTCTTGATATGCATAAGCCTGGAAATAGAATTTCAGCCAGAAATAGAATTTGAATAGAGCCTTTTTTCCGTTATGAACTGTTTTAGATTAAAAAAACGTTTTAGATCTGCTTTTGGTGTTGGAAGATAAAAGTGCACTCAAATCAGCAGACAGAGATTGGATTCGACCCCCCGCTGTCAAGCCACTTTACTAATAATGTATTGTGAAAACAATAAAAGAAATGATGAGAGTGAGCAAAGTTTCTCACAGACTCAAACATTAATATTCATCATTATGATTGATATTTATATATTCTTGATATTTCTATTTCATGCTCACATTAGGGCAGAGCTGAGAGAGCACGTACTTCCAGAATATTTAAGTGTACCATATGGCTATAATTGCAATTCAGTCAGTTACAGAATATACTCAATCAAAATTCTGCATAATACTAAAGACCTATTCTGGGCATTTCATACTTCATGTGGGAAGAGCAAAGTAGCAAAGACATGGCAGGACAATAGCAAAATGGCATTAGGCAGGTAACACTACTTGAGAACATATTTCCTTTATAAAAGGCAACATGCACTTCTTGGCTTACAAAACCCAACACTTCTACACAGCTTTGAGGAGGTGGGGACAGCCCCACAGCCTTCTTTGTTCAGAAAAGGGACTTACACACCCCTGCCTGACAGAAACACAGCTAGACTCATTTTAACCTGCAGCAAACAGTGACAAAAATACATATTCCAAAAGCACTGATCAGAGAAGCAAAGTCCAACAGATGCAGGGTTAGATGAAGGTACAGTTTCTTTACCCCGAGTATCAAAGTTGTTTCCTTCTTTTTTTCACTGAACCATTGAGCCTGTTTTGGCCATTAGTAAAATGTCACCCTGAAAATGCAGATTATATGATGCTATTTGTGGTGCTTAGGGTCTTCCCATGCTTTTCCCTTTCCTAAAATAAAGTGCTAAGAAAAAAAAAAAGGAAGAAAAACAACATGTGAGGCTCTCAGCCTATCAAGCCAGGAAGAACTATTTTAAGAATTAATTTGTGCCCTGAGAGATCTGTTTAAATTATCCTACTGTGCTGTCCTAACCAAAGATTAAAGTGGTGAACTTCCAATGACTTGAGCAGAAGAGGAAAATTGAAGAACTGGAGCGTCCAGGCTCCGCCGCCAGCCCGCAGGCACGGCCCGAGCTCGGGGAGAAGAAGGTGGGGATGAGGAGAGCAGAGATGTTCCTCTGCCCCTGCCCCCGGAGCCCAGGAACCTCCACCAGCCTCAGATGGAGCTCAGAAATCGCAACCAGACTTTCCCTTATGCCAACACTTTTTAACTGTGCCTATCCTTTCTGACTGAGAATACATTCCTTTTTTTTTTTTTTTTTTTGCAATCCTCTGCTTTTTTGACAGGGAAAGTTTTGACTTCATTCCATCCTGGTAAGTGCAGGCAGAAAGGAGTATCCTCCAAAATATATGTCTGACAGAGGAAATGAAGTCTTTAACTTTCTACCTGTACAGAAACACACAAAGCAGCTACCAAGAGAAATAAACTAATCCAGTTCAGACATGGTGTGAGCATAGCAATGTTCCCCGAAGCCAAAGGGAGTTATACCTACTTGCAGCTGCTTTTTGCCCCCTCTGCCATCGCTGCTTGCTCATGCACAGCCTGAGCACATGCTGTACCCTGAAGTGCCCCTCCAAGACAATGTCAGGCAAGAAAAATTCACTGAAAGTGCATAGCAAAGTCAGAAGCTGAACCCCACTTGTACAATGTTATATCCATCTGCAGAGGGGCTTTTAAATACCCTTGCCCCCTTGCTCCAGTGAGAAAGGGCCTCCATCCCAACATCCTTCCCCCTCCCCAGCACAAATGTAAGGAACAAGTTACAGAACAAACCTCTATAGCCTTCAGCAAGAGGCTGTTGGAAATAGCACAATTTCAGCTTCCCCCCTCCCCAAGGCTCCACACACCCTGAGAAATCAGACCTTGAACCCAGCTACACAGTACTTTTCTCCTGCCACTGGCTGGTGACTCAGTTGACAATTTTAAGAATGCACACTGGAAAGATTAAAAAAAAAATCTTAATAATCATACAAGAAACACAAAGCTACACAATACAAATCTGTATCTGTTTGAAATTGAGAAAAATAAGCATTACCTGGTCTTGTTGTTGGGCTTGTTTCCCTGATGCATTTTGCTCCTTGGCTGTAGTCATGCTCACCTATCTGTGCCCACTGCAGTGGCAACCAGGATTTTACTCTGTGTGTGTGTGTGTGTGTAAGCTCGTCTGTGTGTTCAGACATACACGCGCACACACACACACACACACAAAGACTGAAGGGATATGGATGAGTAACTAGTCCATCACTTAATCACCAGCTGAGAAATTTCCCACCCCCACAAAAAGAAATAAATAAAAATGCAATGTAAAAAAGCACTAGTCTGGCTGTCTTCCCCCTTGAGCCTCTAAAATAAAAGCAGAAGCAGGAGCAGAGAGGAGGATGCTGTGGGGGCTTCTTCAATTAGCAACAGCCTCTGCAATCGTCACAGAAACAATGATAACTGCTTGGCAACCAGCAACTGGCAGCTCGGAGCCGGAGGCAGCGATGTGGTCCTCGCTCCCCACCTCCACGGCGGCCCCCGCGCCGTGCGCATGCCCCGGTGCCTCGGCGGCGTGTGCGGCGCTCCGGGATGCGCCCGCCCGGCTCTCGTCCCCTCCCGCCGGGGCCGGGCCGGGGCCGGGGCCGCCGCATCCCGAATCCCGCACCCCGCGGTGCCGGGGCCGCGCAGGAGCGCAGTTCTGGCGGACGCGCTCCCGTCCTCTCCCGAGTGGCGGAGGCTCCGGCGCCGGCAGTGCCCGGCTGTGCAGCAGCGCTGTGCCAAGGGCAGCCGCTGCCCCGCTGCCAGCGCCGCTTCGGAGGATGCAGCGCGCACTCCCAGGGAAGCGGCTTCCCAGCGATGGGACGAGGGAGCGCCGGCGCTGTCCGGGGAGCTGCTGGCCTCACTACCGGGGGGTGAAAATTGTCCCCAGCCTCCCCCAGCCCTCTGCACGTCCCTGGTGTGGCGGGGGCCGCTGTGCCTGCCTGCCGCGGTGGCTGCCATGTAGGTCACGTCGCAGGGTGACACACCAGCACGCGTGCCCCGCTCCGCTCCACGCTGCCGGAGCTCGCTCCTTGCAGCTTCTCTGCCATAGCAGGGATCTCTCCGACACATCCGAGCTGTCACACGGGCCTTCCCAGCCCGCTCGCACACCTTGCTGCCAGCATGGGGTGACACGGGGTGCGCCCGAGCACGGGGCACAGAGCAAGTGCCACACTCCAGTAACCCTCAGGGGACCTCGCATGGCTGGGCTAAACTTAGAGTAGCTTGGAAGTTGTCCAATATTTGCTTGGGACTGATGCAAGCCCTCACTCACCCCAACACCAGGTGACACGAAACTGCCATGTTGCTGCTTCTCCCATCCTCACCTCCCACCCAGCAGAGCCAGGATGGAGCCCAGAGTTGTCCCCAGGGCTGTGGTGCTGTGTAAAGCTGAATGTTTGCTCACTCACGTCATACCGGGATCTCTGCTGAGTCTGCGGATAACCAGCTAAGGAAAGGGAACATCAGAGTGTTTATCTGACAAGGGAATGATTGTGCCTCATTTGATCCTCAACTTTACAGCACGGATTTATTACACAAGGTCACATTCACCAACACCACTAGAATCAACGTCTCCTTACACCTGGGATAATTCTGATCCTTGCTTCAGAGACAGGTCAAGTTTTCCTAGAGATATCTACTACTCACCACTCAGACTCCACAAGCATTTCTGCATTTTCACCATGTCACAGCAGTTCATAGCAACCACAGCATAAAAGATCTGCAACACAGAATTTTGCTGGCAGCAAACTGGACGATCTCACCTCGTCCCAGGTACCACGATCCAGGCAACAGCTCATTAAAAAAAGAAAATGAATAGCACCTCTCTAACAAGAAACAATAATTTGCATTTAAATCTAACAGCCTGTGTCAATTTCTTGCTGGGTTATACTCTGACACAGTCCTAGCCCACATTGCTATTCCATCTCTTTAGTCTCAATAGTTTAAGTCACAATATTTTCTATATGTTTATAGTGGGGTTATTGCTCATACATTTTCCCCCAGACATCAGAAGAGAATTGTTTTCAAGGTCTTTTATAAGTGAATCAGTTTGAATTTTCCAATTGGCTTGTTCTACTTTTCTACCTGTTGTGAGTGGTAATGAAGGTTTGCTTTACTCCACAATTCTTCTGTTTTTCTTTCCAAGATGAATTTAAATGAAACAAAACTGTATTTGGAATTGGTGTGATGTTTTTTTTGGGTGTGTTTGGCAGGGGGGAGTTGTTTGGTTGGGTTTTTTAACTTTCTTACTCTACATCGTGGAAATTTCTGCAAAACAGATCCTTTTTAAAATGTGGGCCATTTACTGTGTCCCTGACCCCTCAGTACTTACTGGCAACTCCTGAATTTACTGCACTGCCAGCTCTCTCCATGAGTATTCAATTCTTTCACAGTTAACAACTTAAGACACAGTTTTCACTGTTTTTCTACGAATGGCCACTCTTCTTACAATGTAGATTTTTTTTCCAATAAGCTTGTTGTTGGACACATAAGAAGTTAATTGTGCTAATTAGTCCAGCAGTTAGCTATGCAAATGCATGTGGCTGAGCCTCATTACATGGATTCATTAGGAGGCCGCCTGTTCTGACTGCACATCCCAATGCTTGGCACAGCTACCCCAGTGATGCTGAAATGCCTTGATCTCTCTGCCTGGCAGTACCTCCTTGTCACCCCTGATCAGGGCACGGTGTCCCATCCCCTCAGATGGCCACAAGCTGCTGCTCACTGCCTGGAGGATGTGGCAGCAGGGGCAGCAACATCCTCAAGCTCTCTGTAACCATCCTGCCTTGATCAAAGGGGTTCTGAGGTTGCCAAACACCTCCTGGAGAGACATTTGAGGAGGAAGCATTGGTCATTGCCATTCAGAAATGCTCATTACTCACAGGCAGAGAATAATCTCCTCACAAATTAGCAGGGCTGAGGCCATCCTTCCTGACCTCTGTGCTATGTTAGGGTACCAACGTTATTGCTTGGCTGAGTCATCACTGATGAAAGATTAATATACCCCCATCAAAAGACAAGAATCTGTATTTGCCAAACCCAGCAGGCAGAAGGATGGGTCCCAGACAGTCCCATTTAGGGCATTGCAGGAAGCACTGGCAGGACCCTGGGAGTATGGCCTTCCCATCTACCCCTCCCCACAGCATCCCAGCTGATCACAAGGATACAAGGATCGGGTTGTTCCTCCCTGCCAGGGTCAAATATGCATCAGGCTGTTCACGCCCTACTACCCATCACTGCAACAAGTTTGTCTCCACTTGCTGCCTGCACCATGTGAAGGGTCTGTCTCCAGGCTCCCTCCCTGCTACATGAACTGCATCCCCACCATGAACATTCTCCATTAATCCATGTAGTCCCACTGTGCCACAACTGGGACAGCTCAGGAGCCCCACTATGAGCATAGACATCTCTCCTTGTTAACCAAGATGCACGTTGAAAATGCCAGGTACAACCACGTGAATGCCACCCCCACACTTGTCAGCAATTATCTCCTCCACAGCAGGACAGCCAGCCAGCTCCCTCCGATCAGGAGAGGAACCAGCGACAGGTGAAAGGAATTGTTCCCAGCTTCTCAACCCATCTTCACCCAGAGTGCTTGTTTCAACAAAATCATGCAGCACTGCAGTAATACAGATAATTTTTAATTACCTTGTAACAAATTAGTCACACATGTCCTAGAGCATTTTCTGTTAGAAGGAAAGTGCTTCATTCTCCTGGGACTGGCAGGAACAAGATTATGGTCTGGGATCATTCTCAAAATTCTCCTTGGAGTTCACAAAGTCACCACAAAGATTCTTCCTGCTCAAAGACTGTTGAAAACCATGAACACTGCAAATAGAAATTAATGTTCCAGTGGCTCTGGAAGACAAGGTGGAACAAAACCTTAAACTGTCATCACCACAAAGACTTGTGAACTCTTAGGAGCTAAAGCACAGTAACCTTTGTTTACGATGATGCATTACAGCACTGTGTGCTAGCAAAAGAAGCAGTTTGTTACTGCTCCCAAATATTTTTAAGCAGATCAGGGTCCAAGACCATCCTTGAATCCTGCCTTTCCTTGAAGGTAGAGGTCTCTGGATTCAGAGCAGCTTCTTCATGGGAAGCAGCAATGGAGTCTCAGGAGTCAGTGCAGAGCATTCCCACCCCCTGCGTGTTACAAAGGCCAGGTCCAACAGCAGCCTGTGCTCACAGAGAGCCCTCCAGCTGCACACATCTGTTCCAGGCAGCAGAGGTTAAAAGCAGTGATAAGCCAGCAGCAGCAGGTACAGTTATTGGATGCAAAACCCTTCTAATCCATGGAAACCTGGGGTTCTGGCTGCACCACACTGGGCTACTTATTCCCCTTTCATAGCCACATCAAGGAAGTGGAAGCCAGTGGGATAGTTAATTCTATTTGATTAACCATACCTTTGAACAGTCTGCTAACATTTTCCCTCCTCCAGAAAATTACCAGATCCCATGGAGAGCTACATATCTGAATTTTTTTGTGGGTATAAGCCCTTAGTGCCATTACTGTCTGGGGTGCAATAATGTGTTATCTCCAGCAGCACACACCACATGATCTGCTTTTGTACATCCAGCCCCTCTGAGCTTCACACTCACTGACAGTTCCCAGTGGTTTGGCTGGTTTGCTCTTGGTTTAGGAAGGACACAAGGCCCAGGAAAGCACATGACAACAGAAAAGTCTACTCAAAGGTAGGTTACAAAGGAAAAGTCCTAAAGGCTACAGGTTTTTGGGAAAATTTTACAGATATCAGAAAGACAACTCAGGAAGACAGACAGACTCTGCCAGCACAGGCATCCACTATGAGAAAGGTGAGATGAGCCTGTGAAAGTGTTGCAGGCATGGATTTTAGCATTCAGTCATTTCAAAGGTGGGTCAAAACTGGCCTACAAGATGTAAGGGGAACAGTGCTCAGCGAGCACTGGTGCTGCTTTCCAAGGTGGGGAGGGAGCAGGGTGGGGACATGAGGCTGGCAGCTCCTGCAGCAACTGTGTGAGGTCTACCTGACCCATGCTTTTCTAAGACCAGCAGCATACTACCAAAAAGGTAAATCCATTTAATCTCCAAGACTGATCAAATACATTTGCAACTGCCCTATTGCCCCACCATTCCAACTTTTCTAGTGAAATACAGAGGAACAAGAGGAAAGGGTTCCCACAAATCGATCTGTCCATGGTCCTGAAGATGTGCCAGGGCATCCCGGTGACCGGTGACCAGTGACCCCTCCTCAGTCCCAGTGCCAATACCTCATCCACACAAAAGCAATGGCACAGCCTTTCTTCCTTCTGGACTTGTGTAGCTCAGATGCAGTGGCTTAGAGTTTGTGGCTTACACTGATCTTTCTGGAGGTCAAGAGCTCTTCATATACAGGATGCTAGAGCAGAACAGAGAGCTGCAAAACCATGAGGGCTGCATGGTTAGAAACTCTTTTTACAGGAGTTTATCCTGTTTGATGCTTCAAAAGCAGCCAGACATTCTGGCTGTTCATTCTGGAGATTTCCGTTCCATGCTCATCTGAATAAGCTTTGGAGAGGGAGAATTTAATTTTGTTTTGTTCTGAAAGCACAGTTTGTGCCCTGCCCCTCTCCAAGAATGTGACAACACTAATATCACATTATTGCACAGCAACGTCCCCAGTTGGAATTTGGAATTGGAAACACTTAGATGGTAGATCAGCTGACATCAGCCCTACTCCCACAAAGGCTGCAGAGCATCTCTGTTGCCTACACACCAGCCCCAGCACTGCTTCTCATAATAGTTCCTATTAGAAAACCATAAAAACATTTTAGTCTTGCTCCAAATTAATCCCTGGCTTTGGCAAGATTTCTCAGTTTGTCAAAGGGCATCCCAAAACTAATTTTGTTATAAAAGAGAAAATCTTTGGCTTTTAAGGATATGCATTAATTACCTTTATCTTGCATCAGCCCTGCTACTGTTGCCCCTCTCTGGTTGTCCCCAACATGTTGGTTCTACCAAGGGTTAGTCATGGGAGAGTCTCTATGTCCAGAGGAATTTTCAGAGGCTCTACTGAGGACCTCTCTGTCTTGGGGACCCACTCAGATGGATGATTTTCCAGATTTCAAAGGTTCTGTGGAAGGGCTAGAGGCGATAATGGATTATGAATATAGTTACAGAAAAAATTACATCACATTTCCATTACCCATGACCAAAATCATTAAGAAAGCAAGCTGGTGTGCTATTTTCATTTAACAGATCAAATCCAGTTTATTTAGTGGATGCCATTAATTAGTTATTTGCATGAATATTTGTTCCTACAGGGGATACACTGCAAAATGTTCCCATAAGCATGAGAACTCCTGCTATCTGAGACAGGAGGTATGTGGCAGCAGGGGACACAGAGACAATGGGCATTGCAAGAACATCATGTGTGTCTGCATAATAGTCCCGTGGTATTGCCACCATTTGTCCATTACCAAAGCCTCACTAAGTTGCCTTTTTTTTTTTTTTTTAATATCTTGACCATGGGAAGGTGGTTTAAAATTGTTGTAATAGGTTTATTTGAAGCACTATATTCTGCTGTTTCCCATTTCTCATTGCCACTCTGAGTTCCAGGACCCCACAGTTCATGGTAAACAAATAAGACAACACAGGGATGCAAGCTGTGAAGAATTCTGCTCTTTCATGCACAGCCAGAGCTATTTTGCATAGCACTTTCCTGCCTAAATTGGAGCGTGACTCTGGGGAACACAGCAGGTTCTTGTGCCTGTCTCAGTTCTGGATTCTGTACCCACTTTGGTTTGCCTACCCTGAAGATCAAGTGTGTGTGCTGACACTCAGACTTTCCTAGTGAAACAGTTATTGTTCAAAAACATTACTTTTAATCCACTGTAGGGTTACTTTTTGAGTCAGTGTATATATTTTAATACATCATCCCAGTCTCAAAGGCTGAGGATAGCAGTCCCACAGTTGTTAGGCACTGTGTTATCCCTGCAAGGAATACAGACCCTGTTGCTGACTTTTCCCTGCCCCTCTGCCTGCTCCTGCTGGTGTGACCTTGGCAGCTGCAACGCAACAGATGCCTCTTTCTCACTTGTTTATCCTTGTGAGAGAGACTTCTGAGGCCCCAACTTCAGTGCCAGCTGTGAACGGGCTCCAAATTGTTTTTTCAAAGTTTGCCTCCTCCCAGACTGGCTTAGTATTTCTTCTCTCTGTGTTCTTTGGGATCAATATTCACTGACATTTTTCCCCCACACCTCCTTGTTATTTCTGGGTAGCAGCTGAATTCCTTCCTTATTGACTCAGTATGTGTTCTTTTTAACTGTTGTTTTAGGAGTGGAAGAATTTGTTTCTTGGCTCCTTACCTTTTTATTTTTTCCTCTTCTCTTTATTTAAACGTAAGTTTTACAGAAAAGCCACAACATATATTTTGCAACTCAAATATCCATGTCACAAAATGTAAAAGACATCACCAGTGATGAGAAAATAACCCCCCCCAAATCACTGTCAAACTGAGAATCCTCATCTTCACAACAGCTGCAAACATATTAGGCTGTTTAGCAGCCTACTGCTCAGAAAAGAGAGAGCCTCATCTTCATTTTTAGCTGCAACAGTGATTTATAGGATGAATAAATGATCTGCATATAAGATGATGACTGGTTTAAATGTAAATGTTGTGAAAGACTTCTTATGTAAGCACATACATTGCCTGAGAGAGCCTTGTACATAAAAGCCACAGCTGGAGCAAGTGGCTTTTTAAGCATTTGTTTTATGAAGTACACTTTTCATCGCAATGGTTGTTATTTTTCATGTACTTTTATATCAGCTTTAACAAAAAAAAAAAAGAAAAAAAGGAAGAAATACTTGAACTTATAGCATAAGCCATACACTTTCAATAGTGAGGTTATGCAAAATGTGACACTGTTGAATGGATGCATAAAACATACATTCATCTTAAAGATGTTGCATTCACTTGGAAGTTATACCGTGACAACTGATGAGGTCTCACAAGTGGTGAAGGCATAACCACCAAATATCCTCAGTTTCTGAACATAAAACCTGACATGTGGCTGCATCAGATCCCACAGGCTGGGCAGGGCTGAGCCCACCTTCATGCATTTGGAGAGGATCTCCTCAGGACTTCCACCTGTAGCACAGGGTGGGACCACTGGATCCTGATCAGTGGTGACCTGTTGAGCGCCATGTTAACCTCATAACTTCTCTCAAATATTCCCAAACAACACCAAGAGGGGGAAAGATGTCACTTTTGCCACCTGCACTGGTGTATTCCCTGGTGTTTCTTGCCTCCTCAACATCCTCATGGGACCTGGATGGGTTGTGGTGGTTGCTGCCCTCAGTTTCTGGGGGGGTTGTGATGGCTTTGAAGGTTTCTATACTGGTGTGGTTTTTTATCAAGTGTTTCAGATCTCCTGGGATTGAATCCGTTATGGTAAGCATATGTTGCTGCATTCCTGATAGCTCCGTGGTAGATAAGCTTTTCCACCAACCTAAAATAACCTTCTCAAGAGTCTGAACAATGAAAACACTGCCAGTACTTGTCTTCTCTAAAAGAGGCACAAAGGGACCCAAAGCCCTTCCTGTCTGCTTCATGTCTATTTTTGAAGAAGGCAAACCCACAATGTTTTCACATTACTGTACTCAAGTGTGAAGGTGTAGGGAAGAGGCAGAAAACTACACTTGGGCATAACTTCCCTGAGCAGTTGAAGAAGTGGTGCACAGATTGATGTCACTTCACTCACTTTCCCCCTCCGTGCCTCAGTGCCCACCCTCCACTCACCTTTCTGGACTGCAGGTCTTGCAGAGCACTTGTACCAGCCCAGAGGACAGAGAAAACTTGTTACTGGTATGCTGAATGCCCTCTAGTGGAAATGCTATTTATGGAAAATGGGCCAACTGGAAAAGCCTACCCAGGATCCCTAGTACAGAAATAAAAATGTGTGTTTACTAAAATAGATAAAGGAGGGGATGAACAGAATTGAATTATTACTACTACAGCCTCAATAGTTGCTTCTGTTGTGATGAAACAAACAGAAAGCAGAACAATTGTTGCCCTGACTTTTGCAGTTCTGGATGTTATCATTCAGATAAGTTTGATAGCTAGTTTCTCACATACTTCTATGTAAACATAGCCATGTTATTGTAATGGTATCTTACTGTTTACATTCCTTTCTCCTGGGCACAGAAGTTTGATGGACATTTCCTTTGACCACTGTGATTGAGGGACAACAAGCTCTTTCCCCCAATGGATAGTGATTTCTAAAATGCATATAAAATAAACAGGGCGGGTCTCGCCCGGGAGTTGCTCCGGAGTTGCTCTGGCACTTGCTCCTTACTCTCGTAACAGGTGTCCTTGTCTCCTTCTTCCTTTGTGTTGTTACTGCGACAAACAATGACTTCCTCTAATTTTTAAAAACTGAGCAGCAGTTTTGATGTGCCATTTGTGCCACCTCAGAGAGCTTTCTTTTTCAAAAGCATGCTAATACTTTTTCATTATTTTAACTGCTTCAGAGAGGCACTCGTCAACTCTGAGGAAACTGCACCAAACCAGATTCCCAACTCAATTGAAACCAGATGACCACAGTAAAGAAAGTGGAAACCTTACAGCATGATGTACAAACACATACAATACATACCTGCCTGAGTACAAACCTAAATAGTATAAATAATTCAGGTAATGTAGTGGTGAAGTCCTGTTCTCATCTATTTATTTGATCTACCTGTAACACAAGAAAATTGGTGCAGAAGGGATGCATAAGATCTATATATCTTACTGGAGAACAGCAGGGCTCTGAGCACAGCAAAAGACCTCTAAAAGGGGATAAGACATCCTTTACTCAACATTGATAGTGTTCATTAATTACAGAGACAGAGCAGGAATCCAGCAATGCCACCTTGGGCACTCAGGCAGAGCTGGAGCAAGGGCAGATTGCACAGCCACTGATGTCCTGCAGGCAGAGGGGGTGTGGAAACCCTCACAACTCTACTTGAAATGACAAAGGGTTCCTCAAACTTGCCCCCACCGTCCCTACAGGAAACAGGGACGAGTCTTTAAAAGGTTGTGACTGTCAGTGGCAAAAGATCATCAGCAGCAAAAATGGGATGTCTAAAACGTACAGGGAGTGTAAAACGCATCTTGCCAGGGTTCAAGATTACTCCCTGTGTCTTGCCATCTGAGATTTTGATCTTTTGAGGGTTTCTCAGCCAGGCTGAGGCACATGTAAAGGCTCTGGATGTCTAAGTGGTGCTGCAGGGTCCTAGGAGTGGTGAGCAGCACTCACTGAGGGACCGAGTACCTCTGCTTAACACATTGTGACTCCGTATTAATTTGAGGTTACTCCAACACAATTTACAGAGCTTCACTGCTTTTTATGAATATGAATAAAATACCTTAGAGCCTTCCCAAAGCATTGCACAGGTACTCTGATGTACTTGATCATGACTTCCCACACACAACCCAAAGCAACAAACGCATCCTTTCTAAAACACTCACTAGTGAGTTTGTCTCCAACAGTTTTCCCCATATTATTGTTTGATATGGTATCTGTGACCTTTTCATTTTACCATATTCTGAAGACAGCAGAAGAAATAATGACACAAACATTTCAAAGTAGCCTACAGCTGTGAGCATGCCTCTGGATTCTTGCACAGAAAAAAAAAGATCAGTGATTTCTTTTAGTTTAGAAAATAGCACAAAGAAGGGAATTTGAGATATCTGGAGACTAACAAGAAAGTTCCTACACAAAGCAAGGCAGGAATGTGGACTTCCCCCCTGAATGTAAAGCCCTTAGGAAATCATGCAAGTATGAAATGTGAGCTCAAGTGTGAGAGTCTACCAGAGTGAGCCATTTGCTTGTCACAAATAATTAATGCATGTCTCATTTATAGACCTCTGAAACTGCATGTAGCTGCACATATGAAATATGCCCATCATATATACACATATAAAAATCAGATACAGGTGGTGCATGCCTGCATGTGCTGTAATACACCACCAAAGTCCACAAAGACACAAAAGTTAAACCCACTCCTCTTCCAGTTGTCAGTCCAGCTTGCTGTTATCCCAGCCTAGGGCCTGGTTACAAGAGATGCAGGAGGACTTAAAACCCATCCACCAAGGTCGTCAGTAGGAGATCAATACCATGTGCTTAGATCAGGCTTTGCTGCAAACAATGTGTTCTGGAAGGCCCTGGGTCATTGCCCAGCTGTACCTGTGAAATATCTGCAATGTCTTATGTTTGGAAAGCTCACAAACTTTCACATTCATACATGAACTTATGCTGGAAAAAAAGTCGCATCTCTGATCACTGCATTCTCTTTAAGCAAATCAGAATTTTTAAAACAAGAAGGGGCAGATTTCATTATTCCTGAGAACACTATCAGCATTTTATTGCAAATATTACCCACAGACAGATTTTTGGACATAATTTCCAGGGATAATAAGGCAGCTTAGGGCTTATATTTATTCATGGAATCAGCAGTCTTTTCATTTCTATTGTTCATCTCTGTAGATCAAGAATTCTGCTGGTGTAGGAAGTGACTGCAGAATGGGATGTTTAGAGGCATAAACTGCAAGAGTTTGAAACAGTGGAAATAGAAGTTGGCCGGCAGAAAAAAAAAATAAAAATTCCATCTGCCTTATAGAGCAATCCAGAGCACTGAGTTAACTAATTCTCACCTTGTGTTGTAGTTTGGTGACACCAGAACAAGCAATAGCTACTCTGAAAGGATTAACATGAGGAAAAAACATAAGAGATTGATGGACAATGTATCTGAGCTCAGCATGAAAGGGAAACCATTGTAAAAAGCTTTAACAGAGATGATTTTTCAATAGTACCTGGCCTGATCACTTTACTCCTTCCAGTAGTCAAAGAAAAGTCAAAGAACTTGGGAAAATTCTAACCAACAGATCAGGCTTTTAATTATGTCCGGAAATGAAATCAAGAGACAAGCTTCCCAAAACAGATAAATCTATTTTCAGCATCTTTCCCCCTTCATAGATGCCAGAGACAGGCTGCATGTGATTAAAAGCTACAAAAACAGCAGTTAGGGTCTTGAAAGGATGCTTTCAATTGGTGTTTTCTTTCAGCTGATTTCACTTCAGATAGTATTGGCAGCAGAATTACACAGACCTGATTAAACAGTTCATCTTAACCATTAAGTACTAGCCTGAGATTGTTGGTTCATCTGTGTGGTAGTGGTAGAAGGCAAATAAATATTCACTTACAATCCACCAGCACTACATTTTAATACTTTCTTATCAAGTGGTCCATTAGGATGGCATGAATTGCAATAAAATAAAGTCTTTTGTATCTCAGATAAATATAAACTCTGCAGTATCACCTTCTTTAATACAGATATATTCTTTAGCAACACACTTAGAGGACTCACACAGTCGCCTTAGTGAAACATTTTCTAAAGATTTAATTTTCTCCCCAATTACAATATGGCATGTTCACAGAAGTTACCACAAATGCAGATGGTAGATTAAACCCTCATGATACATGTAGGCCTTTGCTGAAAGAGTTCACACTGAATTGTGGAGCACAGTACCAGAACATCTCTTCACTTTGAATTTCCTTCCATGAGGAAAAGGGGTACTTAATTTGTTTGGGATATATCCTTTTTTGGGACACAGAAACTTAAGTATATTCATCAGAGTTTGCACTGTAAACAAGGTTTAAATTTCTGTAATCAGAGATAATTGATTGCATAAAAAGGCTGATAGAGCTTCCATCCTGGCAGAATCCTGTGCATCTTCTTCTCCCAGGCACTAAAGCTCTCTGACATTACTCTGGCTCTGTGAAGTGGCTCTAAGTGGCTGTAAATGCAATGCACATCAATTTTGAATCCTCCTTACACAGTCAGAGAAGTGCAGTGCCAACACAGGATAAATGAACACCCATTTTTTGTGTGCTGAAGTCAAAACCAAAAAAGCATCCATAATAGTCCTATAGTGCAGTTGCATACAATCAATACAGCCAACACAGAAGAAACTCATTGTAATGAAACTAAATGAAAAATAAACTTTTTTAAAAATACATTGCTTGTATTACAACAGCACCAGGGAGCTGCACAGCTGGGGGTTCCCTGTGCTTTGGGCTACAGAAGATTCCAACAGAACAGCAGAGCCTGCAGAAAGTACCTTGCCCTCACAAGAATATTCTGCCTGCCCAGCACACTGCTGCCTATTCCTAAAGAGACCATTTTTACTGTCAGTGACTTTCTCTGTCCACATAGGACCAGATATTTCTTTTTTCCAGTCCTCACTTCTGAAGCACCCTGTTAAAAGAGCCTCTCTGTGTGTGCAGCACTGCATCTCTGTGCCCTTCCTAGATACAAAAACCTTGAATGGTTCACACAGTCATTCAGTAGCTTTCAGTGATGTTACATCTCCATTTGGGTTAAGCAAGGATTTAAAAGGTGCAGTTCCCTGCACAGGTCCTCCACTGGCAGTTGAGATTCGATGGAAGCTCCACTGAACTCAGGGTTCTGTTTCTACTTTCATTGCTGGGCTTGGACACGAAGACCACAGCCTTGCTGGTGGCTGAGACCTGGGCTTTACCCTGCAACTCAGAGTTGCCAAAATATGCAGCTTTCTGCTAAGTATTGAGGGGTAATTCAAAGCACAGGGCTTTTTTCCTTTCATACAATGCACATCTAAAGAGTCATTCATGAATAAGGCTCCTGATCCATACACAGGGGGACGTTATAGTCCAGAATCCATTACAATTAATACTGCACTATTTACACTCATCTGCCATAAATCTAATACTGCTGTTATGGCTGTCCTGCTTAATGCACTCTAGGAACGCTCGTCAAGCCAGTATCAATTATATTTGCAAATAAACTAATGCTTTGGGTTAAACAAAGTGAAAACAATCTTCCTCTGAGAAATTTAGTACTCTGTATCTGCATCTATTCCAAGTGAATCTTGTGTTTTATTCAATTAAGTACCACAGATGACAACAGAAATCCAGAAAACATTAAATGAAAACATCGACTCCACAATAACAATGTTGGATGAGCCATGAACTGCCACCAATAACATAAACATGACACATCAAACTCAATTACAACTTCAAAATAGTCCTTTAATTTCTCAGTAATTATTTTATATTATTTTCAACTCAACTCTTTTATCACTGACATTTGCACTAAGCTGTCTCTAGTTTAAAAGATGTTATTTCATGACCTCAGTCCAAATACCTGGCACAAAAACGATAAGGTAGCATAAATCCTATAGAATAAAATGTGTTCTCATCCTCTTCCTCTTTGACATTCCTGTTTGCAAGATTGGATTTTGCAGGCATGTCAAGACAGATGCTTTGTACCAAACCCAGACATTCATTTTTCTTTGGATTTTGCAGCCCAACAGGTCTTTGGTGATGGTCTAGAGTGGCCAGGCTAAGCCCTACTGAACTCAGGAGTGTTTGCAAAAGGAATGTCTTTCACACCTTTCCTTTCTGTATTAAAAAACCAGCCAATCCAAACCCCAGTGAGAGCCCAGATCCAGATGTTTGCAAATGAGATACAGGGATAAAAATTTCAAACCTAATCCCTTGTGCCATCATGGACATTTGATACAACACAAAGTTTTTGCAATATAGTGCCCCATTATGGGTGTGACTGTATCAGACATCCCTGCCAGCCTCAGTATGATGGTTTAAAATGCAATATCAATTCTCATTATATGCACAGCACAGCCCTTAAAAACTCACTTTTCTCTTACAGATCAGGACTCTTTCCAGCAAGCTTCTTTATAATTATGTTTATCAGCATCAACTTCCATTTCTCCAGTCACCTCAAGGGAAGAGCATATGCCTTTCAACATTTACAAGGCAAACCAGCAATAATTGCTTCACCCACTATGGAAACTCCATCAGTGCTGGGGTGAAGTGAGGCAGCTCTTCCCAAATCACACCAAATCCTAATGATAAGTTAGTCAGACACTAAGGAGTACCACCAGCCTGTTTTTCCCCATATTCCCTTCAACTATTGATCCTTTACTCAGGACTAAAACACATTTGCAAAGAGGGAAAGTATTTAGGATAAAGGACAGTGCAGACAGGCATGTTTGAAGAGGTTGCTAGAAGGTGTGACTACATATCCAGGAAAGACTGATGTATGGAGATTTCTTTAAACTTCTCACTCAGCAAGGCATATGAGAAACCCAAATTCCATTAAAAAGAAGAATAAAAAAAAATTTCTGGCCTTCCTGAAGAAAGAGAAAAGTTTGACTTCATTAATGCAAAGTGCAAAACCCAGTAGAGAGATAAAGAGGTCTGAAAACATGTTCCCTTTTAAAATGCCAGTATTCTTTTTGTTTATTTTAAATGCTGATACATTTTTCTTTTCTTTTTAGTATGGAGTATTATTTCTTGCACATTCAGGTCTGACAGTAAACCTTTTGCACCTAAACGTTTAGCAAAGTTGACAATACTTAGCTCTAATAACTTCAAAGCCTGAGAAAGCACAGGAACATCATCATTTCACGCATCAGATCTGTTTAAGAACAGATACAAAGTACTGCTCACAAGCCGTAGCAGAAACAATATTGTCCCAGCAATAAAACCATGGAATGGAAAAATCATGGAAATATTACCCATTTTCGAGTTTCATAAAAAAACAATAGCAAGTGAACAGGATTTTGCTCATGCTGATTTCACTAGAGAAACTCTAGAGGAAAAAATAGCAGTTTAATGCAGGGTAATGAAATTATACATTTTACATTTTCTTCTCAGCTTGAAGAAGATGCCCTGGTCAAAAATGAATTTTAACTAGTTTTCAATATGCAAAAGTTAAAGGCTTTTTCTCTTTTTGTAGTTAGTTGTGCTATTGTTATCCATGATAAAGTGATCCTAAATGGCATGAGTCAATCTGTCAAATGTTATAATAAAATTGAAGCCTGCAAGAACAGCCACCTTACATGTGAGGCTATTTCTGAGTGAAGGATATATTTGCAGCAGCAAGCAAGATCAAAGCCACAAAACACATTACATTGGATCAAACTAATGATCAGTTTAGTCCAGCTTGTAGTATGACAACCAGAATCAGCCAGAATAAAGTGATAAAACACTTTCACAAACTTGTTTAAAGGAACAAATTTTCTGTTGTTAAGTTATTAGTATTCCTCCAAAAAGCTCTTTTTATATATTTCTAATCTTTATACTGATAACTGTAAATGCTTCTTGTTCATCTAAACATAGGAGCACAGAGAAGACCTGACTAGAAATACAAGTGGGTGAATTCAAAGTGTAGAAAACATAATTAAGTCCAGGAAGTGTAAAAACCAGGAAGGATGCTGCGCTTCCAAGTTCATTTTTATTTTCATCCCCAACACTTAGAATTTAACTTAAGTTGTGGAGTTTAACTATCCCTCCTAAAATGTGCTGCTGCTGCTAATCAGAATAACAGCAGTACTCTTAATTTTGATATGTTTCCATATTCTTCCCAAACCTAGAAGAATTCTTCTCTCAGCTCCTTTTGTGGCAACAAGCTCCATATGTGAAAATAAAATCTTTGTATTCAATTTGAACTCAAATATTAGAAATTTCAGACTTCTCACTTGTTCAGAATCTTTTGTCTTCTCTTCCCTGGATCATGCCTTGCAGCAGGACTTCAAGTGATACAGGGAAATATTTGGGGAAGTAGGTAACAACAACTATTTAACAGGAGTCTGGGTGAGAAATCTCATTGCTCTGGTTTCTGCTACCCTGGTTTCTTCCTCCCTGTAGCTTCTTGTGCATCTGTTGAACAATGACTGTGGTCATTTGCAGGTGAGAAAGGAGAAAAGATGTCTTGATATTCTGTTTAGTCCCATCTCCTTCCTTCATCCTCTTCTACTGTGAGAGAAAGGGGCTCTAAAACTAAGGATTCCTGGCAGGACACTTGCCTTCACTGGGCTGGATCTGGTCCATGGTTTGACACCTGTAGAGCCCTGTGCTGCACTTTGATGTCCTCCTTGTGGATTCCTTTCCAAGACTAAATAAAACTATAAAAGAATTTCCCTATGAGTAAGATTAACTCGAGCCTCAAAACACTCATCAGCCATCTCTGAGTCCAGCCCTGCATGCAGCATTCCCACTGAAGCCACAGTGCCTACTTATATAATTATATTTATATAATTACATTATAATTACCCTCTGTATTATCCTCTGTCCCATTTTTTAATGCATTTCAACATCTTGTTTGCATTTTGTTAATTCCCTTTTTTTCTGAGTCCTGCTAAGCTCCTGGCCTCAGTGATATATTGTGGTGATGTAGCTCCAGAGGTGCGCTGTCATCCAAGCAATTACTGTTGTCCATTATCAACTAATTTCCATTGTCTGTAGGAAAACTCAAGGTCACACTATTGCACTGCAGCTTTGGGCTGATCACCCAAAAGTATTTGCCACTAATAATCACTATTTAAATGCTAGAACAGATGAACAGCAAACACACTAACAGTGGTTCAGCTGTGAAGATTATGCTGGAGGAAGAGATTACCACAGTGCTGGATCCCTGAAGGTGCTGAGTACTTACAATTCCTACGTGCATTCCTGCTGGGTCAGTGCAAGAGGGCTGTCTGGCATGGTAGAATGCATACAGGTATGCATGAAAGGTGTGCTCCCTTTACACTGTGGAACAGATTCCACTTGGAATGAAAATCTCACCTGCAAAAGACTCACTACTGCTTTTTGAATCTGCAAAAAAAAGACACCCTCAGAAAGAAATGCACACGGCCAAAAGCAGTGGGGAGGAAAAAAAAGTTTTTCCCTTTGGTCCATGTCTGTTGCCCTGAGTTTTGTAGTTCTGATGTTTTCATTCTTCTGTATCTGTTTCTCACACATTCCCTGTAAACATGACCATGTTTTTGTAACGGTAGCTTATTATTTACATTCCTTTCTCCTGGGCACAGAACTTTGATGGACATTTCCTTTGACCAGTGTGATTGAGGGGCAGTGAGGTTGTTCCTCCAATCCACTGTGATTTCTAAGACACATATATAGTAAAGTCCAGCCCCACATCGGACGCAGTTGTTGGTTGTTCTCTTAACAGGTGTCAGTCTCCTTCTTTTTGTGTCCTTATTGCGACATATGTCTGCTGCCTCAGGACACACAGGGTCAATGTAGCACTGAGCTTTATCACTTTGAAACATGAGGAGACAAGGAGGACATCACACACAGGAAAGGGATGGATAGCTGCCCATTGCTGTTGTTTTGGGAGCTCCCATCTCCAACCAGGAGAGGAATCCTCTTGGGGAAGGAGCCCAGCACAGAGAGAAACATTAAAGCTATCACACTGCATCCTTCATCTTCCAACAAATACTTCCTGACATCACATTCAGCTGTGCTTGAAACAATCTAGTTTGCCATCATTAATACTTGATGAGGCCAATCACCACCCTGAACAGAGCTGAGCTCCTCTGAACGTGGAATCGTGCCTGAGGCGCAGCCTCTGCCAACAGGGGACATGAGGTTTTACGCAGCCTAAAGACCTCCACAGCCTCGAATGGCTTGTGATAGTTCTGACCCGCACTGAACCTGAACTGTGCCACAGGGAAGAACAAGATTTTCCCCTTCTTCCTCTTCAACATTTTAAGTTTAAAGCTCCAAACAAGAAAAATGTTGCACAAAGATGCCTAAGAGCCCACAAGATGTGAGCAGATAGCACACAGGGCATGTTTGCTTTTCGGGTCTGTGTTATCCCTCTGCAGTGTTACTGACACTATTTGTTCTTCCTGAGCTAATTTTTAGTCATTTTCAGGAGATAATGTGCATTTATTAAGCAGATCGATATTTTGCATGATATGCCTTCAGAAAAGTCAGATAAATTATGGACTTTGCTTGATATTTGTCTTCTGGCACAATAATGTGTTTCAGAAAGTCAAGTGAATTTATAAGCCAAGAACTCCCTTTCCCTAAGTCCAAGCAAAATATCCTCTGTCAGTCATATTCTTACCAAAGTGTTGCTTTGGCACTGGATTTTTCATGAGCATTGCTTATATATAGCAACTACATGAACCATGCTGCCCAATCCTCTTGAACCACCCCATCCTTGGAGATGGATCAAAAAATATCTGCCAAAGCTTTCAATTCCACTTGCTACTTCCATCTCAGTTTTCAGATGTAACTCATCTGGATCCCATGCCTTGACAATTTTTAACAGCTCTAATTGCCTAACTATCTGCTCTGGCATAATCATGAAATCTTTTAGCATTTCATATTGCCCCCAGGAAAATGTATTCTAGTCTCTGATATGACCTTCAGCTTTTTCTCTAAATACTAATGGCAAAGAACTCATGGAGGCTTTTTGCAATGACAATCTCATCTGTCATTCCCTACTCATGTCTCTTAATGCCCTCGTCAACCTCTGCATTCCTACATTATTTCTGTGATATTTAAGGACACTGCAGCTGTTTACCCATAAGCCAGTTACTGTCTAACAGGCCCAGCTTTTTTTTTTTTAATGCCTTTTTCTACTCTCTTTTTCTACTTTTTTAAAGGAAAATCATAATTAATTATTCCCTCCCTCTCTTTATACACATGCACACAAATATGCATTTGGGAGCAGGTTTTGGATGTGTTCTAGTTTAGATAGGTAATTCTCTTATTCAAACCCCCAGCACAATGGGACACTCATAAAAGGAAGAGAAGAAATAATCTGAAAAAAAAAAAAACCCTGTGACACTTTACATCCAAATCTTTGAGTTTCTGATACATCTGATCCTTGAATTCACCTCTGTTTGCAGAAGGGACTCAAGGGCTGAAACACTGGAGGGAACCTGCTCTCAGCAGAGACTCTCAGGTCCAGACTCTCGTTCTTGTTAAGCTTCCTCTTGTGTTGCTCTTGTCAGAAAAATGTAAGGGGAGTTAAAATAAATTAAAGTAAGAAGGAGGATGACACCCCTTGTCCTCCATGCCATCTTTCTCAGGAATTTAGTTTTTCCCTAGAGTTTTTCCTCCACATGCTATGCACTTTTCTAAGCACCAGGCTGGACTATCCATCACATATGATCAGCTCAAATGCCTTATGGCTGGTGACAATGTCCCCATTCTTAAATGAATTTTCTCATATTTCTCCTCTTATGGCATGTTGTAACCTCTGTTTTCTCATGCTGAAACGTCCACAGGCTGTTTTGTCCCTGCCAATCCAGGTTATTTTAATCCAGTCTAATTAACCAGTCATCCCTTCATCTTCACTACTGGTTTTATGTATATTCGAACACCTCCTTGACAGTAAAGCACACAGACCAGTAGCAGTCAGAGAGGAAAGATTCCTGTGTCCCACATGTGTCTGAGCAGTTCCTTGGACAGTCCAAACAGGCATTCAGCTTTTTGGCAGTAATGTCACACAGAATGATAGAATGACAGAATGGCTTGCATTGGAAGGGACCTTAAAGATTTTCTAGTTCCAACCCCCCTGCCATGGTAAGGGACACCTTCCACTAGACCAGGTTGCTCACAGCCCCATCCAGTCTGACCTTGAACTCTTCCAGGGATGTGAATTTCTTCTTAATATCTAATTTAAATCTACCCTCTTCCAGCATAAAGCCATTACCCTTTGTCCTATCATTACATGCCCTTGCAAAAGGTCCCTCTCCAGCTCTCTTGCAGGCCCCTTATAGGTATATGGCACTTAAGTCTACTTTTCCCATAAAATTCTCTCAACTAGGCCAAGATTATTTAAGCATATTCCCTTCCTCCAAGCACCCAAACACATTAATTTGTGTTACACAGAGATTAAATTAACTTCATTATCTGCGAATGTTTATAATCTCTATATCCCTTTGTAGTCTTTTTCTTTCCTGCCTATTACTCACAGTTCCTCCCTATACAGCACCACACACAAATTCATTAACAGACTGTTTACTCCCTCTTCAGATCATTAAATGGAGATGCTAAATGAGACCTGACCTAACACAGACAGCTGCACTAAGCATTTCCTTGTAAACAGAGACTTTGTCATTTATCAAAAACTTTCTACCAATTTTCAGTCCACAAAAGTTGTTTATATTGAGGCAATTTCTAAAAGTTTTCAAATTTAGACTTGACCCATTATTTTACCCTGACAGAAGTTAGGAAAAAAGGCCCATAACTCAAACCCAAGGGTTCTTCAAGACATTAAATTGATCTCTGGGGAAGCTCTCTTTGAATCATTATGAAAAGCTGAATACATCTATGGACTCATGAAACAAAACTTTAAAACCTTGGTTCTGTTCAACTGGAGAGGCTGTGTGTAGGGTACCAGCCACACTCAGCTCTGGGCTGCTGAAGGACACAAATCAATTGGAAAGAGTCCAGAAGAGGCTCAAAGCTTTCCAAAAATGCATCATATTTGAGGAAAAACTTGAAAGAATTCAGAGGGTTTAATTTAGAGGCAGAGGTTGAGGAGACGTAAGATCTCTCAGGAATGGTGTGGGTATAATTAAACTTGCCTTCGGACAAAAGGGTGAACTAGATGACCTTTAGAGATCCTTTCCATTCCTATTTTCTCTGATGCCTTGATTGCATAGGTCATCTGCCCCAATTTTTTCATACAGGCATCAGCCACCACAGCCAGAATCCCTGCAGCCCTGAGCCTTGCATTTTAGACCCCAAATGCATCCACGGCTGCCCCAGGATTGCATCTCCCCTCAGATGCCATGGCTGAGGCACGGGATGCTCAGTGCCCTGCCAAATCTGCATTTCCAGTGTAGGAAATTCAGCAAGGGCTGTAATGAGGGTAAACACTGGAACCACTGCATGTCAGGACACCATGGCCATGGTGAAAGTCTCCCACGGTACATCTCAGAGAGGGCATCTCAGCTCTGGATGCTCCACTGGGACACCCACACCAGGGAAGGAAGACACCCAGCAGCCAGTATCACTTTGGGAAGGTGGGTCTTGGTGGCCCACTGAGAACAGGGAAGCTGCTTGCAGTGTTGCTGTCTGTTGCATCGTTCAGTCTGCCCTTCCTTGAGGCAGGATATCCATCAAGTCCTGCTGCAGCTATCTTATTGGCATTTTTCACACTTCTAACCACCCTCTTACCCTTTCTAATGAAGAGGTACTCAGCACAATTTATTACAGGAGATCACTTGCATCAAAGCACTTGTCTATAGTCTTGATTTCTGATAATACTAAAAAAAAAAATACTTTCCTTCTTTTTTTTCTTTTCCTTAACAAACAAGGCCATGAATCATTCCCACTCATCCCTTCTCAACTATCACACTTGGTACAGGTCTACACAAACCATTCCTAGCCACTCCCAGAATACTGATGATGGAAAATGTACCTTTCTACATTCAAACCCATCTCCAAAACAGCTGCTTTTTATGCTGTCCTTCATTTGTGAATTTGCACAATCTATTTACAGACATAAATACTTTAACTGTAATAAGGCTGACATGTTTTCTTTCATTCCCATAAACCTCAGATTAAATCTGCTGCTTAATTAATTTGCACTGAGATTGCCTGTGTCTCTTTCCTTCCCTCTGACCAATGCTTCTGCTCTGGTTTGTGCTCCCTGCAGCACTCACCACATCCTCCTCTGCTTCCCTGAGGTTATTAATTGCTCCTTTTTCTCAGGCATAGCCTTGTCTGTATGGGCTGCATACAGCTGGGCAAAACTTCTCATACTTAGAAACAATTGTCACCACAGGCATTTGGGAGGAGGGATATTTGGTTTTAATCAGGCACTTTGGGTAACTGTATGCATCTCTTCTGTTTGATCATCTAAAGGGAAAAACTACTTGTGTTTTCTTTAAAAAGCTCTGTTTGGGAGCTGGTTGTGTAATACAGCACAGAGGGGAAGTGAGACTTAGTGAAACAAACAAAACCTTTTCTTTGATCACAGAGGTTCACGTAAACCTTTTCTCTCCATTCCCTCTGTTCATTTACCTACAAAACATGCACTCACCCCACACCCTTCAGCTCCTTGCAGCTCGCCTGCCCTGGCTCTATGCAGAACCTCATCCTCTCCAGTGTCCTCAGGCCAGGCAAATCATCCCACATTTCAAAGGAAAAGAGGAAATTATTGCCAGTTTTCCACTCTCCCCAGCAGTTTGGTTCCTGCTGACCCAGACAGCGCAGAGCCTCCCCCACTTTCTGCAGATGGGAAGGCAGGCAGGCTCATAAGGCACCAGGGGAGTTGAATTCACAGTAAAAATACATCTCTTACAACACCCTGCCGTCTGCTAATGACAGTATAGCTCCCTCCACCACCAAAAGATGGAGGAGAGGAGTATATATGAAAAGCTGACTGTGTCAAGCCTCAAACAGAGCAATGTTTCTTGTTGTCTCCTTTCCCATCTGCAGCCAGGCATTACTGGCTCTGAGCTAGCAGAGCATCAGTAAAGGAGGTTAGATTAACAATTACCACCTGTGAGAAGCGACCCACATACAGGAAAACACTAGCATTGAATAATTACAGACATAAGGTAATGGATGCAGGAGTACTCTGTGCCAGTTTTGCAGGGAGAAGGCGAGGCAGATACTCCCTTTTGCTTGAAAAAAAAATAGAAAAAAAATTGTCACACTTATTTTTTTACCCATCAATATCCAAAATAATGCCCATTCCTATTCTAAACCATTGTTCCCTGCTGGAGAAGCAGGGATCCTGGACCTGCCATACCACAGTGCTGCCTGTCTCCCACAGTGTCAAGGTCCATGGAGAGCAGAATGGGTTTCCACAAATCATGTGCTGGACTCTGCCCAAACAGATTTCCCATGGCCTCCAAAGCTGATGGTGAACCCCTGCCAGAGCCTCACACAATGTTTGTGAGCTACCCAGGACTCACATTTGATACCAAAGGAAACACAAAGAAAGAAATCACATTTGGCATTCAAAGGCAAGGCAAGGACCACTAGGAGATTTGGCAACTGGCCTTATCCTATATTATATACACAAGTGTGTGTATGTACACATTTATTAAAGCACATATGTACACATACACATGGTTAATATGTGAAATTTTCTGTGGTGGTTGGTTGAGCTATGCTGCAGATTGCTTGTACATCCATGTACAACAGCTCAGTGTGCCATCTGTATAAATTCCTGCTGCATCCATGGCTACGGCCTGGCTGTCCTCTACACCAGGTATTATTTTAATTAAATGCTAATGCTCAGAAACAGCTGAACAAGTGTCTGAACAACCAGCCAGCAAAAACAAGCAATGAGGTAGAGAATGGATTACCCAGAACCTGACACACAGCACACAGAGGACTATTTACTAGATTTTATTTTTCCCCAGTAAAAATACTGCACATCATAAAATTATTTAAGTTACAGAAAATGAAACAGGCAAAAGAATCAGCCTCAACCTTGAATATAGCTGGGCAATATCTTAGATGAAATCAATTTGCACAGACTGTGAAAAATGAAGAATGGGATTATAATGGATTATTTTAGTACAAGTTTTTGATGTTTTATGTAAATGTTTTCAGTATTTTTGTTCCTCAAGAGAGATGTTTAATGACAACTGCTGAAAATCTATAAAATCCAGTACTTAGAAACACCATGTAGCTGCCTTGAAGTTGTGAGTAAAATTGCATGCAGAGGATAAATATATGTTCAGCAGCAGGAAAGCTACTAACAGAAGAAAGAGTATTAAAGTATTTCTATTCTAACACTTTAACACTTCAAATTCCAGGTGAAATCTTACTTTAACAGACACAAATTTCATGTAATACCCAACCCAAAGCAAAGTAGTTTGTGGAGCAGAAAAAAATGCTGGCATATTATTGTAATGTTGAATGTCTAACAGAGTATTACAGACAGAAGTACTCAACCCTGTAAATCCTGGAAAATATCATTATTACTTGGAAAATTTCATTACCCCTTACATCTGTCCAGCATCTTTTATCTTCAACCATTCATGAGCATCAGAGTTTTGCCTAGTGCACTGAAAAATACATCTACATCCAGAAATGTAAACAGGGAAGGAAACACCCACCAGTTTTCACATTAACAGGAGAACTGCCTTCTCCTTGCCAGGAACCTTTTTGAATTAGGCAGCTCAACACCCTGAGACCTTTCCAGGCTCATGATAACCTCAAACCTGACACCACCGTTCTGGCCTCTTCAGGGAGTCTGGAGACAAAAACAGGGTACATACTGCATGTTCTCTTTCCCAAGGCAAGCTAAATGGAAACTTTAAACAAAATCCAGGTGATCCAAAGGTGACAGAGCCATTTAAAAAGCCCAAGATTACTGTTCAATACATAAAATAGCAAAAAAATGCAGCACTTGCTTTCTTTGTAACCTCAACTTGAGAGCTTCTAATTTAAAATCTCATCAGGATAATCTCTCTTTAAAAAGAGGAAACTAGTGCCCACTGATGACTTATGGTCACTAGAAGCCATTATCTTTGCTTAGTTGTGACTATACTTGTCACTATAGAAATTGCATAGACCAATTAACTTACTCCCATTACTGAGCTGTGACAGGTAATAACACAAATACTGCCTCGGGTCCTAATGATGCTCTGCTGTGGATTCTAAGAAAGTACTTCTTTTATTAGGTGGTGAGAGTAGTTTCTTGAGTTTGGTTTCTATATAGAAACTAACACATGAACAGGGCAAAGAAAAACGTTATTTATAATCCTAAATACCATACCATTCCCCAAAGTGACAAGATCAATATTGCAGCTTGGCACTTGCTACTATGACAGATGGTGCTATTAAAATACTGAGCATTATCTTTTCTGCTGGAAGAAAAAAAATCATAAACCAGGACATTATATGTTGTCCTCGTCCAATTTGCATTTTAGGTTACTAAAAAATGGTACAAAAAAAGTAGAAAACACTTACATGTTCCTCTTTCAAATATAACAAAACAGTAAAAAGGACTATTATATCCTTTTTGCAAGGGAGAAGTGAGGGATGCTTGCAGCAGTGTAAAGAACATCAGAAAAGAGTTCTCATTGTATTCCCAACCGTATTTTGCATTAATTTCACCAGGGCATTTTCATTTTTAACACAAGTACAAGAACAGATGAGGTTGGGAAGAATACTGATGTCTTTGTGAACAGCTCCATCCTGTCTGCTGAGAGCCTTTTGCCAAACACACCTGCGGAAAGCTTGGGTGAGAGTCAGTTGTTTCCCCATTCCCCAGGTATTTCAAACGAAGATTAGTTTAGGTACTTACAATGGGTCAGCGCTCTCAGAGCTCACTGTGCTGCTGAAGAACCTCCCAGCTGAAATCCTCTAAGGCTGAAAGGCATCTGCAAGTGCTTTTGCAATCAAGATTACTCATTGATACTAAGTTCTCCATTTCTATTTCTACCTATTAAGATTTCCAATTTCTTTTAATTACCTCCCCTCATCCACATCTCTAGAGGTTAATTCTCTGTTGTGAATTTCTCAGAGTTGCAACAATTGGCTTTGCTCTAGTTATTTATTTATCTGCTCATTTAGAGACTCATGCTTAGGCAAAGAGGAGGCATGTTGAAACAGGATTTCTCTTTGTATTAACTACAGCTCTGCAGAAGATTTTCTGAGTAGACCTAGACCTGACCTTTCCTTCCTTGTGCTCTTTTAAACTTGTAACTTTGCTCAAACAAGTTCTGTTCACCTGTTCTTCTTTTCATTATGTTCTTTTCAATTCCAAGGAATTCTGGCCATCTAGGTGATTCAGAAATACTTCCTTTTCTTTTTTATTAATGAGAACTGCCTGGAAAATTAAGTCACTTCCAGTGTGAAGAAACAAAAAATCTTCCTATTGGAAACTGTTTATCTTTTGTCAGGCGCCTGTGTGTGTTGCGTAGGTGAGCATCTTGACCAACTGGACAGTTTAATTTACTATCTACAAGGCATGTGGAAGCTTCTCTAAATTTCTCTCCACAGTGAGTCCACTCATTCAAATGCTGCATTCTTTATAAAAGTGTTTCTGTGGGTTTCCATGCTCCTTCAGTACTGTTGGACAGGTTTGGCTAGTGACACAGAAGTTTAGGGATGGCTGCTGATGGTTGCTTTCCTGGTTTCTCCACAGGATGAACTGGATGGAGATGTTTTTAAGGCTTGAAAACTGGACAATAGCTGCTGGTCTTTACATATGGGACAGGAACTGTAGTCTCTGGGCTGATAAAGAAAGGTTTAGTACTAATGAATGCAGAATTTTTTATGAGAATGGAATCTAAAGGGCACTTCTATTGCAGCAGAATCTAATAAATGGTAAAATCTCCCAATAATGAAATATAAAGTTCAGTATAAAGCATATAGTCATTATATGTAGTACAAAAGATTGCAACAGAAACATTCAGCATTAGAGCTGTTAAATGTATCATGTCAGAATCAGAATCCCTGTTCAGAAATTGGGGTAGAAAATGAATGAATGGTGAGCTTGCCTAGGTAACACAGGATACAAAGAGGTTCTGGTCAAAAAGAACTAATTCTGTCTAATGCAAAGCACAGAAAGTCTGACTGAAAAGAAATTATGCACACCTTTGGTAATTCAAATAATAATATCTGAGCAACACATAGAAGAGATTTGGTAAGTGGGGAAAAGAAGCCAAGAGGTGCTTTGGAAGAATCATGTCAGATGATTAATCTTACAAGGAACAAAAGTGTGTATTTATAGGGATCAGATAACTATGTTTTAGTTTTTGGCAGGAAGGACTAAAAAAGGGTCATCTAAAAAGAACAAATCTAAGAAGCCTGAGAGAAAAATTTAGTCCTGATGCTGCTAAATAGAATGTAGTCCATCCTGACAGCTAAATCGTGAAGGAAATGTCAAATTTAAATAAGAAACTGGTCCATGTCTATAAATTTCTATTTCTGCTGGACTGAAAAAAAATAGAAAGAGATAAGACTTTTAATGTCAAGAATATAATGAGAATAAATAAAATCAGTAAAAGAAAAATGAGGGAATTACATAATTCCAGCATCATACAATCCCTGACACTGTAATTAGTGCTGACTGAATCAACAAGTTTAAGCAGACACATTTTGAACAGATTGATTTGGAAGTTAAATTCTACTAGATGCAGCAGAAATAGCTGTCCTGATATAATCCTCTCTTGTGTCTAGGTAAATGGGGGCAAACAAAACAGCCCCAGGGCAGACAGGTGGGAGTATCAGAGCCCTTCACCCATTGCTCAGGAGAGGAGAAGCCCTGAACTACCAGCAGTAATTCCCTTCCTCTTTGAGTGATTTCAGACTCCAGGGTGTGGATCATTTTTTCATCTGCACAACACCTGCTTTTGTTTACTGACTTGACAATCCTCCAGGAGCTCCAGCAAGGGGATCGTTACCTGCTGCCATGCTGATTTAAGACCCTTTTTGTTATTCTCTTAAATTTTCCTTTTAGGGAGTTTCTAAATAACCACCAAAGTCAGTGTAAATTATGAGAAATTATTTTTCTTCCCTCAGGCACCCTTGGGGAAAAAAACAAAAAAAAGTTACAAAATCATCTAACAAGGCCCACTTTGTAAGAATCCAGGAAAAGTCCACAAAACTACCACAGAGCTCCTCTCCTTTCCTCAAATACTATTAACCAGTAGGATGCATGAGGTCAGGCCAGAAAAACCTTCAGGCAAAGAGAGGCAAGTAATAAAGTCACTTCCACAAGTGCACACTTTCACTTTCTGGGTCTACTGCAAATTTCCTACTGAAAACAGGCTGGTATGGAGGTGAAGATGAATTAACCAAGACCATGAAGGTGAAAAATAACCCAGTTCCCAGTTCACCAGCAGCAGGATGCCCACAGGAAAGTTTGTTAGCAGCAGTCCCATGGTGTAGAAGTGGCAATCAAAGAGAATGAGAAGGTAAATGACTCAGTCCAAGTGCAGAGAAACTAAATGGAATCCTTTTCAATTCATTTCTCTTCCACTTCAGAAGGTGAGTGGGAAATATCCATCCCAAGGTGACACTTTACAGGTAATGAAGCCAAGGTACTCACAAAGGCAGATGTATCAAGAAAAGAGGTGAAAGAACAGTTCAATAAATTAAAATGCAATATATCACTCAGGCTGGTTTGGATCACTCCAAGAGGGTAGAAAAAAATGAAGGTGAGTGACAACGTAAACGTATATTTTATTATTAAACCATTTGAATCACAGCTCCAAAGTGGGAGGAGGTGCCCAAAGCAATGTCTGTTTATTAAAAAGGATGCCAGAGGGTGAGATAGGGCTGGGAGCTTTGCATTACCTTGTCTTCCCTCAGGAACAGGGAAGGGCAGAGGGGACACTGAATGAGAAAGAAAAAGATGGGCAAAAGTAATCCAGTGCTTATTATAAAGAATGGGCAAATATGGGCAAACCCACAAACCACGGTAGCGTTTGCCAGAGCAATTGAGCCAAATAAGATGAGAAGGGGAAGCTGAGGTCAAGCCACAAAGTGTGTTACTCTTTCTCCAGACAGACATAACAAAAAAAGCTGAAGAATAACAGTGGATTTCCAAAAAGTCCTTCCAGAGCCCTCAGGATGATATTTGAGTAATAACCCAGGGATGGAGGGGAATGGACTTCTGTCACACTTTAGGAAAGAAAGCGTAGTATTACATGTGCAGTTATTTTTGGCACACTGCAGAGTGATGGCAAAGAGTCCTAAAACCTGAGGGCAGCTCCAGCTCCTGGACATCAACTTCACCTGGCCAAAGGAAGATACCCACAGCTGAGCTCTCCACATGATCGGTGGCTTCCTGGTCAACAGTTATCCATCAACATATTCCACAGAAAGCCTGAGGGAACCTGGGTCAGAAATTACAGCCTTAATGTGCCATTTTTTTCTTCTATGACTATTATAAGACTCTGGAGTGACGAGGTCAAATACACACACAGATATGAATTTTTCTGGCATTCATATTGCAGAGATAGATCCAACATGGCCTGACTCCTTGCCTTTTAAGGCACCATTCTTGGTTTTTTTTTTCCCACTGCAAATGTGTGTCAAACCTGCAGGGAACATGCCAACACTACAGACCAGGTCTGCAGCCAAACAGGGCCCTGCCTGCAGCACTTCAGCTCCTCAGTAGCATCGAGGGATGTCAAGTGAGGATTAGGGACCAATTGTTTCAAAAGTAACACATACTCAAAATGCATCAAATCTTCTCAAGCTCCTCAATGCAGGATCATCTGTTAATTGCAGACATTTACCCTTCTCATCTCCTTAGAGAAGACCAGCAAGTGGGTTTTGCAGGGAAGGAGGATGAAAGCACCAGACTGCTGGAGTGTTTTCCTAGAGAGTTATTATCTGTTCAGCCAGGGATGAAGCTCCAGAGGGAACACCAAAACCTTCTAACCTACTTTTTTCTCCAGTCAAACGTTAAAATGCAGCAGCTGTTTCCCCGTGAAAGGCAGTGCTGTAAACATGGCTGGATTTCATTCCACAGTTGAATCTTGCCAAAGCCACAAACTCCCATGGAAGGTGAAGAGTATGAATCTACTCAAAGAGGTCAGCATTATCTCAGGAGTTATCAAGCCTCCAGGCAAGCTGAGTAACAAGTTCTTTGCATGTTATTTGCTTGAAGAGGAAAAAAAAAATTAGAAAGCCTGTAAAAAAGATTTTACCTGATTTATTCCTGCTTTCATCTGAAAAATCACTTTTTTCTGACCTATTTTCTTAAGGTGGGCACAATCTGATGAAAAGAATAGATGTTGCAGTGATCTTGCTGTATCCACTGAGGTTATTTTAGCTGACATGGGTTTGGAGCAGGCAGAGGAAACCACACAACCCCAGTGACAGTTTTAGCCAACAGATCACCCTGCAGACCACAAGCCATATTCTACATTGTAAAACCCCAGAGTGGATGGTACAATCACAGCATTAATCTCAGATCTTGCTGGAGTTTCACAGACATCTATGTTTACCAGCCTCTTCCCCCTCAATTCTCATTCTCTTGATTTAGAATTCTGACTAACTAAGAAGCTAGTAAGACTTTCTTTTAGAGGCAACTGCCTTACATGACTCCTCTCATAAATTTCTGAGCAAAGAATCTTTGTGCTCGCTTGGTTTCTGGCTGCCAGATCTGTCAGGTCAGGTAAACAGTTTGAGGGGGTCAGGCCAAAACTCACAGATTAATTTAAATAGTAATTCAAGCCCCATGTAACTTTAGGGGTGAAGTTCCGCGCTTGCTGTGCTGCCCTTAGCAATTTTGGTCCATTATTTCAGGCACCCAACCTCAGATGCAGGGAACCACAGAGATCAAACCCTCAGCTGTGACTCCAGGATGTGCAGCCTATATAAACACCTCTCAGCTCTTTTGGTCCTCCAACTCCAGTCCCCAAAACACCCTGTGCTGAGCAAATCCCAGAGTCTCCAGGAACCTGACAGATTTCCACAAGGTCCCACTACAATTTCTTGTGAGCCTGGAAGCACCAGCATAACCTGCTGACAGCGGTCCTTGTGCACTCGGGGTGGAGAACCAGGTACCCCAGGACCCTGAGATGTCAAAGAAGATAACTTGGGCAGATCTGCTCATCCTCTGTGAAGGTGTGCTACTTAGAGCATTTAACGACATGCAATTAAATTAGAACATCACCACAGCAGATTGGGCTTGGGGAGGTTTAGGTGATAATTTCTCCTTTTCAGGAAGCTAAGAGCGCTTGCTCCGCTAATGCAGGAAACTATTGGGTTGTTTGCTTTGCTCCTGGGGAATTCTCTGCCTGTCTCCTACACAATTATTACCAGTCCCATTTGTTATCCTCAGGTCTCAAGAATTTATGCGTAGGCACCAAAAAGCAGGGAGATACATTTTAGAGAATTCTCAACACTTTTAAACTGCCATGAAGCCTGACTCACAGTAATCTATTTACAAAATATTTTCTTAATTTATGCAGAAACCCAAAAACATTCAAAAAACTAGAATTGTTTGATGCTTGGAGTTGAACTCATTTCTGCCTGTGCCAGACAGAGTTTAGTCATTCCAAGCATTGTATAAGGTGAGAATATTTTTAGGCAAACCTCTACAATTATGATATGGTTGTAATTTTTGTTCTACAATTTTTCTTTCTATATTGTGTACACAGTTTCTCAGTGTACCTTTTCAGACACTGAAAATATTTCAGTACTTTAACACTTGACATTTCACTATCACCACTCTTGTGAAGATCCCAAGGCAATCTAAACCAACAAGTATGTCTTGTCTAAACCACCACAAACTCCATATAATTGTTTCCATTTCAGTGACTGGGGAAGCTGACAAGTGATCTGTCTAAAATGAAGTAGCAGCAGAACCTGGAACAGAAATTTGGAGCTCTATCTCTGACCTCGGATCTCTGATCTAAGCATTAAATGTTCTGGCTTCTACACAGATTCAGTAAACTTTGCAGGAAAAAAAGCAAAATTAAAAAAAAAGAGCCTACTATGTAAGGAATCGTATTTTCTCATTAGTTCTCTTTTGGCCATCCAGAGAAAGCAGACTCCACTGGATATGGTGGTGAGCTTAGGAGACCCAGGCTCATTCTTGATCTTGCACATTTATTGCAAGCAAGCCACAGTCTCTGTGGCTGTTCCTTTCTTGAGGAATAAAGTTAAAGGTACTGACTTACTGAGCAAGTTGGAATTAACCCATTGCTTTAGTTGGAGCATTGCTGCAGAGTATTAAGCAGTATTGAACATCTGCATGCTAGGACAAAGTTAAAATTAGCCTTTGCTTTAGTTGAAGTTATCTCGATTTATGGGCAACTACTTCTTGAAGCTTTCTCTCTGCAGAGCTTTTTCTCAGTGCTCTGCAGCTCTGCACTTATGCTTAAGTTAAATGATTGTATCCCACCAGCTCTTTTGAGCAGGATAATTGGCAATTACTTATTTTTGACATATGCAGGAAATCTAGTAAAGCATAATTCAAATTCTGTTAGCAGTGATGAACTCCTTTTGCAGAACAGTGCATTACAGTGCTCATCTCCACTGCCAATATTCCTGGCAGCTTTAATTCAAATCTCAGAAGTATTCTGTGCAGCACATTGTTTCTTATCTGCAAGGTTCATGCTAGAGAAATTCTTTTGTTGTGTAACCTTGAATCCTTTTCCTCAACTTTTTGAAACTCCTGCAACACTTGACTAGTTAAAAAGAAAACAGAACTGATTTTATCTTGTTCCTCTTTACTTTCATGGCTGAAGCTTTCTCTATAAAGTGTATTAATTATCTCTTGCTCTTGTTATAAACAAATATATCTAGGCATGTAAATTGCCAAACAGCAGCTCATCTTACTAAGATGTTTTTTAATGAGACTACGAAGAAAACTGCCCACAGATATGCCTGGTGGAACTCTACCTAGAAACCAGAGTAATAGGCTCATTAGAAAAGATTACACATTAGATATGCTGCTCCCTCAGTGTGAGTGAGGATTATCTGAGTGCATTTAGAAAAAAAGTAATTTTACCACTGGTAAATTACACCTTAGGCCATAGGATATAATGGGCATGCAGAACATCACTGTGTTTTAGCTGCATCCAAAATCTGATGAATTATCTCAAGTATCAAATCATGCAGTGACTGATTAAAAACTCATTAGTGGGTGTTTTACTTTCGTAAAACTGAGCTGGTTTAAAGACTGTGCAACAAGAGGGAACCCTGGATAAAATTTTAAAACTAGGGCCTGTTTCCAGGCAGTAGAAGCATTCTTATTTTTTGTTACTTTCTGAATAGATTAAAAAATTATTTGAAAATAAATTATTGGAATTTACACTGGAAAGGTTTAAATGTTTCCACTTCTTCAAGTCCCAGTCTTAGAAACCTCCCTGCATATTCAAATAACATTTCTAGGGAGATTCAAAAAAATATTCCATCCAATTCCAGATGAAGACAAATAATTAAGACCATGTAGGGAAGATTTTGTCCTCAGTGTACCATGTAAAGAGAGAGTCTCACTCTTCAGGAATATGAGGGCAACTTTTAGAAGTACATGCAGCACAAGATAGTATATACTTTATTTTCAGATAGATCACCACATTTCTAGCATTAGTGTTTATTGAGAATTTCTGTACAATTTAATTATGTGGTGTGTGAAGGTATTGATCTGGTAGTTTAAACACTTTTTAAAAAATTCACTCCGTTATAAGCTATTGAATTTTGTAATGATGTCATTCTTAAAGCTTACCATTATCAGTGCAATAAAAGAGAAGCCATTTCTAATTAGATTTTCTTAATGTGATACTGTTCATTATGGATTGATTTTCTCTTTCCCTATGCTATTTCTAAATGAGTTAGGTGCAGTTTCATTTTTTTGCAAGTAGAGGTTAATTTTCACTGGCAAAGAAGCAGAGAAATTGTACAAAAGGTTTATGAAAACCTCCTTAGGCGACTTTGTCAGATCACCTCAGTGTTATGTTTCAGTACCATTAGCATTCAAGCCTCAAGCTTCAGCTCTAATAGATGCTGAAAGATTTGCAGTATTACCCAAACTTGTGAAGAGGCTGAAACTTTTTTCTGTAATGAATGTAGATTGCACTACAGCAAAGCACTGCCACCCAGCAGCGGGGCTGCTGCAACGAGGTGATTCACAAAAATAAATTGGCAGCTATTGCTGAAGTGATTTGCAACAGGGATTTTAGTGCTGGTAAGCAGAGATGAATGAAGGACCTTTGAGGGCAGAAGCTTCATAAGGTTATGTTGGCAAGACAAGCAGTGTGAGCACCTTGTCTCCACAAACTTGATGCACTTCTTGGTTATTCGCAACCTGGTCTGGGAACACAGAAACTTCACAAGGGGTGAGGACTCCATTTGGTCTTAATTCTCAAATCTCAAATTAATTTTTCAGGTTGCACGTGCTCAGAAAGTACCATTTGCTCAGCTCCCACTGGCTTTGGGTATAAACAGTTCTAAGTGCCAGGTATGGCTTGAGATGGGACAGTCAACAAACGTGAACTTTCATGGCCAAACCATGGGGATTATGTCAGTTCATACACCCAAATGGTATGAGCAGCACACTTCCAACAGCAACTGGACTGAGCCAACTTCCCTAATGCCATTTAAATGAAATCTTAGTAGATTCAAAAATTAGAACCAAGGCAAAGTATGAAGGGCTTTCTTTCCATTCAGGTAGGTGCTCTTGAACACAATGCACAGACACCAAGGAGAGTTAAGCAAAGACTCAGGGTCTTTTCTGATGTGATCTGAAACAAAAGTCAGTTTACCAAACACAGCAACTTGGGCACAAGCCATCCCTTTGCCATTACACCAGTGATAAATGCTTTCCTTCACCTTCTTAACAGTTATGTATCTCTAAATCAATGACATTATGACTCCCTTTACTTAGCTCGCTGAGATTAAATTAGTTCCATAAAACTACTTATATCCTAATTTTTTAGAAAAGCACAGTGAAAGGCTTTGCAGAGAGTTTTGTTACCAATTTTCCTCTCAGCAAGGAAACATCTTTCCCACTGTCACAAGGCACTTGTGTCACACGTAGTAGGAACTAGGAACAGGGGAAGAGCTGCTGCATCCTGGAGAGGCATCATCTACCAACCTATAACAAAGTGAAAGTCTTGAAGTTCAGATTGCTGCTGGATTTTTCCCTGCATTATTTAAACCATTTGATCATTTTAAAATACTCCTTTTGGATATCATGAAGTCAGAGCCATGCAGAGAAGCAGGTTTTAAGGCAGACTATAGAGAAACCATGGGAATTATTGAACACATGATAAAGCAGAAACAATCCCACGTCTAAAATGCAGAGGGAAAAGAAACAGAAAGGCAAAGGAAGGGGAAAATCACGCTGGCATCATGGATTGATCCATTCCATTTAGCCAAGACAATGTGCTGGAGGCCTCTGGCCTGCCCTGCCCACTGTTCAAAGAGCAGTAGAAGAGAAGTATTGATTAAATTGCGGCAGAAGCTGGTGTGAAAACACATCCTGGTGGCATCCTGGCATGCATGGAAATTTAGAAGGGTTAAATGTAAAGGCAGCAACTCTGGGCTAGAGGAGTTGCTAGGAGATGGTGTCCTGCCTTGACATCGTGCATCAGCCTACGACAGGCTGCTCCAATAGCACAATAATCTTATGAGTCACAGGTCTGTGTGCCTCCACCCAGTGTGGAGAAAACAGCTCTCACCCAAGGGTGAAGCATTCTCCAGGCCTTTAATGCATTTTCTTAGATTAATTCTTTTTTTTGTTGTTGTTGTTTTAATAAATAAGTTACTTACTGTGGTTTTGAACAGGCCTAAGTAAATTTTACAAAACCCACCAAAGTTACAGAGGTCGTCTTTACTTATACAGTAAGAGCAGTACTGATGCAGCACTCAGGGCAGTCTGGAGGACACTACTCTGAGCACGAGCGAGTGTTGGATCAAACTGACTGGCAGAATTCCTGGTCCAAGTATCTTGAAGCCAAAAAGAACAAAGGGATTCCAGGCAATAGCAAGAAGCCATGAAAAAAGAATACCATATGGATTATTAATAGTAGTGCTTGCACTGTGTAAAGCAAGCCACCCTTTGAGAGAGACGTCACTGTGAACCAGGTTGTGCCTGGGCAGAAGATGGGAGGATGTGCTACACCACTGAGTCAGTCCTGCTAATTTTGAAATACTCACTGCCATCTTAAAATGAAGTCAAATTGAATGGCTGCAGGTTGTACTGCTCCTACTGATGTGGCAGGAAAAAATTACTCCTGTGAAAAAACACCGACGGAGGAGCTTAAAGAAACAAAATCAAAAAACACGGATGGAGGAGCTTAAAGAAACAAAATCACAATATTTGTGACAGCTTATGCTAAGAGAGGAAACATGGTCTTGTCTTTAAAGAATACATGACAAATCTGGGTGTTTTCTCTCAGTCCTGCTTTGCCACATTTGACAAATCACTTGTCCTGTGGATGTGTCATTTGTCCCTAAAGCAAGGATATTGATGTTTCCTCTTTCATTCTTTCATCTTTTTAGATCCCAAATTCTGCAGGGTTAGAACATTTATTTATCTCTATCATTAATGCAGTATGCCAGTGCTTTAAAAGCATTAATGGATTATACCTTCACTTCACCTCTCATGCTGAACACTAATAATAGTCTCCTTTTTGGAGATGGAGTGTTGAAACACAGCCCAAGTCAACTGATGTATCCAAGGTCACACAAGAAGACTGCAGCTGAGCCAAGGCTTTGACCCCAAGTTTTTGCCCTACACTTTTATTGACAAAACCAGAGAAAACAGGTGTGAAAGATCCTGGGAAAGGTTATTTTGTCTGACTGTCCTTCCAAAAAATTAAATAAACTGCCCCTAGGCTATTCCTGAAAGGTGTTCCTCCAGGATGTGCTGTAACACCTTCAGTTGTGGGGATCCCCCGCTACTGAAAACTGATTCCATCACCACCTTGCTTAATATTGCCATTATTTCCTAATGTCTGATGTGGGTCACCTGTTACTGAAGCCTTTAATTTCCTGCCATAATCACAACAAACCCATGGTTTGTAACACCCTTTTCCAACACTTTTAATGAAGGCCTCCTTGCAGTGCTGTTATTTCTCATGTGAAGACATATTGCACAATGATTTAAATGAACTTCTACAGCAACTCATTAGTTTTCTACTGCTGTAACCTGTATCTCTGTCCTGTCATCCTTTCAGCTGTGCACCTTCAAGAGGTGTCGAGTCTGGCTCTCCTCCAGGCTGGATAAAGCCATGTCCCTCAGCCTCTCTTCACAGACCCCTTCCCCACCCCTTGACCATCTTGGTGGCCTCCTCCGGACTTACTCCACTTTATTGATGTCTTTCTTTTTCCAGGGATCACCAAACTGGACCCAGTACCCCAAATGAAGTCTCAGAAGTGGTGGACAGAGGGGGAAGACTGGGTATAAAGTGCAGAGGAATTGTCCGGAAAGTAAAGGCAATGTTGCCCATTTTATCTATGGATGGCCCAGGCTGCCCACAGTATCCAGGAGATTTATTTTGTGATGGACATGACCAGAGCTGCTTTTGAATCCAAAAGAGAAAACCATATGTCGCTCTGCCAAGAAAAAGGGAATATCAAGCTCAAGAGCTATTCCTCCCATGCAGCACTATAATGCCAATTATAAATATATATTTTGGTTTCCATTTCAAAATAGGTAAAAGCAGTCCCTGCCCTCTGCACACCAAAAATAGAAATCAGAGTGCCACAGATTTTTTTCCTAAATCATATCCTTAAATAGTACTGGGCCACTACAATATCAGTCTAGTTTTGCTGATGAATGCTTAATGGTTTTGGCTCATGATTATGCCTCCAATGCCAGAATAAGTCAATAGGATTAGGCCCATTATGTCTCTCACATCTCTGTTCTGCACAGTTCAACTTCAATAAAATATATTTAAAGGATATTTACCTGTCTCTGAGGGGTGGTGTAAGGATAAATTCAGCAGTATTTCCACAGTAGACTGAAAATATATCTGAAATTTTCAAAGCCACCTAGCGGATTTTGATGTACCATTGCCATTAATGTCAGTGGGAAGTGTATATCTCAGAAATCTCAGCTGTAAAGCACTGCAATACATGAAGAATAATGGCCAACACAAAATTTAAGTAGGGAACATAAGAAGATATACCTAAATCAGTATTCCACATAGACATTTTATTTCTAATTTTTATGTCCTTATACGGTTTAAAGGAAATGAAATCAGTAAAATGTGAGTCATCTTTTCTAATTACCGTATTAAAATAAAAACGAATCAAATTATTTTTGGAGATCAAATGTAATGATTTCCTCATTAATATTCTCTTTTCCTCAGGATGACCACACTCACTTCATGTTTTTATTAAATTAAAGGATTCTAGAACCAATTGCACAAATTGGCCTAATCTCCTTAGCAATGATTCTATACACTATATTTGGGAGATTCTGCAATTTGCAACTTGACAGGAAAGAACTTCTCAAGACATTAGATTTGCTCTTTTTTGAGAAGTGTAACTGCTACTTAAAATATCTTGGGGAGTTGAAATCCTCAACCCTTGGTTTCTGTAAAATATTTTCCCAAAAAGGAGAGCAGAAAAGAAAGAAGCAGCAAATGGTGGGGGAAGGGGGACCCAAACAACAAAACAAACAAACAAATCAAACTGAAAAGAAAGCCCAAATCCACGTTGGTTTCAATGTGAATAAATGTGTGGCACACAAAAAGAGACAGTGTGTAGGCTCTGCTGATAGATTCAAGGGGTCAAGTACACAGTCACCTTACTTCTTGGATTGACAGGAATATCTAGGAAATTGCTTTCAAACCCCAGGAAGGTGTGCAAATATGAGCCTGAAGCTTTTGCCATATAACTGCTTCTCCAGGAAAAAAAAAATGGGGTGACATCAGATTGCAAGTGATGTGAAAGGAAAATTCTCATTTAGAAGTATTTCATTCTAAATCTTCTCTAGTGTGAAAAGACCACTTGAGTTACAAGGTAATGAAGAAACACATTTCTAAGCTAGAGTTTAAACACTAATCCTTAATATATTCTACTGCACTTGGAAATATTTTTTAGACTCATAAGCATAAAGATTAAGTAATTTGGAAACAAGGCTCCCATTATCTTAAAGATTAATTGAATAATGATAAGTTTTAATAGGTGCTTATATCCTAATTCACAAAGTTTACGAAGATTTGGATTCCCTCCAAAGTTGCTCATCTCTACACACACTTAATTTAAGAGAGTTTAATAACGACACTCTGATGACTTTTAACCAATAGTTCTCCTGGAAACTCTGAAAAGCTCTGAAATGGTGACATAAAAATGAAACAAAAAAAAAGAAAAAAAAAAAAGAAAGAAAAAAGCAAACAACATTTTATAACATTTTCAGAACCAGAAATATGTCTTGCAATTTTTTCTGGTAAATACAGCTCCTCTGAATGAATATGCTTAAATCAACCAAAGTATAAGAAGCAATAAAAATCCATAACAAATGGAAAGATAACACAGTGGTAAAGGAGAACATTTTCAGTCCACCACTGAGAAACAATAAGCAAATTTAAAAAAATTAATGGAAGATTATTTTCAAGTAATAACCATTAATCTTAACTCAGTAAATGTTAACACAGTCACTCCTTTCCAACTACTCAAAAACTTAATTCACAAGTGAGGATAACCAGGGATCCTTAAGAATGATGTAATGCTGTTAATGGGAACCTTTTGATTTACATCAGAGTGGGGGGTGTGTGAAGCCATACAAGTGGAATGGGAAAGGTTTAATAAAAGTTTAATAAATGGACCTGGATGGTTCCAAAAGAATAAGAATTCTGGTGATCTGCATGAACATGGGGAGATGCGCACTGCAAATTCTCTTTGGCTTTTAGTTTTGTTTCAGACTGCTACTTTTTTCAAAAACTAAGGAAAAGCAGCTCTGAGTTAATTAAGATGAGCTAATTTGAATACAGATGCTACAAATGTTCATTAACAATAATTATTATTTTTTATTTATGAAACCTAAGACCAGACTCAGCTGAGGCTGGAAAACTCAAGAAAATGCATGTAGATCACTGAGAATAAATTAATAGTGTTGTGCAAATGATTTAGTGAATGATATTATGGGGCTTTTTTCCCCTTTAGTCCCTTTTCTGAAACATTACACATTGATCATTGCCAGAAGCAAGATACAAACCCAAGAGATTAACACCTTTTTGGCAAGAAGTATCAAACCACGCACTAAGAGGGACTCAGACTGGACATGGAACACGGATTTGGCTCAAGCTGAACCCACAACTGCAAACCGCAAATTGACTGTTTTCCCCTGTGATTCAATTGCTACATATGAAGCAGAACACCTATCTGCTCCAGTCCTTCTCAACAGCAATGTAAAGGTAGCCTGGAGTGCTGGCACCAAAGACTGTCAGGAAATGTATTTTACAAAAGGTAAGGAAAGAAGGTAAGGTAAGAAGAATGTGACCCAAGGATCCAAGTGACTACAAAAATGTCCAAGACACCAGGGTATAGTCATAATTATAAATTCAACATAAGGGGTAAGCTTGCTGGTTTAGAATATGGTTCCTGCTCCTGTCTCTGTTTTTAATTCAGGTACTTTGTGTCTGGCACTTGCCTTCTAGGGTTTCTCTTTTTTGCTGTCTCCACTGAAATCCCCACCTTCAATGAAAAATCTCCTCAGTGCACCTGATGGACAAGGATCTGCTACAGCAGGCACATTTTGGTAAGAGGAACTTTCACTGAGATGAATGATGCTGTGGTCCCAAAGTGTTCTAATCCACAAAGGTCCACCTGACATACCCAGGGCAGAGTTAGCACTGACAAGTCTCCAGCAACTGCAGTAGGTTTTAAGTCATTCAACAGCTCCTCTGAATGCTGACTTTTGAGGGGAAAATATGCCCAAACCAGCTGTGCAAACCCAGAGTTCGAGAGCATCCTACATCAAGATGTCCAGTAGAGAGGACATATAAATAGTATTAAAAATGTTGAGACTGACAAAGTCTATTAAAAAGACCCTGCTGATAAAAAATGGCCATGAGAGGTGCCAACATGACAACCATTGTTTCCAAAGGTATAAGTAAACAATCCAAAGGGATTAGCCCTGCCTGACAGCCATAGCGCTGACATCTCTGAAGACTTCCAACAAATGGTCCCAGAGCATGAGTGAGTGCTGTTAGCTCAGTTAGTAATTGATGACAGGCACTTAAAACTCCAGATTGTGTTAAAGCTGCTCTTAATTATTATCATAGCAATGCTTGGCTGGGGGAAGGTGTGAGGGAGCTGCTAACTCAGAGGACCTGTCAAGACATAGCTGGAGCCAGCTATTGTCCCACTGCCACATTGCAGAGGATCCTCTGTGTTTGCAGAGTCCTCCCTAAATCACCTTGGCTTGTTTACACTGTGAACAACAGGTCAGGAAAGCAATGGGCAGGTTCTTCCCAGCAGGAACCACCTTTTATGTTTATAACAGACATTAGTGAAACGGAGCTCTGGTCTACTTAGCTGCTTCAAGGCATGATATCGACCAAATCAAGTGGGTTCCCTGGGAAGATCCACTCTTTTGTAATGGAAGAATTTCATGGATGTTGCCTTGGCATTATTTTCCCTTCCCTTCCTTTCCCTTCCCTTCCCTTCCTTTCCCTTCCCTTCCCTTCCTTTCCCTTCCCT